>JANAVB010031416.1:5896063-6296063 GCA_029216955.1 Iris pallida | reverse complement strand
GCCAACGGCCCCCTTTAAAAAAAATTAATTACTATAACAGATTTTTTTTACAATTGTAAACACCCCCCCCCCCCCCCCCCCCCCCCCCCCACAACACACACACACACACACACACATATTTATATTAGTTTGACCTTTAATTTCCATGCACAAATAATCTGTTGGCTCTAGTGGCATCACTCTGACTTTTAAAATAAAAGACATGAGTTCGAATCACATCTTTGTTGAAAGTTTTATTTTTGCTTCATCTTTTATATATTTTTTATTATTGAAGTTCAATTAACATGACAATTTATTCTAATATGTAGTACCACGGCCTCTCCAAGATTTTAATTCCGACTTCGCCTTTGTTTTATTGGTTGTAAGTACTTATTGTTAGAAATTTATTGTACCATGTCGATTCATGAGATGAAGAACATAAATTAAATTGATTGCGGAAGCGTACCTGAATCCAATGCTAGACTTGATGGATGTTGAAGCGATCGTCTTTTTATTGGGTTCGATCTTCCAACTTGCTACGACCCTTAATGACAATGGTGAATCCGAATCCTGTCCCTCTCTTTCTGTTGATGGGGATGCAGAAGAAAAAAAAAAGAGAAAACTTCTCTTGGCCGTATAAGTTGGGAACCATAACCCTAATGAACACACATATTTATATATGTGTTGATATTTCTAATTTGGCCCCTTATCAAATTAGAATTATCTCCGGTATCTACACATTAATTCCATGACAATTATACCCTTAAGTCAATTTCCAAATAGACTACTTTAATTGGCTTAATTATTTAGATAGCCCAAACACAATTAATTTTACATGTGTGGCCCCTTAATTATTGAATAATTTTAACAATCTTCCACTGGGCCACATATGTAACCTTATAATTGTGTTAACCTTAGTGAGCTCATAAATTGCTATCTTAATCCTTAGGGTATATCCGGACAATCTCGTCCATTAACCATATCAACATAGGATCAAAGCGGCTTTCGTCACATATAGCGTAACTAAACCATCAATGGTCACATATACCAATATAGCTAAACGACATAGATCAATCATGGATGCGTAGCATGGAAATTACACGCAATGTGATCAATACATATCTATTTCCAACTGGTCCTCCTTAACTTTAGTGAGATCAATACTTTAACATAATGAAAACAGAATGAACTGAATTTCCATATATCTGATCAGATAAATATCCAAAACACTTTAATACATAAATGTGTCCAAAACTAAATAGCACCCAAATACATAAAATACAAACTCCCACTATATTGCCATATTCTTAATTAACACCCATATGAGCAGTATGCTCATGAAAGATCCTGGGTGATAATGCTTTTGTGAGCGGATCCGCTAACATGGAGTTTATCCTAATGTGCTTTATGAATACTATAACCATTCTGAATTCTTTCCTTCACAACTAGAAACTTTATGTCAATATCCTTTGACTTATACAAGTTTCTGTTGTTATTGTAATACAGTACTGCTGGTTTATTGTCACATCATACTTTCATGTGGTCTTTCAACACCGTACTGTAGGCGCAGCCTTGTGACAATTTCGTAACCATATTCCCTGAATAGATATCCCATAGCATGTTATAAACCTTACTTTCATGGTGGAAGAAATTATGAGTGCATGTTTGACACTCATCCAAAATATATCTCCATTAGTCAGCATAACCTGATGTGGATCTCCTGCTGTGTTAGCATCCAACAAAATCGGAGTCGGAATACCTTTTGATCTCCAGAATTATTCCATCTCCTACAAAGAGCATATAATTTCTTGTTCTCTATTAATTACTTAAGTAGTTTGGCTGCTACCAAATGATCCATCCATATATGCTTAAATATCTGCCTAACATCCGAATTATATACACAATATCCTGACGCGTACATACTTGTGCATACATTAGACTCCCTACAACTGATCATGAAGAAAAAATCTATTGTATTTTCTTAATTTTAATGCTAACCTTAGGGCACTTGATTGAGACTAAATTTGTCTCCTTTAGCGACATGTGTCACCATAATTTGCATTAAATACTTTAATCAATATACAAAACCAGAAAATTATTCCTACTCCCACTGAACTTGTGATACACACAATCTTCAACAGTGTTTATCTCAAAACCAAACGAGATAATCATTTGGTAAAACTTTAAGTACCTTCGACGAGAATCCTGCTTGAGTCCATGAATAGATTTTGTCAATATGCAAACCATATTATTTGGGTCTTTCGACACAAAGTTTTCTGCATGCACCATAAATTGTTTCATCGATGTTACCATTGAGAAACACAATTTTGACATCCATTTAATGTAACTCAAGATCAAATTGTACAATAAGTGCTGTGATTGTTTTAAAAGAGTCTTTCAAAGATACCGAAGAGAAAGTCTCTTTAAAATCAATCGTTGACTTTTGAGTAAAGTCACTAGCTGCAAGACGTACTTTATACCTCTCCACATGACCCTTCGAATCCTTCTTGGTTCTAAATGTTCATTTGCAACCAATGGACTTCATACATTTTGGTAATAGGACAAGTTCTTAAACTTTATTGTCTTGCATGGACTTATACTCCTTATTTATTTTCTCAATCCACTTTTAAGAGTTGGAACTTTCCATGGCCCGACGGAAGATGATTGAATCACCTTCCAATATTCTATAATTTTTTTCATGTTCCTAGAGAAATATGACAATATTGTCCGAAATTATATTTCTCCTTTCTCTGGTGGACCATCTTAATATTACCGGTTCTTGAGGTTGTTGAGTTTGTTCCTTAGAAATAATTACCTTATCTTGAATGGGGTGCCGCTACATTGTCGTTGTTAAGGTATCTCAACAACGACTTATAGAGGTAATTCGACATTGTCTTATTGAGGCTCCGAATTCACTTCTTGATCATGACAGGTATAGATTTCTGCACATCGTCAAAAGTGATAGTAGAAATCGTAATTGATTTCTTCTCAAAGACAATGATCCTGACTTTATTTCTCTCCCAAACTCAACATCCTCAAAAAATATTATACTTCTCGTCTCAAAAAAAAAATTCTTAGTATAGGATCATATAATTATTAACCCCTTGATTTGTCAGCATAGCCAATAAAGTAGCTGCTTACAATTGAACTTTGGTCTGTATTTTATTTACACATTAATATAGACAATAAAGTCTACAAAGTCAATGAAATCCAAATCTCATCAGACACAAATCATTCAACTCTATTTCTAGAGATGTGACCTAATCGCTTATGTCATAATGAGACTAAAAACATTTATTGTTAATTTTACATTTAGTACCACATGACTACACTTGCAAGATTTTATTGTAAGATGCAATAGTTTTAAATGAATATAGGTTATCATAAACCTTAAGTGAACCGTTACCAATAATATTTGGATTTAAACATAGACTAAACTTATTATTTCCAAATGAACAATGATAACCAGATTTGTCTATTAAGGAAACTAAAACTGAATTTCGTCTGAAAGACGGTACAATAAAAGTGTCTATCAAATCCAAATAATAATCGGTTCCTAAACATAACCTAAAATGTCATATTGCTTTCACTTCTACCGATTTGCCATCACCCACATTGTCATAACTGCTTTTCAATAATTAGTGTATTAATAACTTGTCATATTCTTATTATTATTATTATTATATCTATTATTATTATCAATTATTATTTGCTTCAAAACAAAAAAAAATAAATATAATAATAATAATAATAAATTTATTTTTTGAACTTTTCATAGCTTGACACATGTCATACACTAGAAGTATGGAGAAACAAAACACCTCACCACTCCCATTTATTTCCTTTCCCTCCCCCACACACAAAACACACACCAACACCACACCAACACCACCAGCACTCAACCCCCCTCTCTCCCTATTTATACACACACACTCACACTTGAGAGAAGGAAAAAAAAAGAGAAAAAAAAAAAAAACAACACAAACACTCACCCCCCCCTCACTCACCCGACACCCCCTCTCCCTTGCTGCTGCCGCCTGCCACCGCCCGCCGCCCGCTGCCGCCGCCCGCCGCCCGCTGCCGCCGCCGGCCGCCCCCCCCCCGGTCACCTCCTCCTCCTCCACTCCCTCTTCACCTCCTTTCCCCTCTACTCCAACTTCCCAAGAAAGGAACCCTAGGTAATTTTCCCTCTTCTTCCTCAATCCCTATGTTTTAGTTCAATTCCAACTAGGTTAGGTCACTAACAAAGTAATTTTTGCTTTTGGGTTCTAATTAGGGTTTGTGAAGAAGTTTGGATCATTCCCAACCCAAGGCAAGTCCTCACATCCCTTCCTCTTCTCAAGCTCTTCCATCTAGGTTAATGAAAATTAAGTTTATCCTTTTATTTTTCATGACAAATTCTGAAATTGTAGTGTCAGAAATAATTTGGTAATACCGGAAAATTTAAGTATATGGTTAATCTTCCAAAAATCTGAAAGTTTATATCATAAGATTTGAAAATGTAATTTAGGAATAATATGTCTGAATTTTTGTTTAGTTACAATTCTGAATTTAATAATATTTAAATTAAGTCATGATATATTAAACTGTTGCTAATACTAATTTCTAGTAAATACTTAATTTGACATAAACAAAAGTATTAAATATTTATGGTATGATATTTCGAACAAGTGAATAATCGAATAGACACAAGTAGAGAAATCAATTTCGAACACGAACTTTGGACTTGCGATTTATGGACATGAACTATTGGACTCTCCATGAACAAACAAACACAAATGAACATATGGGACTCTCCAATGGTAAGTTGTCATAAAAAAAATTTCGGAACTGAACAACAGAACCATTCACGGGAAGGTAAAGTATGAGGACTTGTTATTTTTCTACGTTCTTAATTCCTTTATGTGTACGCTATCTATATATATATACATACATATTACATATTGTATATATATGTGTACTACCTATATAATATATATATACGTACGTATTGTATATAAACTATCTACAAATACATCTATGCATATTGTATACATATGTACTATCTACATAATATATATATACATACATATCATCTACAAATACATCTATACATATTATATATATATGTACTATCTACATAATGTATATATACATACCTATTATCTATATACATGATATATGAGTATATGCAAATATATGTATAGTATCTACATACTATCTACCTAGTATATAAATATATATATGTACATGTTTTCATTTTAAGTCTCTACATGTTGCCTAGTATAACTTGCAAGGGAAGATTATGGCCATCATTGTATTGCTTGCTAATTGCAAAAATCGCCTTCCGACTGATTGCTAAAGAAAGGTAAAATATGCTTATTCCCTCGCTTGCCAAAAGGTAAAAGGTGTCTAATTATTTATCCTGCTTTACTTTTTATATAAACTGCATGGTCCGGTGTTGAGAGTTGCTCCACCGAAGGGGTCGGCGAGCCCAATTTTTATTTGCGTGGTTCCGGTGTTGAGAGTTGCTCCACCGAAGGGGTCGGCGAGCCCATATTTTCTTACCATTTATATATGTTTTCTGTAAATTTGCGGGGCTCCTAAATACAAAGGAGACTCTGCCAAAATTTTTGAGAAATTCTAGAGATAGTTAAATTTTCTGACTTTTGGAAAATTTTAGAAAGTTTCATATATAGGAAGCATTGGGCGGGGAGAACAACTGAATATTCCTAGATATCCCGTAACATAATAACAATAAAAGCTGATCAGTATTTCGGAAATCCGTACTTCTATTTTCAAATAGAGAGTACTAGCCCAAGGGAGGCTCGGAAATCAATGCATCTATTTCGACAGTAACATCAAATAGATGGTTTAGCCCAAGGGAGGCTCGGAATTCACAGCCTGATCCCAGGTTAACGGGATTGTTCACGGAAAGCATCTAGAGAATTATTCAGATTATTGTTCTCAATTGCATTAGATTTCATCTTACTCCAAAGGTAACTCATACCTACTTTGGTAGGCAGTTTGCTCAAGGGAAGCAAATCTTACAGAAAGCTCAAGGGAAGCTCGGAAATCTCACAATCCCTGGAGTAGGATGATGGTTACATGTGTCATTTTAGTAAAATTAAGGGTATATATATATATACATATATATATATATACTTATATACATACATATATGCAGTTGCACAAGTCTTTTTTTAAAAGAAAACCGCATATTTTAATTTTATTTATTTATATTTCATCGCCCTTGACCGAGGACTTGCTTGTCGTTTCTAAACGACCTAGTTTTGTTCACTAGGTGAAGAAGAAGACGTCTCTGCTGAAGTATCGCCGCAATACCTCGAGGAGTGAACCATTGCTTATAGCTAGGACGAGTACTTCTCAGTCATTATGCAATTTGCTTTTGTAATAAATCTGTAAAAGCATTGTTGGAAAAGTTCCCTGTATAATAACTTCACTATATTTAATACCATGTAAACTCGTTGTATTTTCCATTCTTGCTGATGAGTACAGGCGACAATCGCGGTTTCGGCGCGTAGCCTGGAGATGTGTATGGCGTCACCGTTTCAAATATGGGAAGCGGGACGTGACACGTCTTTTAGTGGTGGCCCATGCAGGTCAGCGAGAATGGAAAATCTTGGATGAACCATAGGTTTAGATAAGACGTAGGTTCTAGACTTAGACGGAGAACTTTGATTTCCGTATTGAACCCCAAGGTTAAAGGACCTAAAACAGGGTGCAGGTTTTACAAAACCGAAAGCTTAAGGATGAGGAACCTACCAATCTTCTAGGGAAACCTATGCAGGATAAGACATGACGGTAGGTCAAGATTTTTGGAATCCTATGGGCTAAGGCACAAACTTTAAGGAATGTCTTAAGGAACCTTAGAACAGAGAATACCAATTTGATTGGTGTATGTTAGACTATATTCTTGGTATGCTTAGCTAGATAAAATTCCTATAGCAAGTATGAACCATTAAGTATCCTTACTTGGTTATGGGTAGCACAAGGGCAGACATGACCTTCTAGGCCAGATTAGTATGTATTTAAGGATTTGACTAGCACTCTTATTTGAGCTATTAAGGACCTAGAAATTCCTTGAGGATCTTGGGCTGAGTATGGGTATCTCTAGTAAACCAGGAATTCAAATATTTTGAACCATTACTTAGTGAGGGATAAGAATATATATATATGTATCTCCTTAATGAATATTGGATAAGTTAGTACTAGCAAAAGCTTATCTAAGTAATTGTATAATGATTGTTGTACGTAGTGCTATGTAAATAATTGGATTAGAATTTAGTTTCTTATTCCTTAACCTCTTAAACTTATCACTGTTTGAGTCTCTACCCGTTCTCTTTCATCTGTTGAATTCTCTATTATTAACCTATCTCCCCCATTCGACTATTTTCTGCGTTATCCCCAATATTATTTGAAAATTTAGATCATATCCTCAATCTTTTCATTCAATCCTATCTTTCCATAGCATTCCTAATTTCAGTAATTGTCCCTTCTCTAATATACATGCTCATTTACTCATTTGATTCTATTCTATGAGGTAATGCTTTGACCTGGATATTGTGGATGGATTTATGCGAATGAATACTTGTTGTGCCTTGAGCCGAATGTTCTTTTGTCATCATGGAAAGAGAAGTTGTGCAGCCACCTATGTTGGCGAGGCACAACATTATCGAATACATGAATTCACAAGATTTTGAGCCCGAGATAATGATTCTGTGTTTGATTTCAAGGAGTTTGACATTTAGATTCTGATTTCATATTTCTCATTTTGAATTTTGAAACCATTGAGTTGAAAATTTGAGATGAGACTTCTATTCCCCTAATAACAAAAATCCTTGAGATCATTTCTGAGTTTTAATATTTTGTATAAGTGATGTTGATGATATTGCAACTTGAATTGAACTTCTATTTGAATTTGATTTCGAATTGATTGGATTTATTTTCCTGACATGTATGGTTACTTCACAGTCATATTCCCTAATCATTTTATGGATATCGTTGGCATGGTAGCAAATGCTGCAGCCATGTATTCAAATAATGAATTAATATCTTGATTGCAGCCATGTGCACTGGCGAGGCACAAGATTACTTTATTACATCGGATATGAAAAGGGACATATGAATCAGGATAACCTACATGGTCATGGATTGAGATGATTGGCATATTTTACTTGGTTCTATGATATATTTATTGGTGTAGATGTTTCAAAAATCTTTCATTCTTCAGATTTTCATAAATGCAGTTTGAGAATTCTTCTTGCTATATTTTTGTCTCCTTCATTAATACAAATTTCGAGGACGAAATTTTTGTAAGGTGGGTAGAGTGTCATAACTGCTTTTCAATAATTAGTGTATTAATAACTTGTCATATTCTTATTATTATTATTATTATATCTATTATTATTATCAATTATTATTTGCTTCAAAACAAAAAAAAATAAATATAATAATAATAATAATAAATTTATTTTTTGAACTTTTCATAGCTTGACACATGTCATACACTAGAAGTATGGAGAAACAAAACACCTCACCACTCCCATTTATTTCCTTTCCCTCCCCCACACACAAAACACACACCAACACCACACCAACACCACCAGCACTCAACCCCCCTCTCTCCCTATTTATACACACACACTCACACTTGAGAGAAGGAAAAAAAAAGAGAAAAAAAAAAAAAAACAACACAAACACTCACCCCCCCTCACTCACCCGACACCCCCTCTCCCTTGCTGCTGCCGCCTGCCACCGCCCGCCGCCCGCTGCCGCCGCCCGCCGCCCGCTGCCGCCGCCGGCCGCCCCCCCCGGTCACCTCCTCCTCCTCCACTCCCTCTTCACCTCCTTTCCCCTCTACTCCAACTTCCCAAGAAAGGAACCCTAGGTAATTTTCCCTCTTCTTCCTCAATCCCTATGTTTTAGTTCAATTCCAACTAGGTTAGGTCACTAACAAAGTAATTTTTGCTTTTGGGTTCTAATTAGGGTTTGTGAAGAAGTTTGGATCATTCCCAACCCAAGGCAAGTCCTCACATCCCTTCCTCTTCTCAAGCTCTTCCATCTAGGTTAATGAAAATTAAGTTTATCCTTTTATTTTTCATGACAAATTCTGAAATTGTAGTGTCAGAAATAATTTGGTAATACCGGAAAATTTAAGTATATGGTTAATCTTCCAAAAATCTGAAAGTTTATATCATAAGATTTGAAAATGTAATTTAGGAATAATATGTCTGAATTTTTGTTTAGTTACAATTCTGAATTTAATAATATTTAAATTAAGTCATGATATATTAAACTGTTGCTAATACTAATTTCTAGTAAATACTTAATTTGACATAAACAAAAGTATTAAATATTTATGGTATGATATTTCGAACAAGTGAATAATCGAATAGACACAAGTAGAGAAATCAATTTCGAACACGAACTTTGGACTTGCGATTTATGGACATGAACTATTGGACTCTCCATGAACAAACAAACACAAATGAACATATGGGACTCTCCAATGTTAAGTTGTCATAAAAAAAATTTCGGAACTGAACAACAGAACCATTCACGGGAAGGTAAAGTATGAGGACTTGTTATTTTTCTACGTTCTTAATTCCTTTATGTGTACGCTATCTATATATATATACATACATATTACATATTGTATATATATGTGTACTACCTATATAATATATATATACGTACGTATTGTATATAAACTATCTACAAATACATCTATGCATATTGTATACATATGTACTATCTACATAATATATATATACATACATATCATCTACAAATACATCTATACATATTATATATATATGTACTATCTACATAATGTATATATACATACCTATTATCTATATACATGATATATGAGTATATGCAAATATATGTATAGTATCTACATACTATCTACCTAGTATATAAATATATATATGTACATGTTTTCATTTTAAGTCTCTACATGTTGCCTAGTATAACTTGCAAGGGAAGATTATGGCCATCATTGTATTGCTTGCTAATTGCAAAAATCGCCTTCCGACTGATTGCTAAAGAAAGGTAAAATATGCTTATTCCCTCGCTTGCCAAAAGGTAAAAGGTGTCTAATTATTTATCCTGCTTTACTTTTTATATAAACTGCATGGTCCGGTGTTGAGAGTTGCTCCACCGAAGGGGTCGGCGAGCCCAATTTTTATTTGCGTGGTTCCGGTGTTGAGAGTTGCTCCACCGAAGGGGTCGGCGAGCCCATATTTTCTTACCATTTATATATGTTTTCTGTAAATTTGCGGGGCTCCTAAATACAAAGGAGACTCTGCCAAAATTTTTGAGAAATTCTAGAGATAGTTAAATTTTCTGACTTTTGGAAAATTTTAGAAAGTTTCATATATAGGAAGCATTGGGCGGGGAGAACAACTGAATATTCCTAGATATCCCGTAACATAATAACAATAAAAGCTGATCAGTATTTCGGAAATCCGTACTTCTATTTTCAAATAGAGAGTACTAGCCCAAGGGAGGCTCGGAAATCAATGCATCTATTTCGACAGTAACATCAAATAGATGGTTTAGCCCAAGGGAGGCTCGGAATTCACAGCCTGATCCCAGGTTAACGGGATTGTTCACGGGAAGCATCTAGAGAATTATTCAGATTATTGTTCTCAATTGCATTAGATTTCATCTTACTCCAAAGGTAACTCATACCTACTTTGGTAGGCAGTTTGCTCAAGGGAAGCAAATCTTACAGAAAGCTCAAGGGAAGCTCGGAAATCTCATAATCCCTGGAGTAGGATGATGGTTACATGTGTCATTTTAGTAAAATTAAGGGTATATATATATATACATATATATATATATACTTATATACATACATATATGCAGTTGCACAAGTCTTTTTTTTTAAGAAAACCGCATATTTTAATTTTATTTATTTATATTTCATCGCCCTTGACCGAGGACTTGCTTGTCGTTTCTAAACGACCTAGTTTTGTTCACTAGGTGAAGAAGAAGACGTCTCTGCTGAAGTATCGCCGCAATACCTCGAGGAGTGAACCATTGCTTATAGCTAGGACGAGTACTTCTCAGTCATTATGCAATTTGCTTTTGTAATAAATCTGTAAAAGCATTGTTGGAAAAGTTCCCTGTATAATAACTTCACTATATTTAATACCATGTAAACTCGTTGCATTTTCCATTCTTGCTGATGAGTACAGGCGACAATCGCGGTTTCGGCGCGTAGCCTGGAGATGTGTATGGCGTCACCGTTTCAAATATGGGAAGCGGGACGTGACACACATAGATGTATCTTTCACCATCAATTGGCTTCGGTAGCTCAGACAACCTTGTCTATAAACACTAATGTGGGTAGTAGCACCAGAATCTAACCACCACGTGTTTTTAGGTACTAAATCTAAATTGACCTCAAAACAAATCAAATTTAGAAATGTATATTTCTTTATACGCTATGCATGATACTTTGTACATTTCTTCCTTATGTGTCATGTCTTATCACAAAAGAACAACCCTTAGTTTTATATTGTTGTTTTTTTGACCTGGACCCTTAGCAGCTACTGTATTTATTTATTTTTTTCGCCCTTAAAGATTATCCATTAAACATGAAAATTAAATTTTTATTGGCAGATATTGTAGCAACATTAACTGTAAAGAGAACAAAAATAAATATACAAACATGCTCTAATTAATAACCAAAGAGTAAAATATAGTCAAACAAATTCAAATAATGGTGAACCCCATCTCAAGATACCTAGTACATCATTAATATCAAGTCTTTGGACAGTGATATTAACTGCAAGTGGTACTCTTGGTGTAATGATCAAACGTTGACAATAAGTCATGTCAAATAATAAGCCTATCTTTGGATCGGGTTATTATTCACATGTAAACCTTACAATTGTCACACATTTATCACCACAAGTATGTGTGCAATTCGGCCAAGTATTAACCTTCCTTTGGGCTAACTAATACCCGCATGAATATACACACACAAACATCGAACATCCCTCATAGACTATCTACGCAAGAGAGGTCACTTTGGCGACATCTTGTTTCAATGAGTCTATTTAGAATATTAGACAACTATTGCTAGTCACAAAAGGCACCAAAAATTTGAATGTTAACTAAATTTTACAAACTGAATCATGTCAAAATTCTTATGCTTATTTAAATTAAATAATCATAAATCCTTATGTACATGCATTTTTTAAAATTTAAATTAATAAATAATCAACCGATTAGATTCTAACAAATATGCATCAACAGAAATATCAAATAATTCATAAGGATTACTTTAAATAGAATAATTTATAGAAGACCAAATTTATGCATCAACAGATTACATCAAATAATCTATAAAGATTATACCAAAATTGATCTGCTAAAGACAAAAATAAAATAATCTAACAATTTTTATTGACCTAATCATGTAATTATGCCAAAAGATATCAATTTAATCATAAACATATTAATATCTTTGCATGACTTTAAATAAAAGAACAATCAAATATTCTTTTAACATAAATCAATATTAGAGCATCCCAGGGATAGGGAATCAACAATGTGTATCGTGGCTGGCAAGGTTGCTGAAATAAGCAGTTAAGATGCATTGACTAACAAGTATGCGACTAGATAGAGCATCCCAGGGATAGTTGGTATTTGCATGTGATTGATGGATGCGTTTAGTGATGTGACTCAGTCTGTGTGTGTGGACCAGTGTGCTAGGTGTTTGCAGGTTGCCAGTTTTGAGGGGTATATGACTCGCTGTCCGTGGGTATCGGCCAACATAGAAGAACAAGTATTAGGGACCAGGTTGTAACATGTCATAGTCATCCGATGACACACCAAGGTATATTTACTCATGAACACAAATCATTATTATGCCCAAATCACGATGCGTATGCCTCCATTGCTTGTATCTATGTCTGTACAGCATAAACATTAAAGGATGTACATAATGCAATACCATCGAAAGTTAACCTAATTTTGAGCCATTAAATTAAATGCAGAACCAAATCCAGGGAGTCAAATCAAATCACCTCTCCTTCGAGGCCTCATGTATCTATATACTTAAGTCTCATGCTTCCCAAATCTTGAAATAAAAACCGAAGTTACCAGACACGTCATGTATTTCGATGTCTGCTTATAATATTCAGAGCATAAAAATTACGGTCGTGGCCCATAAAAAGAGCGAACAAACTTTTGATCAAGCAATTAGAACTCTAAATTAAATTAGATGAAACGATTTAGGGTTCCCAAATAACAAAAATTGATTTTGACAACTTCGAACTCATGAATAAAACAAGGAGGCTCTGATACCACTCGTTAGAAATTTATTGTACCCTGTCGATTCATGAGATGAAGAACATAAATTAAATTGATTGCGGAAGCGTACCTGAATCCATTGCTAAACTTGATGGATGTTGAAGCGATCGTCTCTTTATTGGTTCGATCTTCCAACTTGCTACGACTCTTAACGACAAAGGTGAATCCGAATCCTTTGTCTCTCTTTCTGTTGATGGGGATGCAGAAGAGAAAAAAGAGAAAACTTTTCTTTGGTGGCCGTATAAGTTGGAGACCATAACCCTAATGAACACACATATTTATATATGTGTTGATATTTCTAATTTGGCCCCTTATCAAATTAGAATTATCTCCGGTATCTACACATTAATTCCATGATAATTATACCCTTAAGCCAATTTCCAAATAGACCACTTTAATTTGGCTTAATTATTTAGATAGTCCAAACACAATTAATTTTACATGTGTGGCCCCTTAATTATTGAATAATTCCAACACTTATAAATAGTTGTAATTAGTTCTAAATAAATTAGCCTATTGAACACAGTAACTAAATATTTAATTTTATAAATATATTTATTTAAATAACTGAAAAGATAAAAGGTGGTTATGTAAAGAGAAAGATGGCCTAAGAGAAGAGGGGGTGTGTTGTCATGAGAGAAAGTGAGAGGGATGGACCACAGGCTAAGTTAAAAGAGGAGGGCATAATGAGTTATATATATAAATATATATATATATATATATAAATTAATTAATAAGGTGGAGAGAAGGGATGGTAAGAAATTGACTAGCCAACAGTGACAGTGATCTATGTTTAGGGAAAAAATTGACGTCTTAACAAAATTTCCCCCTTCAGTTTACATGAAAAGGTGGAGAGTGGGCATAATGGCCAAGCATATTATTATGGAATCGACTAATAATTGAGAGTTTAGATAACTTAGAAAGCAGTATTAATCTATACTAAACTTAATTACAAGTTTAGTTAACTAAGAAAGCTTGTATTAATCTATATTTAGCATAAAATAGAAATTTTATCATATATTCGTTCAAGATTGTTGGTGTTTGAAAAAAAAAAACCATCAGAATTAGCTTCTGGAAATGGATCATGTTCCACAATTAGCTTTTCAATATTATATTTATTTTAAAAAGTTGTTACCAAACAGTTGTTAGAAAACTTTTTAAAAGAAAACGTTTACAAATAAACAATTTCAAACCCAATGTGCCAAAAGAACATCACGTACGGTGAAAAAAAAAAGGCACACGAGTTGGGATTTGGTGAAATTTGGATAATACTTTTTGAAAGAAACTATTCGAAAAAAAAAAGGCACACGAGTTGGGATTTGGTGAAATTTGGATAATACTTTTTGAAAGAAACTATTATTGAATTGTTGTTACAGAAAATTTTATATAGAGTTACAAATTTTAGTGTATTTATACAAAAGATGATGAGTTTGAGATATTTATAGAAAAAAGGGATGTGGCGCCATCTAAGATGGCGTCCAATATAATTCTTTAGCTTGGTGCCACCTTAGATGTCGCCAAAGTTTTTTTTTTTTTTTTTCATTTTTTTTTCTTTCTATTTTTGACATAAGAAGTTGATTTCTCATCCATAAATAAATAACCCTTCATATACAAATTTATCTCTATTTTTTTTTTCAAATCTTAGATTCATTTAAATCTAATATTAGAAAAAAAAATAGCTTAGAGATAAAGTTAAAAAATAATTTCAAATCTTAAATATTTTTTTTCTCAAATCAGGTTGATTGTACATATATAAAAATCAGATAAATTTAAAATATTTTTAGAGATAAGTTGTTAAATATTTTTTAAATCTAATATTAGAAGAAAAAAAGCATCTTAGGTGTTTGAAATCGTAGATAAAATTTTCAAATGAAAATTTATTTTCCTACTAAATTAATTCTGTAAAATTAATTTATTTTTATAGAATTAATTTACATGTTTGATTGTCATTATTTTCCTTAAAGAATTATTTTTCATGGATTTGAGAAAAAATATTTAAGATTTTAAATTATTTTTTTAACCTTATCTCTAAGCTATTTTTCTAATATTAGATTTAAATGAATCTAAGATTTGAAAAACATATATTTAGAGATAAATTTGTATATAAAGAGATAATTTTATTTATGGATGAGAAATCAACCTTCATACGTCACAAATGAAGAAAAAACGGAAGAAGAAAAAAAACTTGGCAACATCTAAGATGGCGCCAGCTCAATAATTATCTTGGACGCCATCGTCATTTTCCTGTAAATATTTCAAACTCATCATCTTTTGCATAAATACACCAAAATTTATAGCTCTATATAAAATTGTCACTTGTTGTTATAATAACATTATTGAGTTATTTGCATAACTAACACACAAAGAAGAAACATAACTGTAGGAAATAATAATGCATTGTTCTCATTGCTAGGGTTTGTTACAATATATATAGTATCTACATTTGGGCTTACGGGTTATGGGCCATATTTACATTACAAATATAATCTAACACCTCCCCTCAAGTTGGAGCATGCAAGTCACAAATGTCCAACTTGGGAAGGAAAGAATCAAACACATGCTTTCCAAGGGGCTTAGAGAAGATGTTAGCCAGTTGAGTAGAAGTAGGAACATGCGAGGCTATTACGGTCCCATCTCTAATTGCATCGCGAACAAATGCAAATGCACCTCAATATGCTTACTGCGCTCATGAAATACCGGGTTCTGAGCCAGGTGCAAGGCTGACTGACTGTCACAATACACCGACATAGCAGACTCCTGGCGAACGCCCAAACACACCAATAACTCCTTCAACCATTTCAACTCACAAACAAGCGCAGCAATAGATCGGAATTCAGCTTCAGCGGAAGATCGGGAAACAGTTGGTTGCTTCTTGGTCTTCCAAGAAATAGGAGACCCCCCTAGAAACACCAACCAGCCCGTAACAGAGCGGTGAGTCAAGGGACAACTTGCCCAGTCGGAATCACACCAACCAGAAAGACGGAGATCACAATCAGCTTTCAAAAGAATACCCTGTCCCGGTGCATGTTTGAGATATCTGACAACTCTCAAAGCAGCAAGCCAACGATCTTGTCGAGGCTCCTGTAAGAATTGAGACAAGATATGCACAACATAGGCTAAGTTAGGGCGATTAAATGATAGATAAATCAACCTCCCAACCAGCCTCCGATAAGGTTCTGCATCCTCCATCTTTGGACTAGTCGATTCTGCCAGCTTGTGATTGGGCTCCATGGAAAAACCAGCAGGTCGAGACCCCATCAACCCGTATTCTGAAATGATGTCCAAAGCATACTTCCTTTGACACAAGGAAATTCCTTCTGCACTCCGAGCCACCTCTATACCAAGAAAGTACTTCAACACACCAAGGTCTTTCATGTGAAAGCAAGAACTAAGGTACTTTTTGAAAGCATCTAAAGCACCTGAGTCATTACCAGACACAATCATATCCTCCACATAGATCAGAACATGCAATTCTACCTTCCCTTTAAAAAGAGAGAAAAGGAAATAATCGGAATGAGATTGAACAAATCCATAGGATATTAGAGAAGCAGCAAGCTTAGCAAACCAACAACGTGGTGCCTATTTCAATCCATATAGAGATTTACGCAGGCGACACACTTTATTGGGTTCATTATGCAAAAAAACTTGGCGGCAACTTCATATATACTTCTTCTGTCAGATCTCCATAAAGAAAAGTATTGTGCACATCCATCTGGTGCAAAGTCCAGCCTCTCACAACTGCAACAGCCAAGAACGCCCGAACTGTAGGCATCTTAGCTACTGGGGCAAATGTCTCTGAATAGTCGATCCCCTCAACATGATGATTACCGAGCACAACCAGCCGTGCTTTTAAGCGCTCAATACTTCCGTCGGATTTGTACTTGATTTTATACACCCATCGACTTCCCAATGCTTTCTTTCCAGGAGGCAAATCGACAAGACTCCATGTCCTATTATCTTCCAGAGCCTGTATTTCAGTTTGCATAGCCGCACGCCAGCCTGAATCTCGCCAGGACTGGCGATATGAAGTAGGCTCAACACCTGCAGTGATGGCTGCAAGAAAATCTCTGTGTCCAGCAGTAAATATGTCATAACTTAAAAATTGTGTTAGAGGATACGAAGTACCTGAGGAAGTGACGGGAACAGATGAACTGTGGTGAAGGGGGGACTTTTACTTCGAACAACATTCGTCACAAAAACCTGTAATCGCACTGGCTATGATTTCTTTCTCAATCCTCTTCTCAATACTACCTCGTTGGGCACATCTGGCAACATTGTATCCCCTGTATCATTAGTAGTATTCGTATTACCTCCAGCGGATTCTTCTGCCAATACTTCTGCAGCTACCTGTGCATCCTCACTACTCGGCGTCGCGTCACCAGCAACCACTCCGGCCTCAGCCACCGTAGCCGGCACCATCCCAAAAGTCTCGATATCATCTTCCGGTACCTCAATAGATGTATGGCGTGTCGCAGAAGACATCTCGCTAGCAGAGCCACACCCAGAAAAAAAATTTCATAAAAAGTTACATCACGGGACACAAAAAATTCACCAGTCTCCAAATCATACAGTTTCCATCCCTTTTTATCAAGTGGATACCCAACAAAGACGTATTTTCTACTCCTACTAGCAAATTTATCATGTCGGAATTTTAAATCATACGCACAGCACAGACAACCAAAAACACATAGATGATCATACGAAGGAGCCGAACCATACAAAACTTCATAAGGAGACTTAAAATGCAAGATACTAGAAGGTGTTCTATTTATCAGATAACATGCACCCAGAACACATTCCCCCCAAAAATCCACAGAAAGAGAACCCTGAAATCTCAATGCCCTGGCGACATTTAAAATATGTCGATGTTTTCTTTCCACCCTTCCATTCTGTTGAGGTGTCCCAACACAGGATGTTTGGAACAATATACCTTGAGATGAAAAATAATCTCGTAAACAATTAAATTCAGTGCCATTGTTGTCACGCCCCGATCCGGAAAATCGCTCGTCCTTGCTAGATTTTACCCGAATCATCGTCCTCGCTGGGGCGTGATGCCGCACGATCCTGGAGTTGCGCTCGTACAAGGCAAAATAACGGTCCACATAGTGATTATCTCAAATTCGTAACATAAGCAGCGGAAGGAAACAAAGTATAACACAAGAATCTCTTTTATTCATATTGAACTGAAGATTACAAAGGCTCTGAATAGCCCAACATATATGCCAATTGGCTACAACCCTCATGATCTCTCTAGCTCACAAAGGATTACATTGTTCCATACATTATGCCTCTTATAGCCACCAAGTAGTCTTCGGCCGAACATCTCCATGTCGCAAGTCCGAACACCTATGCGGTAGCTCCTCTTGAACGCCAAGGACTCCATGCCTCGACACGTCCAAGCCAAGCTCCGCCCCGAGCCGATCATAACCTGAGCCTGCACATAAACTAGTGGGGGATTAGTGCTTTCGTCCTCGCTTCGCACTGATCAAAACCCGCTCGCACCCAAACCAAACACTAAATCATTTAGTGAAACATGCATCTTAATTGGTGATCTTTCTATTTAGCCATAAGATCAGTTTCATGGCAATATTCGATGTATAGCAATATATCGTAAATGTGTCCCACATCGTGTTCCTGCAGCAGATACAGTTAGACATAATCTGAAACATAAACTTAGTGATTCGTGCTCATCTCCATCCCATTTTCCTAGCCTACAATGGTTAAACTTACATAAGCAAACATACGATTCGCGCAACCAACCAATCATAAACTTAGACAATGCATAAGGGTCGCAGGCCCTACGCCTGCACCCAACTCTCATCTCAGCCTACCGGCCCTATCTATTTGAAGGTCACGGTGTTTCGTACCGTAATGGACTTGGCATCTCTTATGTGTAAGGCTACGATCACTTCGATACGGGTTGCTAGCCCAGTATTTGAAGGATCCCAAACTTACGGATATCATAGCTTATCACAGCACTGGACGGTCGTAATCCGTCCGAATGTTGTGCACCATAAATACCACACATAATTTCCTCCTAGGCCGAACGATCCCGGTGCCCCGGCGTAACCGTCCGAGGGAAGTCGCACCCGTGTACGGGCCATCCGAGTCCATTGACCATGCAATACGTACCATAGCATACAAGTCATATCGTCCAACCAATCTCGTGTTCCATAAACATAGTCCCGCACCATAAACATATTCGCGTCTCATAAACATAATCCACCATCCATATGGGGAGCTCCGTCGGCGTTATGCCCCAACACATCCATATTGATACACGACGCCCAACGGCTTAGTCATCTCATACTCATATTCAACGCGTACCATTCGTAAGTCATTCTCATAGCCTAGTTCCGTAGTTACTTAGTCTTTTCGTAGCATAAGTGCCCGAGGGTACGCTCATCGCCGTAATCAATGTTCTATGCCTAGTGTTCAATGTTCTCGGAGCCATGTACGTGATGCACATCTCGATATTTTCTTTCAATGTTCTACCATCATTGCCCTACCGCGACTCGTACACTTGATGCACGTCGCTTCAATTATTCAATGTTCAATGTTCTACCTTAGTGTTCAACGCATATTTAGACACTTACTCGCCGAGCCACGCTCGCTAACTCGATAACATATTACGCATACAATGATATCTCTTATTAGACGTGAAGGAATAGGAAGAGAGAGTCAAGAACCTGTCCACCTTAAGCCGATACGCCTTGCCGTCTCGCCGATTGAAGCGTCTCGCTTCTATAACTCGATCGCATAGCTAACTCCCGGACTTAGCCATTTCTTTGAACTACTCGGTTGATTTGGCCTATCGCGCCCATGCCACAATCCGTTGTAAGGCTACGATTTGGTTTCGCGGACACTTCATTGCATAAGGCAAAATGTCGACCTCTTATCGTCCAGCGTAAAAGCATAGCCTGCACACCAGATCAACTAAAGTCAGCACTTGCTCAAACGAGACTTAGCTTTTGCATCGATTCGATTCATAGATTCCAACCGACTCAAAGCTTACCTTTGGCCAACGTAACTCTTACTTCGATTCGCATCGATACTTCATCGGGTCAACGCAACTCTTCGAGTCAACGACTCAACATAATGTACCGAGCGGAGCGGGGCATTACATAATATACCACTCAAAACAACGTTCGTCCTCGAACCGAAACCAACACTTAATCCGAGTGTCTCGCCAGATCGCTTCACGATCTCGTGCTACTATCGTTGGAATCATACAACTTAGTTTGGATCATACACATATTTTAGGCGTCCCACCAATATATGCATTTCAGCCAAGCTCGGTTGTAGGATGTCGGGGCAACTAACAAGCTCAACTTAAATTCCTCAATCACCGATCATTCCGTATTTGACTTGGTCATATCTTAGCGCCCATTTCCAAAATACTTCTCGTATGCACCATCCCATAACATGCGATCCTCTTCCATACATCTCTGCAAATAACTTGATTCAAACCCGTAACTTCGATCTCATAAGTTTCTTCGACGGTCATCTAACGCATGCATTGCATTAAGCCGTTGCGCATCCGATCGCAACAATTCTCCGCAATGCCTAGTCGCCCAACCGTTTTCTATCTATCACATAACTCCTCTTTCATCTAGTCATTCATAAAATTGGCCTTAACGACATGGACTAAGTCCAACATGTCACAAATTCCTTTGTCTACAATCCGTACTAAGTCTCGCACACAACTATCCCAACACGACCCACGTTCTCGAACTGCCTACGTATCGCGTCTGGGGCTACCCCCGCTAGGTAACTTATCCAGACATCATGCCTAACCTCTTCCGACACAAGAGGTCAACTTGAGTCTACGATGCTCAAAGGCAACAATCTTTCCGACCCAAGGTCTCTTACATACGCCTATCTCTGATACTCGACCGAGTACGAATCCTTTACTAAATCTTCGATTCAATCCCGACTAGTTCGTTTCGTAATATCGATAGCGCGCTCAACACACAGAGCCTAACCGTTACTCAAACCGATCTACGACACAACTCTTAGGGTCATTCTATTATTCGTCGCTCTTCCGTATTGCAGAATCCTTGCAATCGCCTTACCGCATCATTACGCTAAGCACGTTCCTCAATATCTATTCGATCGTCGACTAGCAAACAACTCGAATACTTATTTGATCGACCGTAATTCTCTGACCATATCGATTCTAGTACTCGCTAACTTCCGAAACATGATACTCACTCGCTTAGACTTATCCTGATCATGCACTACCTTATTCCTCCTCCTCGATAAAATTCTTACGCGACTTCTTCAGGGTCATCCTATGGGACTTCAATATTCAATTAATTTGGCGGTCAAGTCTTCTAGGGTCATCTGCCCCGAAACTACGCTCGATAATTGAAGATCATCAACGAGGGAAAGTTACATCGAACCATGCTATATCCTATTACAGAGCCAAATCAATTCACGATACTTCTTATGGGACTTTACCCAATTCGACATACTTTACAAATCTGTAATTTATCTATCCCCTGCGCAACTGATGCGCCGTTAACTATTCGAATCACTCATATATTACCGTCGACTATCCTTGCTTGTAGCATGACATCTACTCGCCTCAAGTCCGAGTTTACCTATCCGTGATCATAGCTCGACACATTCCGTACTCATCAAAACCATCCTCGAACAACTTTCGCATCAAAACACAAGTCCATATCAAATTTGCCACGCCTCGCAAGTTCGATCATCCCCGCTGGATGAATCACCATACCAGCGCTCACGCGGAATGATCGTTCTAATTTGACATGACGCATGTGCGAGGCTGGTGTTGCGCTCGCTCAAGACAAGAATGTCAACATAGTGGTGATCCGCGAAGCAATCCAGACACTTTTATTTTCATCCAAGCAATATCCATCGACTCTCAAATTCTTCGAAGCGTTCCTACCGTTATCATCCAAACTGCCATCAACTTAACTTGCATCTTATTCATCCAACAACAATGCTCAACATAATTTTTGTTCATTTGATCAGAGTATCCCCGAGTTATTGCATATCGTCTTTGATACGCCTCAATACCATCGTCGATATGCATAACTTGAACATCTTTCTTTCTCATAAGCTTAAATTCGTTGCAATCACTGCCGTTATCCGAACTCGAATACGAATCAAGTCTTGCACACATCACGATTTATTTTGTTGTAATCATCTATCATCTTCACGACATAATTTCCAATTCACATATTCACTCATATCCCTAACTCGTACTTCCAATCGTGCTACCGACTCATCACGCTAACTTGAATTCGTTCGCACAATTTCTTCGTATCTACTCAACACGTTCTGAACAAGCTTCTGTACTAACTCACGTACATTCGACCGGGTCGACTATTTCCTCAACGTAACATTCCTTCGTATATGCTCCATCTATCGTTCGACTTACACTTAACGAATCATCGTTCGACGTATCCTTCATGGATATGACTTCGCACATAATCGTTCGACTCACTTCCTCAAGGCATACTTGCATCGACTTCTCTTAATTTATTCCCACTCAAGTCTCGGTACTACTTCGTCCGTTGAGGACAGACATATCGTAACAACATAATCATCTCGACGAAATCTATCACAAGTCACCAACCGGCTTAACGTCGCTATCGCTAAGTGGTATTCCATATACCACTCAGGAATCGAGCCTATCATCATCAATACAACACCTTGCTATACTGATCGCACAATTGGTATTGCATATACCACTCGGAATCGAGTCGTTACTCGGCATCACATTCCGCATAGGTCCGACATCTATTCTTCCAATCAACTATCCCGTATGGCGATCTTTCCGATCCCAGCTCTAGCGTTCACTCAAGTTTGGCATTCATTCAAGTCTCACCGTGCCTTAGCGATCATATCGATCACACACGCAACATTCGCTTATTCAAAGCTTAACGTGACATTCGGCCGACATACATGTTTGTCTACTCAACTCAACTTAGCGACCAATTCGACTCGTACTATCGCATCCGCGATCTTTCAATCTCACTCATTGTAACTCGTGCAATAACTCATTCTCGATACTTAAGGTCTTTACTCAATCTCACGCAACATATCGCTATCCATCCGCATAGCCATACACACGCATCATACCATATCGACTCGTTGTACCGATGCAACGAACGATTCACGACTTGCTGCACTCCGTGCAACCAACAACACATAACCATTCGCATAGCCACATAATACGCATCGCCTCACATATCGACCCGTTGCACTTCGTACAACCAACAACACATATCTCCTCGCACTTCGTGCGACCAACAACACATAACTCCTCATACTTCGTGCGACCGACAACACATATATCATTGCACTTCATGCAACCAACATCACCATATTTGTTGCACTTCGTGCAATCAAAGACTCATAACTTTCTTACACATCGGAAAACCATAATCTCGTAATCCGTTGCACTTCGTGCAACCAACACTCCATAACTCGT
Organism: Iris pallida; assembly: GCA_029216955.1. Classification (NCBI taxonomy): domain Eukaryota; kingdom Viridiplantae; phylum Streptophyta; class Magnoliopsida; order Asparagales; family Iridaceae; genus Iris; species Iris pallida. The sequence goes on along the minus strand of JANAVB010031416.1, from coordinate 6,272,281 downwards.
TGCACTACGTGCAACCAACGTTCTCCGATGGCACCCGAAGATAGCGTGATAGTCATGACATACTTGTGGCAGACGTACGCACTTAATATAGACTTATTGTATGGAACATCCAATGTAGCGTCGAGCAGATCCATGAGCCATGCGGTTGCGGAAACAACTTAGAGTCAACTGAATTCGATAGTGAAGCAACTGAAGGTCAAAGAGATTCACGCACGGTCCAAAGGATGGAACCGCTCTGATACCAACTTGTCACTCCCCGATCAGGGAAATCGCTCATCCTCGCTAGATTTTACCCGAATCATCGTCCTCGCTGGGGCGTGATGCCGCACGAGCCTGGAGTTGCGCTCGTGCAAGGCAAGATAACGGTTCACATAGTGATTATCTCAAATTCGTAACATAAGCAGCGGAATGAAACAAAGTATAACACAAGAATTTCTTTTATTCATATTGAACTGAAGATTACAAAGGCTCTGAATAGCCCAACATATATGCCAATTGGCTACAACGCTCATGATCTCTCTAGCTCACAAAGGATTACATTGTTCCATACATTATGCCTCTTATAGCCACCAAGTAGTCTTCGGCCGAACATCTCCATGTCGTAAGTCCGAACGCCTATGCGGTAGCTCCTCTTGAACGCCAAGGACTCCATGCCTCGACACGTCCAAGCCAAGCTCCGCTCCGAGCCGATCATAACCTGAGCCTGCACATAAACTAGTGGAGGATTAGTGCTTTCATCCTCGCTTCGCACTGATCAAAATCCGCTCGCACCCAAACCAAACACTAAATTATTTAGTGAAACATGCATCTTAATTGGTGATCTTTCGATTTAGCCGTAGGATCAGTTTCATGGCAATATTCGATGTATAGCAACATATCGTAAATGTGTCCCACACCGTGTTCCTGCAGCAGATACAGTTAGACATAATCTGAAACATAAACTTAGTGATTCGTGCTCATCTCCGTCCCATTTGCCTAGCCTGTAATGGTTAAACTTACATAAGCAAACATACGATTCGCGCAACCAACCAATTATAAACTTAGACAATGCATAAGGGTCACAGGCCCTGCGCCTGCACCCAACTCTCATCTCAGCCTACCGGCCCTATCTATATGAAGGTCACAGTATTTCGCACCGTAATGGACTTGGCATCTCTTATGTGTAAGCCTACGATCACTTCGATACGGGTTGCTAGCCCAGTATCCGAAGGATCCCAAACTTATGGATATCATAGCTTATCACAGCACTGGACGGTCGCAATCTGTCCGAATATTGTGTACCATAAATACCATACATAATTCCCTCCTAGGCCGAACGGTCCCGGTGCCCCGGCGTAACCGTCCGAGGGAAGCCGCACCCGTGCACGGGCCATCCGAGTCCATTGACCATGCAATACGTACCATAGCATACAAGTCATATCGTCCAACCAATCTCGTGTTCCATAAACGTAGTCCCGCACCATAAACATATTCGCGTCTCATAAACATAATCCACCATCCATATGGGGAGCTCCGTCGGCGTTATGCTCCAACACATCCATATTGATGCACGATGCCCAACGGCTTAGTCATCTCATACTCATATTCAACGCGTACCATTTGTAAGTCATTCTCATAGCCTAGTTCCGTAGTTACTTAGTCTTTTCGTAGCATAAGTGCCCGAGGGCACGCTCAGCGCCGTAATCAATGTTCTACGCCTAGTGTTCAATGTTCTCGGAGTCGTGCACGTGATGCACATCTCGATATTTTCTTTCAATGTTCTACCATCATTGCCCTACCGTGACTCGTACACTTGATGCACGTCGCTTCAATTATTCAATGTTCAATGTTCTACCTTAGTGTTCAACGCATATTTAGACACTTACTCGCCGAGCCACGCTCGCTAACTCGATAACATATTACGCATACAATGATATCTCTTATTAGACATGAAGGAATAGGGAGAGAGAGTCAAGAACCCGCCCACCTTAAGCCGATACGCCTTGCCGTCTCGCCGATTGAAGCGTCTCGCTTCTATAACTCGATCGCATAGCTAACTCCCGGACTTAGCCATTCCTTTGAACTACTCGGTTGATTTGGCCTATCGCGCCCATGCCACAATCCGTTGCAAGGCCACGATTTGGTTTTGTGGACACTTCATTGCATAAGGCAAAATGCAGACCTCTTATCGTCCAGCGTAAAAGTATAGCCTGCACACCAGATCAACTAAAGTCAGCACTTGCTCAAACGAGACTTAGCCTTTGTATCGATTCGATTCATAGATTCCAACCGACTCAAAGCTTACCTTTGGCCAACGTAACTCTTACATCGATTCGTATCGATATTTCATCGGGTCAACGCAACTCTTCGAGTCAACGACTCAACATAATGCACCGAGCGGAGCGGGGCATTACAATTGTCACTCCGCACACGACGTACATCGGACCCAAACTGACGCTTCACCATAGCAATGAATTTAAGAAACATAGAATAGACAACACACTTATCCTTCAACAAAACAACCCAAACAGCTCTAGAAAAATCATCCACCAAAGTCAAAAAATATCGTGCCCCATTAGATGACGGAACACTATATGGTCCCCACAGATCACAATGGATAAGTTCAGAGCATCTCAAAGCACGACTACTACTATCAGAAAAAGCATCATGAGTCTGTTTAGCTTGATGACAAATATCACAAGCCTTATAAGAAAACACACTACTACCAGAGAGAAAAGGTAAAGTCTGCATTACTTTATCTGAAGGATGCCCCAGTCTACTATGCCAAATCTCGGTATCACTCTCTCTGCATGCCAGGATCACCAAAGCCAAAGAAGCTGGAACCTCCCCCAAGAAGTAAAGTCCACCTCTTTGTTCACCTGCTCCAATCACCATCCTCGTACTTCGGTCCTGAACAAAACACAAATCAGGAGTAAATAACATATCACAGTTTCTGGCACCAATCAATTGTGAGACAGAGATCAAGTTGCAAGTCAATGTCGGAACGTAAAGAACATCCGTCAACACCAACGAAGCAGTCAAAAATACTTTGCCTCTTAGAACAGCCTCAATAGTGCTCCCATCAGGCAAAGTCACAGGACATACAGGGCCTTCAAAGCAATCAACTAAACAATCACGAGAACATGTCGCATGAAGAGTAGCCCCAGTATCGAATATCCAAGTGACAGAAGAATTCTTACCTATCAGACGATCAGAGTTTGAAGTACCAGGGTTTGAAGGATTGTCGTTACCCAGCAAGCTCATCAGTTTCTGCCATTGTTCACCTGAGAGTGGTGAAGGATACCCTCCATGCATCATATCCGCCGAACTCCCAGCAAGACCAGCAGGGACACCATGACCAACAGCGGCGACATGATGAACAACTCCTGCGCCACCAGCACCACGTCCCCCATCACGTCTCTGCTGTGGTGCCGGGCCTCTGCCACCACCAGCACCACGTCCGTCCTCACGCCGAGGACGAGTCTTCCACCACTCTGGATAGCCAATCTTGGCAAAGCAAGTTGCAACATCATGACCTGTTTTCTTGCAATGAGTACATATCATACCTGATTTGTTCCTGGAATCTGAGGTCCTACTATTAGAAGTAGTAGACGGACGAGGTGAAGTCTTGATAGCCAGCGTCAATACCTCCTCAGCAGCGGAGTGGACCTGAGTTTTTCGCATATCCTCCTCCTCACGGACTGCCTGGTATGTCCGATCTAAACTTGGCTGAGGATCCTGAGCCAGAAGATTAGATCGGGTATGACCATACAACTCAGCATTCAACCCATACACAAAGTCCTGAAAGTGGTCTTCATCCCTCATAGCCTGTAGCTTTGCAGCAAGTTCACCACAGGTACAAGAAGGCAATGGAAAATAAGCAGCTTGTTCATCCCACAAAGACTGCAAATTTTCAAAGTAGGTTTTCACAGACATCGAAGCCGTCTGTTTATACTCAGCCAAAGCCACCTTAATTTGTTGCTTCCGAATGTCATTGCTAACAACAAATCTTTTCTCCAACAAGTTCCACAATGGATAAACCTCCTCAAAGTACGGCAAAGATTTTTTCAGAGACGGATCAATGGTATTAAGAACCCATTGAACCAATAATGCTTGCACGCATCTCCAATCAAGCAATTTGCTAGCATCATTAACAGGTTTGACTTCAGTACCCTCAAGAAAAGTGATCTTTTACCTAGAGATCAGGGAGAGACGTATCGACCGAGACCACTCAGTATAGTTCGGTCCACGGAAAACAATAGGAGTAATGATATTTCCTGGTTGATCAGCAGAGCTCAGAAAATATGGATCCTTCGGATTAGGATAATTTGGGTTGTGTGCACTGCCACCGCCAGTCGCGACGAAATAGCTGGACGCAGCATCATCTGCCATCGCGGATGTCGGGTGTACAAAAATTTTGTACAACTCCGACGAATCGACCGCTGATGGACGGGGTCGACGGCGAATCGGCCGCGATCAGGGGCGCCGGATCTGGCGCGAAGGGGCGAGCGGATGTCGGATGTACAAAAATTGTACAACTCCGACGAATCTGCCGCTGATGGACGGGGTCAGGCGCGCGAATCGGCGCTGTCGGAATCGGGATCGGACGAGAGCTGGCGCGTACGGCGACGGGTCGGCCCGTACGACTGACTGTTCCTGCGGAAACAAATGGCTCAGATCAGAGAGTTAGTTGAGCTTCCCCTCAGGCATCCTCAATTCTTCAAATCTATAGGAGTCAAACCGCCTAAGGGAATCTTGCTATATGGCCCTCCTGGTTCTGGGAAGACCCTCGTAGCTAGAGCTGTTGCAAATGAAACAGGGGCCTTCTTCTTCTTCAATTATTTTTATTGATGAGATCAATTCGATTGCTCCTAAGAGAGAAAAGACCCATGGAGAAGTTGAGAGGCGTATGAAGTTGAGAGGCGTATTGTTTCTCAACGGGATCGGATCGGCGCGGATTGGCAGAAGCGGGATCGGCGGACGGCTAAGTCGGAGCTGGGAGGGGAAGGGAGATGTCGAGTCTGGCGGCTAGGATTTTTCGGATGGCTCTGATACCATGTAGAAAATAATAATGCCTTGTTCTCATTGCTAGGATTTGTTACAATATATATAGTGTCTACATTTGGACTTATGGATTATGGGCCATATTTACATTACAAATATAATCTAACAATCTAACAATAACAGTATTCTTTAGTTCCCTGCTCTCTATCACACAAAAGAAAACACATATCACAATGCAAACACAAAGATATCAATTTTGGCATCTTAGCCGATGTTATGTTAGTATATATACGACACAACACAATACAGAATTTATATCAGTTATTAGAGTATTTGTGCTTCTTAGCTTGCGTTACTATCTTGAGCTGCTGAGCATGCTCGACACAACACAGAGAGAAATCGAGTGCTAGGGGTGAACATTTGGTCTATTTGATTTCAAACGAACAAAAATTACCAAAATTGAATAAACTAAAATTCAAAAAAGTCAATATCAAAATTGAACCGAAATTAGTCATAGCGGAAATCTAATCGAACCAATATAATCGATTCGGTTTATTCGGTTGTCTACGCCTATTGTTTAAGAGACCGAGCCCAAAGTTAAAATTGTGGTTAATTATATTAAAAAAATATAATTTTTATATACTTTTTTGTATTTCAAATTTAGGTCCAAAGTTGGACTAACAGTTAAATTATTAAAGTTGAACTTCAAAACACATGTATAAAATTATTGTTTTCAAAATATACACAAAAGTATTCACATTTTTAATAATAAAGTATGCATAGAATTGAGAAAATTTACATAATTATATAAGTCTTATTTAATTTTCGGTTTTGGAACAAAACCGAATAAGGAATTGTCGTATTTTTCAAAATTAAAATTGAACCGATTAATTTTTTTCAAACCGGACCAAATTTCTTATTCGGTTCAGTTCGGTCTGATTCAATTTTCGGTCTAAAATCGAATAATGCTCACCATAATCTATGCTTTGTAGCTTGCATTACTACCTTGAGCATGAGATAGCGGGAGAAGATATTTTGTCCCCAAATCCTGTGTACCAAATATGTCTCGTATTCTATAAATATGTTAGTTTGACCTTTTCATGTAAAAAAAATATGTTGGCTCTAGTGGAAGCATTTTGATTTTTTAAAATAATAGACATGAGTTCGAATCTCATCTTTGTTGAAAGTTTTATTTTTGCTTCACCATTTATATTTTTTTTATTATTGTAGTTCAAGTAACATGGCAACATTTTTTTAATATACAGTACCACGGCTTTTCCAAGATTTTAATCATGGCCCCGCCTTTGTTTTTATTGGTTGTAGGTACTTATAAATAGTTATAATTAGTTCTAAATAATTATAGCCTATTGAACATAGAAACTAAATATTTAATTTTAAAAATATATTTATTTAAATAACTGAAAAGATAAGAGGTTGCTATGTAAAGAGAAAGATGGCATAAGATAAGATAAGAGGGGTGTGTTGTCATGACTCATGAGAGAAAGTGAGAGGGATGGACCACAAGCTAACTTAAAAGAGGAAGGCATAATGGACTCACATTTAAAAAAAATAAAATAATAATAAGGTGAAGAGAGGGGATGGTAAGAAATTGACTAGTCAACAATGACAGTGATCTATGGTTATGAAAAACATTGACGTCTTACAAAATATCCCCTTCTGTTTCAATGAAAAGGTGGAGAGAGAGGGCATGGTGGCCAAGCATATTATTATGGAATCGACTAATAATTAAGAGTTTAGCTAACTTAGAAAGAAATATTAATCTATACTAAACTTAATTACAAGTTTAGCTAATTAAGAAAGCAAGTATTAATCTATATTTAGCATAAAATATAAATTTTATCTTATACTCGTTCAAGATTGTTGGTGTTTTAAAAAAAAAACATCAGAATTAGCTTCTGGAAATGCATCATGTCCTACAATTAGCTTTTAGATATTATATTTATTTTAAAAAGTTGTTACCAAACAGTGTTTACCAAACAGTTGTTAGAAACTTTTTTAAAAGAAAACATTCACAAATAAACAATTTCAAACCTAGTATATGCCAAAAGTGTTGGAGTCCAGTCTGGATTTGGTAATAGTATATTTATGGAGTACAAATCTAATTAAATATTTGATTTAATTTGATTTGGATGTCCTTAATTAGTGCTGGACTATTTTAGATATAATAATATTCTTATTTAAGGGTTTCCTATTTAAGAGATCCTATTATAATCTAAAATAGGATGTTGATGGGCTATTTTAGGTGTGGTAGGATTCTTATTTGAGGACCTCCTATTTAAGAAATCATATTATGACCTAAAATAGGTTTTTCTCATCCTATATATATGGGGTGAGGGTGGAGGCACAAAGCACAGCACAAAAGTAGAGATTCGAGGTGCTCATCCACAGAAAATCTAAGAGAAAGTTCCGCACTTTACTCTTAGGACTTCGTAATCCAAGACAAAAGGAAGAAGAGATCTAATCGAGAGATCATCAACTTCGGTTAGGGAGATTGCTACGGGTTGGTGAGCGATTTCAATTATAATATTTCTTTTCTTCTTGAGTGTGGTGAGGGGGTTGAACCTATCAGGACAAAGGGTTCAACATTAGTTTTTGTCAATCTTATAATTTCATCCGAGTTATAGAGATTGGAATTTGTCCAGGTGACGTAGTCACCGCCATATACTTGTCCTTATCTGTGCTTGGTGTCCGTTAGACGGGGGTTGGTTATTTCAGGTGGGTTAGCCTAAGTTTTCGCTGCGGCAACGTCTCAGACACGGTATCGGAGCGCAAGAGGGCGTATCCGATTCCCAACATCTGGTATCAGAGCTTTGGAGGTTCTGTCAACCATGTCTACGGAGCAGATGAACACTCGTATGATCACCCTCACAGGAGAAAACTAGACGATTTGGAAGCCAATGATGGAGGATCTACTCTGGTGCAAGGACTTGCATGGTCCGTTGGAGGACGACAACGCAAAGCCAATGGACAAAGCTGCTAAAGACTGAAAACGACTGGATCGGAAGGCCGTTGGATTCATCCGCCAATGGTTGGATGATTCGGTGTTTCACCACGTGTCCATGGAGAGTTCAACAAAAGCATTGTGGGAGAAGCTGCATTCACTGTACGAAAGGAAGACGACTGGCAACAAGGTGTTTCTTATTCGTCAACTCGTCAACTCGAAGTATACGGAGGGTGCCCCAGTGGCACATCTGAACGAGCTTAAGGGTATCATCAACCAGCTGTCTGCGATGAAGATTGATGATGGCACTACTAAAATACAGCAATTTGATGACGGCCAATTAGCGACGGCTCCTATCCGTCGCTAATAGCGACGGACAGGTGACTAACTTGTGACGGACTACCGTCAGAAAGCAATGAATAAATTTTTTATTTTTTTGTGTAAAAAACAGTCGCACTACCGTCGCTAATTTGACGAAAAGTTAGCTTCAGTCCGTCGCTGATATGTCGCACATTTTGGCGGCAAAATACTGAAAAAATGGCACGGACTATTAGCGACGGACTGTCGACTAACATTTTCGTCGGTAATCTACTGGGTATTTAGCGACGGATATATCCGTCGTCCGTCCGTCGATAAATACTGTACCCTAACTTAAATTGAACCGACGGGAGAAAATTTTTTATTTCCCCCCAAACGAACTCTCTCTCTCTTCCCCCTCTCTTTCTCCGACGATTTCTCTCCCTCCGTCGATCTCTCTCCCTCCGTCGATCTCGCTGGTAAGCTCTCTCTCTCTCTATTTTAAGGTTTCGGGGGGGTGGCGGTCTGATGTCGTCGGGGCCTGAGGGGAGGGGGGTCGGGGAGGGGGGGTCGGGGGTGGGGGAGGGGTGGGTGGGGTGGGGGAGGGGAGGGGGTCGGGGTGGGTGCTGTCGGGGTGGGTGCTGTCGGGGAGGGGGTGGTGGGGTGGGGGAGGGGGGATGGGGGGAGGGTGCTGTCGGGGAGGGGGGGTCGGGGGAGGGGGTGCTGTCGGGGAGGGGGGTCGGAGGAGGGGGTGCTGTCGGGAAGGGGGGTCGGGGAGGGGGTGGTGGAGTGGGGGAAGGGGGTGGGGGTGGGGGTGGGGGAGGGGGTCGGGTAGGGGACACACGGGTAGGGTTTCGGGGCAGGGGTAGGGTTTCGGGTGGGGGGTATCGGTGGTTTCGGATCGGACCATTCCTATGAGTATCGGTGGTTTCGGATCGGTGTATCGGATCGAGGGAGGGGGTATAGGTGGTTTCGGATCGGACCAATCCTATGAGTATCGGATCGGGGGAGGGGGGTATCGGAATCGGTATCGGAATCGAAATCGGACCATTCCTACGAGTATCGAATCATGGGTATCGGTAATATCGGTGGTTTCGGATCGGAGTACGGATTTTTTGGTATCGAAAAACAAATAACTATTAATAAAGTTGACTGTCCTCCGACATAGTCCCTGCAGTCATTCGACTGACGAGGCAGAAACTATGTAGCCGTAGATAAAGTTGACTGTCCTCCGACCATCATCCCTCGGCAATGATCGTATGACAACCTATCACTATATCTTATATAGTAGTAGATGATGTCTTAGTATTACATTATGTTAGTTCATCTTGATTCTGTTACATTCTTCAGATACTAGATACGATAAGAACATATACTACACAATATGTACAGAACATAGATGATTCACTCTAATGTATACTAGAATGAATTTTGGGTTGTGTTCTGAGCCATCCGTTCTCACACTTGGGAAAAAATCATTTATTCTGTATTTTATCTACTTTCGAAAATGTACTCAAACGAGATGATGGTTCCTTTAGTTAACTTGCTTATGTTATAATTATATTATTTGTGAATATCGATCTTACCAGATGGCACCCATGACCCGAGGAGCGGCACGTCGTTTGAGGGAAACACTGAATGCTGAGGTGGCTCCTCCTACTGTTAAGGAGGAAGTGGCACCGGTAGCTAGTGAGACCGGGAGTTCTATTTATCTAGCACCTGCAATGGAATACATCTCTCCTGCCGCCGTCGATCCCACTTATTCGAGGTGGTTGCGTGATCGTGTCACTGAGCATTTGCGTGAGCTGCGTGGTTCTCATTAGCTGTTAGTACTTATTTGTATTGGATTATTTTTGTATTAGACTATTTGTATTGGACTACATATATGAATTAGTACTGTGTCAATCTCTGGATTGTATTGGACTACGACATGGTGATCAGGACATAGTTTCTGCAGCCATTCGACTGGCGAGGCAGAAACTAATTACATCCGGCCTATACCAGCGGATCCACGAATTAATGCACGATAGACCCAACGACTCCAGTTACATCCGGTTATTGGTGAGTACATGATTACATAGTAATTCTGTTAGTCTTGTGATACAGATTTTTACCTCCAATCTGCGATGGATCGTTACTTCTTTGATCGGGGGTATACAGTTTGGCATGTCCCGCTCTGATACTGACCGATACCCGATACTGACTGATACCGGTCCGATACTGTCCGATACCGATACAGTTTGGCATGTTCGGGTATTGGTATCGGACTATTCTTATGAGTATCGAAATCGGTATCGACTATTCCTACGAGTATCGATATCGGGCTATTCCTATGAGTATCGATATCGGACTATCCCTATGAGTATCGGGGGTGGCTGGCCGCGGGGGGTCGGAACATACACACATACACGCACACATACACAAACAAACACACACACACGCACACACACACACACACACACACACACACACACACACATACATCACACACACACACATATACATATATTCATATATATATATATATATATATATATTTTTTTTATATTCAAATATATATATATATATATATATATATATATATATATATATATATTCAAAACCGAAATTGAACCGCTCGAGTGAGCCGAAGGCATGCAGCCAGTTCCCTCCCTCCATTCTCCCTCTTCCTCTCTCATGCTATCAACGTCACAACTTTTCCAGTGCTGCTCCCTCTAATGATGAAGAACGCAAAAATCAAAGACCCCCCCTCTCCTTTCTCACTCTTCACAGTTCTCACAACAGGAAGGATCAGTGCTTTTTAGTTCTCTTCCATCCATCCATTCCTCTGTTCTGACCAAGCTTCTTCCTTCTCCTCTCCTCCACCATGGCTCTGGACCCATCTGCTCCTCCCTACTTCCCTTCTTCTTATTTGACTCTCTCAGCCACATATGATATCCATCTCAAGTGTAGAGTCGGGGGAGAAGAAGTGGGCAGGAAAATGAGGGAGAAGCAGCACAGCCGGCGGCATGACCTGGAGGAAGTACAGAGGTTTTCTTCAACATCCGTAGGAGAACTATAAAGATATATCTTTTCACAACATGTCACCTTGTCAAAGACCCTTAATATGAATATCATGTTACCGCGGTGTCGGAAGACTAATATGTCATAATTTTCTAAGCCGTGTGCTTTGACATAATCCTCCCAACTCTTTTCTCCTATGTAGTAATCTTGTATTTCTTTATGAAGTTCAAGACAGCATATAGTGACTCATAATGGAAAAATATGCCGTCTTGAACTTCATAAAGAAATGCAAGATTACTACATAGGTGGAAAGAGTTGGGAGGATTATGTCAAAACACACGGCTTAGAAAATTATGACATGTTAGTCTTCCGATACCGTGGTAACATGGTTGTCACATTAAGGGTCTTTGACAAGGTGACATGTTGTGAAAAGATATATCCTTATAGTTCTCCTACGGATGTTGAAGAAAACCTATGTACTTCCTCCAGGTCATGTCGTCGACTGTGCTGCTTCCCCTTTCTCTTCCTGCCCACTTCTTCTCCCCCGACTCTACACTTTAGCTGGATATCATATGTGGCTGAGAGAGTCAAATAAGAAGAAGGAAAGTAGGGAGGAGCAGATGGGTCCAGAGCCATGGTGGAGGAGAGGAAAAGGAAGAAGCTTGATCAGAACGGAGGAATGGATGGATGAAAGAGAACTAGAAAGCACTGATCCTTCCTATTGTGAGAACTGTGAAGAGTGAGAAAGGAGAGGTGGGTCTTTGATTTTTGCGTTCATCATCATTAGAGGGAGCAGCACTGGAAAAGTTGTGACGTTGATAGCATGAGAGAGGGAGAGGGGGAATGGAGGGAGGGAAGTGGCTGCATGTCTTTGGCTCACTCGAGCGGTATTTGTGCGTCAGTGTCCCTGTTATTTGTAGGCGTCCCCCTAGCGCGCCATGGGTGGTGGCACGTCACCCCCCTCCCGTCCGACCACTACGACACGCCATCTCCAATGTCGTTTCATTACTCCGATTACAATTTCGATAAACTTCTTATTTTTTTTATAATTTGAGTAAATTTCTTTACCCTATATGAAAATTTTTGTTGTCAGAGAGATGGCTCCCAAGACTCCCCGAGGTGGTGCTGCTAGTCGAGGAAGGGGTCGAGACAAGGAACCCTTGGAGGTCGACACGGAGGAAGTCCCCGTCGTCAAACAAGAGTCGGTGACTGTTAAGGAGGAGGTGTTGCCAAAGGTCGAGGTCAAGGAAGAACCGATGACCATCAGGGAAGAAATTGCTCCCAAGGTTGAAGTTAAGGAGTAGCCACCGTCAGAGAGTAGTAGCATCGGGACTGACCCTTCTGTCCCTACAGAAGACCTCAACCAGATTTAGCCTTCGTATGCAAAGTGACTGAGAGAATGGTACATGCCTCAATGCAACTATGATCCCTGGCTGTGAGTATTCATCGTCTGACTTGCGGTCTTTGCTGAGGCCAAAGTCGATTTTCCTTTTTATTAAATATTGAATATTTGTGTGTTTTGTGTGAACAATTTGAATGCTTGGGATATTTGTGTGTTAGAATTGTTTGTGTGTTTTGTATATTGGAATATTTGTGTATTTTGTATATTTGTGCTTGGAATATTTGTTTTATTGAATATTGAATATTGAATATTTGTGTTCTGTATATTGGAATTGTGTATATTGAAATTGTGTATGTTGGAATTGCTTGGGATTATTTGTGTGTTTTGTATATTGGAATTGTGTATATTGGAAATGCCCAATTTTATGCTATTTTTTTAAAAAATTTCCAGCTACCGACGGACTGGCGACCACTTTCCGACGGACTATCTGTCGCTAACTGAGGGATTCCCAGTTAGCGACGGATGGGCGACTAAAACCCAACGGGTTATCCGTCGCCAAGGTCCTGGAATTATGAAAGATATCCAGGAGCCTGTCGACGGAATATCCGTCGCTTCTCCGCCGCTAATCCGATGAGGTTGGTGACGGATTAGCGATGGATTAGCGACATATTTTGCGTATCAGAAACCCTCTAATACGCGTTTAACGACGATTTAGCGACGGTTTGTCCGTCGCTAAATGTTGCTACATTAAAATTTTAAACTGTCGAAGTTGACAGAAAACTGTCGGCTAGCCGTCGCTAAATGTTTTGATGTAGCCAACGGTAATCCGTCGCTAAGTAGTCGGTAAGCGACGGACTAGTTTTAGCGACGAGGTTATTCCCGGCGAATTTTTTCAGCCCGTATCCGTCGGTAATTTTAATTAGCGACGGATAGGGCCGTCGCTAAATCGTTGTATTTTAGTAGTACTGCTCTTGAGTTCTCTGCCGGAAAGCTGGGAGACGTTGGTGGTGTCGGTAAGCAACTCCGCGCCTGATAGAGTTGTCACGATGGAGGCAGTCAAAAGTAACTTGTTGAATGATGAGGTCCGACGCAAGCAAGTGGAATCGTCGCAGGAGTCCGCTCTGGTGACTTCCTACGGGAAGGGAAGACCCAATTCACAGGTGAGGACAGGGGAAAGTTCTCAGAATCTTACGATTGTGGACCACAAGGAGGGCTGCTATCACTGTGGCGAAATGGGTCATATCAAAAGGAACTACATGAAGCTCACAGCTGAGAAGGCAGAAGGCAAAGACGATCAGGAGGATCTCATAGCAATGAGAGATATCATCATCGCTGCAACCGACGCAGAGGAACCTAGTGGCATGTATCATGATGGCGACTGGGTCATGGACACGAGGGCGTCGTATCACGCCACTCCAAATAGGAGGATCTTTACGTCATAGTACCACAACGGCAGGTTTGGACGTGTGAAGATGGGCGACAATGGAACAGCTGCAGTTATAGGCATCGGTAATGTGCACTTGACAACGGAGCTCGGTGAGAAGCACGTTCTCAAGGGTGTGCGACATGTACCGAGTTTGTACTACAACTTGGTTTCGGTAGGAAGGCTGACAGATGATGGGGTCGCAGTCTATTTGGGAACAAAGATTGGATGCTTGCGAAGGGTTCCTAACAGCTGGCTCGGGAAGATTTGTGTTGTGGCATGCACAGGCTCAAGCCGTTGAGCTATACAGGTAGGCCACAGACAATAGATGGAGGCTCGAGGGGTGCTCGACATGAGGTGGATCGTAGAGAACTTGGTGAGGAGGGGATTCTAGGTGCTGTGAGGGATACAGAGGATTCGGTTCGTCGAAACAAAGCGACGGATGGTGGTGAGTAAAAGATTGAGGGTCAGTCTGTCGGTCCCATGACAGCTGGTCGGTCTCCAGGTGGGGGTTGCTCTACGGATCCGGTTTTGGCGACGGGTGGTTTGCCAAAGCTTCACGGAGCGACATCGGTTTCAACAGTTCGAAGTCAGGAAGGAGATCAAGGTTTGCAGCAAACTCAATCTGAGGCGGGAGCATCATCATTCATACAGTTCATGGGGAGCTGTGGGTCATCGACGACATGCACAATGCATGATGTTCTGCTCGAAGACGTATGTGTATGGGGGAGCTTCAAGTTCAGACATGAAGGTGGGCAGGTTCAGGAGTTCGAATCTCAGGAGGACCGCACCGTCTGCTTGGTTAGACCAGCCAAGGATGAAAAAGCTCGTCGGAACGTTAACACTTTCCGGTGGAAGACAAAAGTCGGGGACAGGCAGCCGAGACTTGCGGTGAGGCTGATCGTCAGGGACTTCGGTCTTGATCATGTTATTGATATCGGCAGGATCCCAGTAGTGCAAGAGGTGCTACGCATGGCAGCTAGCATCGACGTGACGATCGAGGAGCTGGAGACGAAGGAAGATGCAAAGCAGCTCGGGGGATCGAAGATCAGTGGCATGGGATAGCAGGAACTTTGTCGTATGACGACAAGCATGGAGTCCAGTTGAGGATCCATGGGGGTAACACCCTCTCATCAGACTGGAGGGAAAGATTATTGGAGTCCAGCCTGGATTTGGTAATAGCATATTTATGGAGTCCAAATCTAATTAAATATTTGATTTAATTTGATTTGGATGTCCATAATTAGTGCTGGACTATTTTAGATATAGTAGGATTCTTATTTGAGGATTTTCTATTTAAGAGATCATATTATAATCTAAAATAGGATGTTGATGGGCTATTTTAGGTGTAATAGGATTCTTATTTGAGGGCTTCCTATTTAAGAAATCCTATTATGACCTAAAATAAGTTTTTCCCATCCTATATATATGGGGTGAGGGTGGAGGCACAAAGCACGGCACAAAAGTGGAGATTCGATGTGCTCGTCCAAAGAAAATCTAAGAGAAAGTTTCTCACTTTGCTCTTAGGACTTTGCCATCCAAGACAGAAGGAAGAAGAGATCTAATCGAGGGGTCGTCAACTTCGGTTAGGGAGATTGCTACGGGTTGGTGAGCGATTTCAATTGTAATCTTTCTTTTCTTCTCGAGTGTGGTGACGGGATTGAACCAATTATGGGCAAAGGGTTCAACATTAGTTTTTGTCAATCTTGTAATTTCATCTGAGTTATAAAGATTGGAATTTGTCCAGGTGACGTAGTCACCGTCATATACTTGTCTTTATCTGTGCTTGGTGTCCGTTAGACGGAGGTTGGTTAATTCAGGTGGGTTAGTCTAAGTTTTCGTTACGGTAATGTCTCAGACACGATATCGGAGCGCAAAAAAAAGTACATCACGGTGGAAAGGAAAAAAAATGCCATACAAGTTGGGATTTGGTGACATTTGGATAATACTTTTTGAAATAAACTATATTGAATTGTTGTCGTGCAATAAAATTATTGAGTTATTTACATAACTAACACACAAAGAAGAAACCTAACACTATTCTTTAGTTCCCTGCTTTCTAAGTTGCACACACACGAAAACACATATCACAATGCAAACACAAAGATATTAATTTTGGCATCTTAGCCTGTGTTGTGTTTAGTACATATACGACACAACCCAATACAGAAATTATATCAGTTATTAGAGTATTTGTGGTTAGTTGCTTGCGTTACTATCTTGAGCATGCTAGACACAATATAGAGAGAAATCGAGTGCCAGGGGTGAGCATTAGGTTTATTCGATTTCAAGCAACTGAAATTATCAAAATTGGATAAATCAAAATTCTAAAAATTCAAAATCAAAATTAAACCGAAATTAGTCATAGCGGAAATCTAATCGAACCAATATAATCGATTCGGTTTATTCGGTTGTCTACGCCTATTGTTTAAGAGACCGAGCCCAAAGTTAAAATTGTGGTTAATTACATTAAAAAATATAATTTTTATAAACCTTTTTGTATTTCAAATTTAGGTCCAAAGTTGGACTAACAGTTAAATTATTA
Source organism: Iris pallida (assembly GCA_029216955.1). Lineage (NCBI taxonomy): Eukaryota > Viridiplantae > Streptophyta > Magnoliopsida > Asparagales > Iridaceae > Iris > Iris pallida. The sequence continues at coordinate 6,255,726 of JANAVB010031416.1, read as the reverse complement.
ATGTTGAACTTCAAAACACATGTATAAAATTATTCTTTTCAAAATATACACAAAAGTAGTCACATTTTTAATAGTAAAGAATGCATAGAATTGAAATTTTTTACAAAATTTATAAGTATTATTCGATTTTCGGTTTTGGATCGAAACCGAATAAGGAATTGTCGTATTTTCAAAACTAAAACTAAACCGATTTTTTTTTCTTTTCAAACTGGACCAAATTTTTTATTCGGTTCAATTTGGTTCGATTCAATTTTCGGTCTAAAATCCAATAATGCTCACCCTAATCTATGTTTCGTAGCTTGCATTACTACTTTGAGCATGAGATAACGGGAGAAGATATGTTGTCCTTAAATTTTGTGTACCAAACATGTATCATATCCTATAAAAATGTGGGTCACATTGACTGTGGATGTTATTTTTTAAGAAAATCAACCGGATCCATATTTTTATTGAAAAGAAAACATATTTGATACACAGAAATTGGAAACGGTAGTTCTGCCCTCAGAGATAATTATTATTATATCTCCACTGAAAGGGTAAAAAAGGCCTTTCGAAACTACGGTTAACTGGTTGTTTTGATCTGTGCTCTGCAGTTCTAAAAAAATAAACATAATGTAACGGAGCTGCAATTTGGACCGCCGCGGGGATGACCCGCGCTGGCCCACATCCACGCGGCACGTCGGCATTGGCCTCCGGTCCGAGTGGACCCATGTTAGCAGGGGGATCAATGGCTGGCTGTCACGTGGACACAGACCAGTCCCGCGTGTCACGCCCCGATTCATAGAGTCATTTATTCATATATTTTATCTCTTGGAATCGATCGTTCTCGCTTGGGCGTGATGTTGTATAAGTCTGGTATTGCACTTGTACAAGGCAAAGATGGTACATAATTAATTATCTTCAAATAGGAATACATCGCAGCGGTAGAAGCAGACAAATTAAAATTTACGAGAACATTCTTTCTTATCGAATAGAAACACATCATTTGATTTATAACAACGAAAATGAGAAGATAACTTGCAGTCACAAAGAGATATATAGAACTTTATTCTCTTTATTGATAATTGAAGAAGAGTACAAGACTTGAATTGAAGTACACTGCTTACAATAAATCTCACTTACATTGAAAACCAACTAAACAATGCTATAAAGCTTACATTTGATACTTTGATACATTGGATTACAACTCGATATACCGACATGGCTTACAATTCATTGGTACAACTGATTACACTGTTCCATACATTATGTCCTTTATAAACAGAAGACATCATCTTGTACAAGGAGAGCTTCTGTATGCCCAATAAATCTTCGATGCCGCGGGACCGATCAAGCCAATCTTCGTGTCAAAATATTCCAAGCATGAGCACCTGTCCATAAAACGTGGATCAGCACATCATCTATGTACTGGCGAGCAGAATCCAACCCACTCGCCTAAACCAACATTTAGTGATCGATTGTAGCAAACATTTAATAGAATAATCTTTCTACTTGGGCCTAGCATCAGTTTACAGTTTCTTGAGCAGAATTCATTGAAGTAGATAAACATGTCATAGCATGGTATAACATTTCTTTGTGTAAGGCATCATCTAAGCAACATTTAGTTCACACGTTGAGCATATTATAAAAATACTTCCTGAAAGGCATCGTTTAGCATACTTGGTGCTATCGTTCAACAGGTTATGGCAATATTCTAAAAGGCAACATCTTATCATCATTGGTATTAACCTGTTAGGCAATCAAGTAAGTTAACAAGTAAATAACCGTATCACATTTAAGTGATTGCTTACCGATAGCCGATTCCCTGGCACCTGCATCAAAATACAGGATAATATGATATACTTACTCTTTCTGCACAAAATATTCGTTAGCATGCATCCTGACTACATAGTCATTGGTGAAACTGCACCATAAAGGACTTTTCAACGGGTATTACGACGCACCATTCTAGAGTAGGTTGCAAGCCTAGCCGAATGTCTTGTAATACCTCGTGCCACCATAGTACGACCAATGCTTCCTTCCGGGTCAAATCGGTCCCAGCACCCTAGGTACCGTTCGAGGAAGCTTACTCAGACTTGTAAAAGTACATCCATGACCATGCGAATGCGTGTCGACTCGATAAACACAAGTGCATGGTAAAACAACTGAAAGTAAGCAAAGCCAACAGTTCAACATCTCATCTCAATTTCGAGCCGTGTTAAACGACTAATCATTACCATCATTCTACTTGGTGATCTCCATGATCCCAAGCCTCATCATTTTTTATTTATTGATTCATTGCACATTTCTCATAGCATTCCTCTCAACGAGGAACCAACAATATTTCATTCATTTCGTTGGGACAATTATTATTCAGTTCATTTCTTGTACGAAAACAGGCAGCATCTCATTTTTTTACAACAGTTATACAGAGAGTACATGATTCAAAAGTCTCATTCAGTTCATTGTGTTAATAGCATAGCCAGTTCTTTCTCATGTATCCACCACACCGCATCTCATTATTTAAGTATTTTATTTGTTTCAACAATATTAAACATAAGAGACAATGTTATCAATTCGTTCTCAGGCATCAAATCACATTAGCAGTTAAATGTTTATGTGTTGTACGTTTCAATAATTCTCAGCACAAGCATCTCTATTAATCAGCAACTAAAACATGGGACATTTAGGGACAATTCATAGCATTTCAATACTTTATTTTATTAAGCATGAAGGAGTAAGGAGGAGGAATGACAGTTCCACTCACTTGCATAAAAGGGTCTTCTTATTTCGAACGCACACATTTCCACTAAGCGTAGCTCCCCCCAGCAAGCCACGCTATAATACTCATTCCGTCTAGCCAGCTAAGAGAGATAGAATCAATCTCAATTCTCTTGATCTCCAACCCAAGTCACGGTCCAACATTCTGATCGTATCCAACAAGCCAACCAAATGCCTCGTACGGAGCGGAGCATTACATAATATACCACTCAGAAAAAGTTTCGTCCTCGAAACTTAAGGAACAACTCATCTACTAGATTCACTTAGTCACAACAAGTTACTCACTCAGCTTTTATTCAATAATCAGTTCATCACACTCGGCCATTTCTAAATAACAACCCAATTGTACCACTTAATCCATCAACGATTCAATCCATCTTTCTCTTTTCCAAATGCTTGCAACTTCTCATTGATTCATTAACATTTTTCTTACATTTCTATCTTGGTCACAACATATCATTTTGTTTAGATCCATACACATATTTTAGGCATCTCCAAAATTTATGTACTTGAGCCAACTTCCATGTTGTGCGATTTGATAAGCCACAATTTAACTCTCTTTTTTCAAATTTGACTTAGCATCCTTTCAATTGACTTATTACTTTATTCACTTTGCCGCAGTCACTATCTTCCAGGCCATAACACTTAAAATCATGAACAACTCGGGTAAGCTCTCTATCCAAGCATAATATTTCTAACGTTCGGGCCAAGGGTCTAACATAGAGCCAACCATACTAAGAGTTTACAACATGCAATCCTATTCCTTTCCAAATCCAACAATATTTCTCACCGAGGCAATTCATCTTTTCTAAAAGATACAATCCGACGTCACCCACTATCGGTTACCCGAGTAAGGGTATAATTCTATGCAACAGTCAAGGTTAACCCAGCTACCCGACTATAGATACCGATCAATCAATCTCGTTATGAGCAGTCAATTCCGTCTAATGGAATAATTCACTAGTCGATACATACAACTCAAGTCTCATCCCACGATTCCAGTTCCCGCTATCGACCGACACATAATCCTCAAGGGTCAAACATCTCTAAGGTTCATGTTGAAGCATATACTTACAACATATTATTCTTAGGCCATACTCATCACCATCTCTCGTTCAATACCAAAAGGTTATCCTACGATCGCCAATGGTCACCCTATTATTCGGTCAAGTCTCTATGGTTAGCTATACCGACAGCTAAACCTAATCATTTAGGTGACTTTCCTAGAATGGACGGCTACTAGGGATCATGTTAGTTTCTTATTCTCAAGCCAACATGCAACCAACTATTCGAGGCAGCTCTACCCAAACCTATGGGATTCAACTCAATCTGAACAACTAATCATCATTGTCGACTATGCCGACAATTGGTTACGCAGCCCACGGTCGCTACGGTCAAGTCTATCTATCCAGGGTGTTCCTCAAGGAAATAATTCCCACAGAGGCTCATTCTAGACTTATCCAACGATCGACTATTGATCTATCAATATTACGGTCAAATCCCGATCCGATATACGATTCACATCGTTCTAATAATCCATCAAGTAAAATATCAAATGATCCAATTTCTAATCCAATTCCTTTGTACCCACACGAACCCATAAGCCAAGGCTAACTATTCAAGGGTGGTTCATCGATTCCGATAGTCTTAACATAACTATGGAATCATACTATTCGGTCTATATGACCAAGTCACACAACTAAGCCATAAGCCAACAATCTATATCCCATTTGACAGCCATCTATACATCACACCATCTACCGACACTATCCAACATATTTCGTGACTCTAAATCTTATTCATTTCCCATCCGTCAAAATCTCATATGAACATTCTTAAAATTCCCTACCTCAAGGGTCGAGTAGTTTATTCCATTCAATCTGACAATTCATGTATCAATTAACCATCCTCTGTGCAACACAATTATTCAGGATTGCTACTTGTTATTTTTCTAGTACAATTCAATTCCTCAGCATACATGCACATATGCAACGACTTCCCTTTGGAGATCAAGATGGATTAACATCTATTACACCTTAGGGGGGCGTTTAGTATGCGAAATACTATATAGCCGAGAATTCTATATTCCCGGAAATCAAATTCCAAGAATTAAATTCTATGGAAAATTATATTCCCATGTTTGGTGACAATATAAAAATTCCCGAAAAAATAAAAAATAATAAAAACAAAAAAAATGAACAAATATAAAAAAATGGTAAAAACGACAAAAAATTGGTAAAAACGATAAAATAACAAAAAAGACAAAAACGATGAAAAGGACAAAAATCGGTCAAAACGACAAAAATGACCAAAAAGCGAAAAAAAATGTATAAACGACAAAAAATTACAAAAAAGGGTAAAAACGACAAAAATAACCAAAACACGACAAAAATAACATAAAATAGGTAAAAACGACAAAAATAACAAAAGGCGACAAAAACGACAAAAAACAACAAAAAATCGATTAAAACGACAAAAATGACAAAAATCGGTTAAAAATGACAAAAAAATCTGTTAAAAAACAACAAAAAATCGGTTAAAACGACAAAAAAAACCAAAAAGCGACAAAAATGAAAAATAATCGATAAAAACGACAAAAAAGGACAAAAAATCGGTTAAAACGACAAAAAATCGGTTTAAAACGACAAAAAATAACCAAAAAGCGACAAAAACGACAAAAAATCGGCAAAAAGCGACAAAAATGACAAAAAAGACATAAAATTCGAAGAAAAAAAAGACCAAAAAGTGACAAAAACGACAAAAAAACGACTAAAACGACTAAAAATCGGTAAAAATAACAAAAAAAGCTACAAAAACGACAAAAAAGCTTAAAACGACAAAAATTGACAAAAAACGACAAAAAGGACAAAAATTGGGTAAAAACGACAAAAACTAATCAAAAATGACAAAAAAGACAAAAAAATGGGTAAAAACGACCAAAAATAATCAAAAATGACAAAAAAATACAAAAATGGGTAAAAACGACAAAAAATGACAAAAAAATTGATAAAAACGACAAAAGAAGAAAAAAATTTAGACAATTTTTTTTTTGTCCGGGCAAAAAAAAAAAAATACCCACCTATTCTCAAGGGATAGAATTCCCATGTTTTGTGGGTAAACTATTTACCCGGATATTTGTAATTCCCGGGAATAAATTTTTTATAAGCCAAACAAATGTGGTAATAGATTTCCATCTTAAATTTTCCCGGGAATAAAAAAAATACCCCGTACCAAACGCCCCCTTAGGGTCAAGGCACAGATTTCTAATATTCCTTTGGTTCACCGACAATATTCCCAAACTTTCAGCCTAGCAACCAACTTTGTATTAGTCACATATGATTTGCATCCAACCAATCGAAGTCAACATTCAGATGTTTTAGGCCACAACATTCTCTAGCCGAATTCACTTACCCATAGCATACTAACTGTCTTACTAGTCTGAGTCATCCCTCGACTAAATAATTTCTAACCAAGCCACCCGTTACAATTTCTAGAAAGCTCGCTACCCAGCATAACATCACCGTCAAGGGACACTTGAGTCATCAATAGTACATGACTCCCAGCTATGTCTCAGCACTACCCAGCACCCGCAGGTAGTCTCATTGCTAACCTATGGAAAGGGTTAATATACATCTTGTTCTGATGTGGTAGAGGCAATATACCACTCAGAAACGAAGCCATCCTTAAACAATACCAACCCAAATCTATTTCGGACATTCATGATCTATAATGATCACCACACTTAGTCAACATCTCCGGGTCTCAAAAGCACTAGCCAACATACATGAGTTAACTCACTAGTTCCGTTGAACTCATCCATCAATTACCACATTCACAATTCTTTTCCAACGTCACATGCAATTCTTAACTTGTTACAGCATACATAGCCACTTTTCTTTATCCCCACATTTCAAACAACATTCACAATATAGCATACTATGGCATCGAGTCATTGTTGGGTTATTTGTGTCCAAACCAACAGCAATCATTCATTCAGGGGCATCACAATGTATATAGACTTATTTTATGGAACATCCAGTATGCAGCCAAAAGGGTCAACGAACTTTCAGACACGAACAACATAGGATGATTACAGAACAACAACAACATAATCGCGGAAGCAATCTTTGATTTAATCATGGAAGCAACGTTGAGTGATCGCGGAAGCAACTTTGATTAATCGTTGATGCAACTTTGATTTGAAATGAATCAAAGAAGAGACCAAGGACATAAAGCCTGGCTCTGATACCAATTTGTCATGTCCCGATTCGTAGAGTCATTTATTCATATATTTTATCTCTTGGAATCGACCGTCCTCGCTTGGGCGTGATGTCGTACAAGTCTGGTATTGCACTTGTACAAGGCAAAGATGGTACATAATTAATTATCTTCAAATAGGAACATATCGCAGCGAGAGAAGCAGACAAAATGAAATTTATGAGGACATTCTTTCTTATCGAATAGAAATACATCATTTGATCTATAACAGCGGAAATGAGAAGATAACTTGCAGTCACAGAGAGATATATAGAACTTTATTCTCTTTATTGATAATTGAAGAAGAGTACAAGACTTGTATTGAAGTACACTGCTTACAATGCATCCCACTTACATTGAAAGCCAACTGAACAATGCTATAAAGCTTACATTTTGTAATCCCACTTTCCTGAAATTATCAAATTCTATATTTTGGAATTTTTGAACGTATTTTATCTATGTTTTTTTGAGACATTAATATTCTGTTGCATCATATTTGGATTATTTTGGTGTCTATGGAATTATTAATGATTTGATAAATTGGATGGTTATTTAGGAGAACAATTCAATTTTGGTTCTAAATTATTTCCCTCTATTTTTTTTCCCTTTTCCAGGTTTGTAACAAACTTTCCTAACCACCTAACAAGTTCCTAACAGAATTTATGGTATTTATGCAAATAGCACATAAGTAGAGGGACTTTTATGAAAATATTATATTTTATTTCACTCTTTAAATTCCTTCTTTCTCTCTCTCTCTCTCTCCTCACACTTTCATTTCCATTACCTGTTAGAATTAGACAATTGATAAGGGCACAGCACTTTTTGATCAGGGCTAGTCCATTAGGACTAGCCCCTGATCAAAAACTTCACTTTTTTTATAACAAGGACTGTCCAATTTTCGGGCAGTCCTGCAAACTGAATAGACTGCCAGAAAACTTGGCAGTCCTAATCTCAGCATGTGAAACAAAAGGACTGTCCATTTTTCTGGCAGTCCTTACTGTATGTAGGACTGCCAAAAATTTGGGCAGTCCTTGTTATAAAAGACACTTCACTTTTTGATCAGGGCTGGCCATAATGGGCTAGCCCTGATCAAAAGTTGCAGTGCCCTTATCAATTGCCTAGAATTATTAGAAGCGGAGGCTCTCGACTCACTCAATATTCCTCCTCCCCCAAATTTTCTTCCCCAGTCCTAATTTTTTTCGATCTGGATGCTGATGGTGTTCGGCCTCCATCACTCCGACGTGGAGGCCTGATCTCCTCGGCGCGATGGGCCCAACGACTAGTGATTCTCCCGGTGGCCATCGACCCTCTCCTCAGCAAAAGCGACGGGGACTAGGTCCAGATCTTCTCCGACGATTCGATCTCCATAATGATTGAATTTTCGATGAACTGTGATCGTCTTCGATCTGTTCTTTTTTGACGATCATCAACAACGGCGGAGGCACCACGACAAGGTAAGGATCAATGAGCTCTTGGTATGTCGATCGACGATCGCTTATGTGTGCGATCTGATTCTTTCTGTCCGTGATGTGTCAGGAACGAGCAATCTCTGAAGTTTTGTTGAATCGCTACAAAATTTGAGAATGTTTGATATCAGAAATTAAGTGGTAAGTATCGAACTCTAATTCTTTTGATGTCTGAACTTTTCTTCTTAAAATTTGGTAGCACGTGGTATAATTTGTTCTGAGTTTGGTGTCCTCTACTTTTGCTTGGAACATGTTCGATATTATGTTACAGTGGGACTTTGGATCACGATGGGACACGAAACGACCTGCCCGACTCGGATTTACTCTCATGTAATTTTCTAACATCCCTACTTTTGAGTGATTCTCCGTTTGAATCTAATAGCGGTGTCGGATAGGAGGGGGCAGGGCAGGAGTATATGTTAGTGTCCAAGTGGCTCGTGTCCAGTTTTAGATTGGAGTTTTAGCAATGGGCGAGCACGCCTAGTCTGAATGGGAATTCGGTTGGGCTTTTGTTTATGCCTTGCTGAGCTAGTGTATGACTTGTTGATTTAGGTTCTATAGATAGGTGTTGGGTTTTACTAAATTTGAGTGTTGATATGAATAGCAGCACATGACAAGGGTCTGGACTGCGTTTTAAATTGGTTGCTAGATTCAAATATTGTCAGCATCAGCAGTAAAGGTTAGTTAAGTTTTGAGCCAAATTCATAAGAGTATGTTTAGTTTTAGGTTTGTGCAGTTGGAGTTATGTTTGTGCTGGTTGTTGGCTTGTACATGGATTAGCTAGGCTTCAATGTATCTGGGAAGAGGGGGGCAGTTAGTTAGCAACTGAGTGTAGTTGATGTAGGCGGGAACCGAAAGTTTTAACTGTTTGTAATTTAAGTTTAATTATGAGGTTAATGGGTGCTAATCCTCTATGTGGCTTTGATGAACGTCATTTCTGGATATTTTAGGTCTGTGATGGTGTTGTTGTATCAAATAGAGAGCAGTTGGGTGAAATGTTCTCGATGATACGACTGGGACAGTGTCATGGAACAAGAGTTGGGTATCAGCAGGGTTAGATAATTTCCTGAAGTTATTATATTTAGTATAGTGCAGGTCAGTAAAAGAACTAAGGGGATTTGAAATGCAACGGTTAGATTATGTTAACATAAAGTATATCACTATCGGTGGGATGAATGGATGTTGGGATAGTGACATATGACCAGATCATATGAATATTTGAATCAATAGGCCTGTTCGAATATAAACTAGATACAAGTGTTGGAAAGGCTTATGAGTTAAGTTTAACATATGTTGGCTAGATTTCTGATTTTAGAAATGAGATTATAGTACAGAACATGGAGATTAAATATGTGATGGTGAGTAAGTTGGGCTGGATCCATTAGACTGATTAAGTATGGGTCCAAGCCAATAGAAAATAGGAGTTGCCATAATAGGTCTGCTATAACTGTTAAGAATTGATTAAAAATAGAAATAATGATATGGGTTAGTTGGTAATTAAGGATAAATTTGTCTAGGTAGGAAAAAGAGTTTAGCCATAAATAGATATTTATAAGAGCTTTAGTATTTTTTTCTATAGAATAATTGTGTCTTATTTGACACAGATTTTTTGGACTTTGGACGAGATATCTACAATAAATCAGGCAAGTACACCGTCTCGATCTCTTTACTCTGTATTTTTGTCTTGCATCATGTTCTCATATTTGACACGTTGTTCACACGATTGTTCATTGTTCATCGTTCACCGTTCATTGTTCATAGTTCATTGTCTTTACTTGTACATTGGGGTGGGGAAATACTACAGATATGTGACCAATCCTATTTTAGCTAGGCATTGACTAATAGCTTAGGTCTCACATCGTGCACGTGGGACTGTAAGCCGTACCATTATTCATGTGCTCATTATTCATTGTTTACCCAGCCGGTCACATACTCCGCTAGTTATTTTACTTGCATGTTACACTGATAGCATAGTTCATTATTCAGGATCTGGTACCATAGTTTCATCGTTATTCATGTACTACAGTTTCATGTTCCGTTTCTCGTACCATGGTTCATATTGTCAATTCTTTTCATGCATTTCAGTTTTACTTTGTTTAGTGCTTCTTGCCGGAGTTGTACTTTGCTCTTTTCCTGACAGATACGTTGCAGGTATTTTGAGAATATCGTACCACCTTGGGTCAGAGCCCGGAGATGGTGGAGTTGTGTTTCAGGATGGACTTAGAGTTGCAGTGCCCTAGATTAGATCATTTTTCTAGTTTATTAGAGTTGTATCATGTATATTACATTGAGGATTCAGAATTGTATAAATTTATTCTAGTTACCAGATTTGTCTCCGGATGATGTTGTATTGACTTGATAGATTGTGGAGATCTTTGCTGGGAACGTGTAGAAGCGGTGTTGTTTTATGTATCTTATATCTTGGAGGTTTTCTTAGTATTGTACAGCTTACTTCGTTGTATCCATCGACAAAGGCTGGGCGTGTCCAACTCGTGTCCGATTATTCGGGAGTGACACATTTGATACTTGGATACATTGGATTACAACTCGATATACCGACATTGTCACGCCCCGATCCCGCAGAGTCCTTTTGTCCTCGCTTTGGACTCTTTGAGACCGATCGTCCTCGCTAAGGCGTGATGCCGTACAAGCCTAAGTTGTGCTTGCACAAGGCCAAGGCCTGAAGCAAGACAAGATTTACAATACGCAGCGAAACATATTGCAGATAATTGAAGCAGCAACGGACATATTTCAGAATACATGCATTGAACACAATGGTAACAAGATTAATTCTCTTTATTGATTTTATTTGAACAGATTACAAGCTCTTGATTCTCTCTGATACAATGTTACATTCTCTCAGAATTTTACCGATTACAATGGTCCCGTTTCCATACATTACATTCCTTTATATATAAAATCAACTCTTGCAACAGATGTCATCTCTTGGCATCTCTTCTAATTTTTGGCTCCTGAGGCTGAGGCTCGGGCTATCGCTTCGGAATATCCTTCTCGATGCATATTGCACCTGCATGCAGACTGATAGTGGGTCAGTATATCAGCATACTGGTGTTTGTGAACAAAGAGCTATATTTGTCTGAAACGATCACTGTTCATTTTATGAGAAAATATTTCTTGTGATGTGATCTTGCTACTCTTTACCTATGTTCATTCCATGCATACAGAGTCAGTTTACATCTCTTTTGAAAACATCTTTGAAAAGTCACAGTTTATTTTCTTTCATTTGATGCATACAAGGGACTAATCATTTCAAACACGATGACTATTTATTTCATAGTGCAGTACGCAGCATGTTTCATGAGCATATTCATTTCTTAATTCAAGCAACTCTTAGGGACAATTATAAGTACGATACATTATCTTTTCTTTAGTAGAACATATCATTCATGGCAAAAGGTTAATCTCTGCAAGTATTTATATAGGAACTTAAGCAACACATGTATATCACTTTTCAGTGACTCTTACCATAGCCGACGGTCCTTCCCTGCACCAAATACGTTAGCATAATTTGCATATATATAAGAAGCATCCGTTTCGTCACACATGTTAGGCTTTGCATAAAAATATACTGGCACCCATTTTCACATGGAGCCCTCTGCGTTAAACATACCGGCACCCATTTTCACATGGGGCCCTCTGTGTTAAACATATCGGCACCCATTTTCACATAGGGCCCTCTGCGTTAAACATATCAGCACCCATTTTCACATGGGGCCCTCTGTGTTAAACATACAGGCACCCATTTTCACATGGGGCCCTCTGCGTTAAACATACCGACACCCATTTTCATATGGGGCCCTCTGTATTTTCTCTTTTCTTTGATTCAGAGCCGAAGCTCCTAGATGTTTCATCTCTTTACAACATGTACAAGTTCGTCTGTACATGTCTGGCATTTAGAATATCTTTGAAAGACAAGCAATTATTCATTTCTTTTTGAACATGATAGCAGTTCTGTTCAGATTAAGCATAAACATTCTTTCTTTGCAAGCATACGAATTAAGAACATGTAAGCAATCTCTTTCCTCTTCTTATTAAACATGGCAATAGTTCTCTCTTTTGAGACAATATCCCTAACTTGTTTAACATGGCAGGCATCTCGTTTGATTTAACATGGCAAACATTCATTTCTTTTTATCAGACAACAATCTTTCTTTAGCATACAAGCATTTGTTCGTTTCTTATTAGCAGGCAAAAATTCTTCTTAGCATACAGGTTATCACTTTTCTTTTTCTTAGCATAGTAACATGTGAAATCACTTATAAGCATACATACTGATTACCGTCTTGTTATTAGCATGGCAAGGTTCTCTTGATCAAGGCAACATTCATTTCAAAGCAAGACAACATGTGAATTCTCTTAAAACATACTTGATGAGTTACCATCTTGTTATTAACAAAAGCATTCAATCAAAAACTCAGATTATTATTAGGCGTAAGCGAATCAGCAAATGAGACTTCGTCCACTCACCCAGATCAATCGTCTTCTGTTGCAGAGCCAGTAATTCGATCTCTCTGTTTATCTAGTGTCACACCCCGATTCATAGAGTCATTTATTCACATATTTTATCTCTTGGAATCGATCGTCCTCGCTTGGGCGTGATGCCGTACAAGTCTGGTATTGCACTTGTACAAGGCAAAGATGGTACATACTCGATTATTCTTCAAATAGGAACACATCGCAGCGGCAGAAGCAGATAAATTGAATTTAGTGAGGACAATCTTTCTCATTGAATAGAAGTAAATCACTTCTTTATAGCAGCGGAAAAAAAGAGTAACTTAAAGCCACACAGAGATATATAGAACTTTATTCTCTTTATTGATAGTTGAAGAAGAGTACAAGACTTGTATTGAAGTACAATGATTATAGCACATCTCTCTTTACATTGGAAACCAACCGAACAATGCTATACAGCTTACATTTGATATTTGGATACAATGGATGACAACTCGATATACCGACTTGGCTCACAATCTCACTGGTACAACTGATTACAATGTTCCATACATTATGCCCTTTATAAACAGAAGACATCATCTTGTGCAAGGAGAGCTTCTGTATGCCCAACAAATCTTCGATGCCGCGGAACCAATCAAGCCAATCTTCGTGTGTAGAATATTCCAAGCAAGAGCACCTGCCCACAAAACGTGGGTCAGCACATCATCTATGTACTGGCGAGTAGAATCCAACCCACTCGCATAAACCAACATTTAAAGTGATCATTTAAGCAAATATTTATTAGAATGGTCTTTCTACTTGGGGCCTAGCATCAGTTTACAGTTCATGGGCAATAATCAGAATGAAGCATGTAAACATATTCTTTGTAGCATTCATGTGGACATATCTTTTTAACATTCTTGGTATTATCATGCAAAGGCATCATTGAGGCATACTAGGTATTATCATGAAAAGGCATCATTGAGGCATCGTTAACATTAACATCTTAAACATTATGACAGTTCTCACTTCAAGCATCACTTAGCATGTATGTTGTGTTTGAGCAATGATTAGCAAGGCATCTTTCTTAGCATACTGAACTTAACATGTTAAGCAGGATCTCATACTGAAAGGCTACATACAGCATCATCAAACTTATTTGGAACGTAAGCATGCAAGTTAAACCAACACATATATTGAATTATCACATTTAAGTGATTTCTTACCGATAGCCGACTCCCTCATACCTGCATCAAATACAGGTTAGCAGATATACTTACTCTGCCTGCATAAGACATTCATTAGCATGCATCCTGACTACATGGTCACTGGTGTTTAACCATACGGACGTTGCCATATAGGTCTTCGTTGGTAATGCGATGACTCCAGAGAAGGTAGCTAGCCCCAAAGGATGCCTCGCAGAACCCGTGCCCCTACTGGCACGCCAATGTTTTCTCCTAGGCCGGATCGGTCGCCCTAACGTCCCGGGGTACCGTCCGAGAAAACATATCCCCATCACTTATGCATAAGTTGTCCTATGACCATGCGAATGCGTGTCCATCTCAATCGTGAACATAAAATGCATGGTAAAATATTGAAGTAAAGACAACAGTGCATCATCATTTATCTCATTCAAGTCATGTTCAATGACTTATTCATTCCCAATATTACCATCATTTCATTTGGTGATCTCAACGATCCCAAGCCTCATCAATTCTCATTCATTGCTTCATTGCAACATTTCTCATTTGTTCCTTCTAAGGAGGAACAACAGTATTCATTCATTTCAAAGGGACCTGTAGCATTTCATTCATTTCATAGGGACAATAGCATATTCAATTCTTTTCTCATGTATCATTTATGCAGCATCTCATTATTCAAGTGATTCATTCATTTTATCGATCTTAAGCATAAGGGACATTATCAATTCAATCTCAGGCATCATGTTATATTAGCAGTTCGAGTGTGATTCGTTCAGCAATTCAAAGTTCATGTGTTATTCATTCAATGATTTCCAGCATATGAATCTCTATCAATTTAGCAACTAAAGTATCGCATCACAATTATTCAATATTCAAGGTAAGAGACATTAGGGACATATTCATAGCATCACATTATTCTATTTATTAAGCATGCGGGAATAAGGAGAAAGGAGGACAGTTCCACTTGCCTTATATAACGGTCTTCCTGCTCCAATCCCACTAAGCGTAGCTCCACCAGCGAGCCACATTCCAATACCCATTCCGTCTAGCCAGCTAAGAAAGACTACATCAGTCTCAACTCTCTTGGTTCTCAACATAAGTCATGGTCCAACTTTCTGATCCCATCCAACAAGCCAACCAAATGCCTCGTGCGGAGCGGGGCATTACATAATATACCACTCAGAAAAAGTTTCGTCCTCGAAACTTAAGAAAACAACTCATCTACTAGATTCACTTAATCACAATGAGTTACTCATTCAGCTTCAATTCAATATTCATTTCAGCCCACTCGGTCATTTCAAAATAGCTGTCCAACAGTATCACTTTAATCAATCAACGATTCAATCCATCTATCTCTTTTTCCAAATACTTGCAACTTCTCATTGATTCACCAACATTTTTCTTGCATTCTATCTTGGTCGCAACACATCACTTCATTTGGATCCATACACATATTTCAGGCGTCCCCAAAATATATGCATTTCAGCCAAAGTCTGCGCTAGTGCGATAAATTCTTCCAACAACATTATCTCAGTCGCAACCTATCACTTCGGCTGTATCCATACACATATTTTAGGCGTCCCCAAAACATATGTACTTCAACCAACTTCCATGATAGTATAATTCGATCAGCCACGATATAACTCTCTTTTCCAATCAGACTTAGTATCCTTTCAATTGACTTATCACTTTATTCACTTTGCCACAATCACTATTTTCCAGGCCACCACTTAACATCAGGGACAATCTCCATCCAAGCATAACATTTCTAACATTCGATCAAGGGTCTAACTTAGAGCCAATCATATCAAGGTTTCACAACAACAATCATTTTCCTTCCCAAATCCAACAACATTTTTCACCGAGGCAATTCATCTTTTCTAAAAGATACAATCCAACATCACCAGCTATCGATTATCCGAGTCAGGGTATAATTCTATGCAACAGTCAAGGTTAACCCAGCTACCCGACTATAGATACTTATCCAACATTTCCGTCATGAGCAGTCAATTCCATCTCATATAATAATTCACTATTCGATACATACAAATCAAGTCTCATCCCACGATTCCATTTCCCGCTATAGGCCGACACATAATTCTCAAGGGTCAAACATCTCTAAGGTTCATATTGGAGCATATACTTACAACTTATCATTCTTAGATCATACTCATCACCATCTCTCGTTCAATGCCACAAGGTCATTCTATGGGTCGCCAACGACCATCTATTATTCGGTCCAGTCTCAATGGTTAGCTATACCGACAGCTATACCTAATCATTCAGGTGACTCCCCTAGAGTGGACGGCTACTAGGGTTATACTAGTTTTTGCTTCTTAGGGCCAACAAGCAACCGACAGTTCTAAGGAACTCTACCCAAATCTATGGGTATCAAGTCAGTCTGAATAATGAATCGCCAATTGGGCTAAGCCAGCAATTGGTAATTCATCAACTGGTCGCTAGGGTCAAGTCTATCTATCCAGGATCTTCCTCAAGGAAATAATTCCCACAGAGGCTCATTCTAGACTTACCCAATAATCGACTAAGATCGATCTATCAACATTACGGTCAATTCCCAATCTGACATACGATTCTCATCATTCCAATAATCCATCAAGTAAATTCCAATAATTTAATTTCTATTCCAATTCCTTTGTACTCACACGAACCCATAAACCAAGGTTAACTATTCAAGGGTCATCGATTCCGATAGTCTCATCATAACTTATGGAATCATACTATTCGATCTGTATGACAGAGTCACACCACCAAGTCATAAGCCAACTATCCATATCCCAACCAACAGTCACCTATACCGACATTATCCAACAAGTTTGCCATTTCTCAATCCCCTATATTTCTCAATCATCAAATTATCTTACGGACATTCTTAATCTCATGCAGCAAGGGTCGAATAGTTTATCCCATTCTTTTCTGACATTTCATGTATCAATTAACCATCCTCTAGGCAACACCAGTATTCAGAGTCACTACTTGTGACTTTTCTAATCCTATTAAATTCCTCAGCATACTTGCACATAGGCAACAACTATCCTTTGGTGATCAAGATGGATTAACATCTATTACACCTTAGGGTCAAGGCACAAAATTTTTAATATTCTTTTGGTTAACAGATAACATTCCTAGGACTTCTCAGCTTAGCAACCAACATTGTATTAGCCACATAATTTGCATCCAACCATTCAGATATTTTAAGCCACAACATTTTCTAGCCAAATCCATTTACCCATAGCATACTAACTGTCTTACTAGTCTGAGTCATCACTCGACTAAACAATTTCTAACCCAAGCCACCTGTTATAATTTTCGACAATCTCGCTACCCAATATAACATCACCGTCAAGGGACACTCGAGTCATCTAGCAACAATACAAGACTCCCAGCTATGTCTCGGCACTACCCAGTACCCACAGATAGTCTCATTGCTATCCTATGGAAAGGGTCAAAATACATCTAGTTCTGAGGTGGTAGAGGCAATATACCACTCAGAAACGAAGCCATCCTTAAACAATACCAACTCAATTCTATTCCGGACTTACATGATCTATAACGATCACAACACTTAGCCAACATCTTAGGGTCTCAATAGTATAAGCCAACATTCTTAGCGTCTCTAAAGCACTTAGCAACACACATGAGTCAATTCACCAGTTCTGTCAAACTCATCCATCAATTATTTCATTCACAATTCTTTTCCAACATCACATGCAATTCTCATCTTGTCGCAGCATACATAGCCACATTTCTTTTATTCCCACATTTCTAAACAGCATTCACAATATAGCATACTATGGCATCGAGTCATTGTTGGGTTATTTGTGTCCAAACTAACAACAATCATTCATTTAGGGGCATCACAATGTATATAGACTTATTGTATGGAACATCCAGTGAGCAGCCAAGAGGGTCAATGAACTTTCAAGCACAGATAACATAAGGATGATTACCGAACAACAATAGCATAATCGCGGAAGCAATCTTTGATTTAATCGCGGAAGCAACGTTGAGTTATCGCGGAAGCAACTTTAGTTAATCATCGATGCAACTTTGATTTGAAATGAATCAAAGAAGAGACCAAGGACGTAAAGCCGTGCTCTGATACCAATTTGTCACGCCCTGATTCGTAGAGTCATTTATTCACATATTTTATCTCTTGGAATCGATCGTCCTCGCTTGGGCGTGATGCCGTACAAGTCTGGTATTGCACTTGTACAAGACAAAGATGGTACATACTCAATTATTCTTCAAATAGGAATACATCGCAGCGGCAGAAGCAGATAAATTGAATTTAGTGAGGACAATCTTTCTCATTGAATAGAAGTAAATCACTTCTTTATAGCAGCGGAGAAAAAGAGTAACTTAAAGCCACACAGAGATATATAGAACTTTATTCTCTTTATTGATAGTTGAAGAAGAGTACAAGACTTGTATTGAAGTACAATGATTATAGCACATCTCTCTTTACATTGGAAACCAACTGAACAATGCTATACAGCTTACATTTGATATTTGGATACAATGGATGACAACTCGATATACCGACTTGGCTCACAATCTCACTGGTACAACTGATTACAATGTTCCATACATTATGCCCTTTATAAACAGAAGACATCATCTTGTGCAAGGAGAGCTTTTGTATGCCCAACAAATCTTCGATGCCGCGGAACCAATCAAGCCAATCTTCGTGTGTAGAATATTCCAAGCAAGAGCACCTGCCCACAAAACGTGGGTCAGCACATCATCTATGTACTGGCGAGTAGAATCCAACCCACTCGCATAAACCAACATTTAAAGTGATCATTTAAGCAAACATTTATTAGAATGGTCTTTCTACTTGGGGCCTAGCATCAGTTTACAGTTCATGGGCAATAATCAGAGTGAAGCATGTAAACATATTCTTTGTAGCATTCATGTGGACATATCTTTTTAACATTCTTGGTGTTATCATGCAAAGGCATCATTGAGGCATACTAGGTATTATCATAAAAAGGCATCATTGAGGCATCGTTAACATTAACATCTTAAACATTATGACAGTTCTCACTTCAAGCATCACTTAGCATGTATGTTGTGTTTGAGCAATGATTAGCAAGGTATCTTTCTTAGCATACTGAACTTAACATGTTAAGCAGGATCTCATACTGAAAGGCTACATACAGCATCATCAAACTTATTTGGAACGTAAGCATGCAAGTTAAACCAACACATATATTGAATTATCACATTTAAGTGATTTCTTACCGATAGCCGACTCCCTCATACCTGCATCAAATACAGGTTAGCAGATATACTTACTCTGCCTGCATAAGACATTCATTAGCATGCATCCTGACTACATGGTCACTGGTGTTTAACTATACGGACGTTGCCATATAGGTCTTCGTTGGTAATGCGATGACTCCAGAGAAGGTAGCTAGCCCCAAAGGATGCCTCGCAGAACCCGTGCCCCTACTGGCACGCCAATGTTTTCTCCTAGGCCGGATCGGTCGCCCTAACGTCCCGGGGTACCGTCCGAGAAAACATATCCCCATCACTTATGCATAAGTTGTCCTATGACCATGCGAATGCGTGTCCATCTCAATCGTGAACATAAAATGCATGGTAAAATATTGAAGTAAAGACAACAGTGCATCATTATTTATCTCATTCAAGTTATGTTCAATGACTTATTCATTCCCAACATTACCATCATTTCATTTGGTGATCTCAACGATCCCAAGCCTCATCAATTCTCATTCATTGCTTCATTGCAACATTTCTCATTTGTTCCTTCTAAGGAGGAACAACAGTATTCATTCATTTCAAAGGGACCTGTAGCATTTCATTCATTTCATAGGGACAATAGCATATTCAATTCTTTTCTCATGTATCATTTATGCAGCATCTCATTATTCAAGTGATTCATTCATTTCATCGATCTTAAGCATAAGGGACATTATCAATTCAATCTCAGGCATCATGTTATATTAGCAGTTCGAGTGTGATTCGTTCAGCAATTCAAAGTTCATGTGTTATTCATTCAATGATTTCCAGCATATGAATCTCTATCAATTTAGCAACTAAAGCATCGCATCACAATTATTCAACATTCAAGGTAAGAGACATTAGGGACATATTCATAGCATCACATTATTCCATTTATTAAGCATGCGGGAATAAGGAGAAAGGAGGACAGTTCCACTTGCCTTATATAACGGTCTTCCTGCTCCAATCCCACTAAGCGTAGCTCCACCAGCGAGCCACATTCCAATACCCATTCCGTCTAGCCAGCTAAGAAAGACTACATCAGTCTCAACTCTCTTGGTTCTCAACATAAGTCGTGGTCCAACTTTCTGATCCCATCCAACAAGCCAACCAAATGCCTCGTGCGGAGCGGGGCATTACATCTAGTGCCTTCGCGGAGCTGGACACTACAGACATGGCTTACAACTCATTGGTACAACTGATTGCACTGTTCCATACATTATGTCTTTTATAAACAGAAGACATCATCTTGTACAAGGAGAGCTTCTGTATGCCCAAAAAATTTTCGATACCGATCAAGCCAATCTTCGTGTCAAAATATTCCAAGAACGAGCACCTGCCTACAAAACGTGGGTCAGCACTTCATCTATGTACTGGCGGACAGAATCCAACCCACTCGCCTAAACCAACATTTAGTGATCGATTGTAGCAAACATTTAATAGAATAATCTTTCTACTTGGGCTTAGCATCAGTTTACAGTTTCTTGAGCAGAATTCATTGAAGTAGGTAAACATGTCATAGCATGGTATATCATTTCTTTTTGTAAGGCATCATCTAAGCAACATTGAGTTCACACGTTGAGCATATTATGAAAATACTTCCTGAAAGGCATTGTTTAGCATACTTGGTGCTATCGTTCAACAGGTTATGGCAATATTCTAAAAGGCAACATCTTATCATCGTTGGTGTTAACCTGTTAGGCAATCAAGTTGAAGTTAACAAGTAAATAATCGTATCACATTTAAGTGATTTTTTACCGATAGCCGATTCCCTGGCACCTCCGTCAAAATACATGATAATATGATATACTTACTCTGTCTGCACAAAATATTTGTTAGCATGCATCTGACTACATGGTCGTTGGTGAAACTGCACCATAAAGGACTTTCCAACGGGTATTACGATGCACCATTCCATGGTAGGTTGCAAGCCTAGCCGAATGTCCCATAATATCTCGTGCCACCATAGCACGACCAATGCTTTCTCCCGGGTCGAATCGGTCCCAGCGTCCCAAGTACCGTTCGAGAAAGCTTACTCAGACTTGTACAAGTACGTCCATGACCATGCGAATGCGTGTCGACTCGATAAACACAAGTGCATGGTAAAATAACCGAAAGTTAGCAAATTAAGCCAACAGTTCAACATCTCATCTCAATTTCGAACCGTGTTAAACGACTAATCGTTACCATCATTCTACTTGGTGATCTCCATGATCCCAAGCCGCATCATTCCTCATTCAATGATTCATTGCACATTTCTCATAGCATTCCTCTCAACGAGGAACCAACAACATTTCATTCATTTCGTTGGGACAATTATTATTCAGTTCTTTTCTTGTACGAAAACAGGCAGCATCTCATTTCTTTACAACAGTTATACAGAGAGTACATGATTCAAGAGTCTCATTCAGTTCATTGTGTTAATAGCATAGCCAGTTCTTTTCCATGTATCCACCACACCGTATCTCATTATTTAAGTATTTCATTTGTTTCAGCAGTATTACACTACAAAAATATGGTAAAATAGTGATTGCAATAGCGACTAACCAAAGTTAGTTGGTATGTCAGCGACTAAATGTCGACTAAACTTCTACGGAATCAAAACTCAATATAATTATAGTCGCTAGTCAGTCGCGAATACGCTAGTGACTGTCGAGTATTTTTATAGCGACTGAAAAGTTGGTCGGTATTTACAATACTTTTTTTTTTGCCGACTCCTATAGAGCGACTAAAGTTTCAGTCGGTGAGAAACCCTTTTACTTTCTCAATTTTCCTCTCCCTCCTATTATTTTCGTTCCCCCCAAAAACTCTTTCGACTCCCAAGGAGAGCCGATCGACCCCTCTACAGCCCCTCCCTTCCTTCCTCCTCCGGCGCCTCTCCCCCGGCGCCTCTCTCCTCCGCCACCACTCCTCCGCCGCCTCCTCTCGATCGCCTCTCTCCTCCGCGGCCTCTACCATCGTCGCCTCTCCCTCCGCAGCTGCAACGTCGACGCCTCTCCCTCCACCGCTGCAACGTCGAGGCCCCGAATCCTTTCGCCGGTGTTAGGTAAAAATAATAATTTCTGTAAGTTTTTTTTTTGTAGTTTTAAGTTTCCTAAATTTTTCTCTAAATGCATAAATTTAGGGCTTGATCTGGGCTTGTCATTTGTTCTTAATGTCATTGTTCAAGAAAATTTAGGGTTTAGTGTGTTGTTCAAGAAAATTTTGGGTTTAGTGTAACAAATTTTAAAAATAAATAAATGCAGGAAACAAAAAATGTGTTGTTTAAAGTTATTTCGTTTCTTTTTGCCATTGGTTTTGATGTAGAATTTGTGGGTATTTACCTATGATTTGTAGGTCCTCTTTAATTAATTTTAGGACCAAATCAGAACGAATAGGAAATGCCCAACGATTTGCATTCCGAAAAATTTGCTCTGGACAATGAAAGTATTTATGTCTTGACTTCCAGATTAGCGACTAAAAAATCAGTCGCTATTTCGCAATTTTTTTGTAGTGTTAAACATAAGAGACAATGTTATCAATTCATTCTCAGGTATCAAATCATATTAGCAGTTCAATGTTCATGTGTTGTATGTTTCAATAATTCTCAGCATAAGCATTTCTATTAATCAGCAACTAAAACATGGAACATTTAGGGACAATTCATAGCATTTCAATACTTCATTTTATTAAGCATGAAGGAGTAAGGAGGAGAAATGATAGTTCCACTCACTTGCATAAAAGGGTATTCTTAATCCGAACGCACACATTCCCACTAAGCTTAGCTCCCCCAGCAAGCCACGCTACAATATTCATTCCGTCTAGCCAGCTAAGAGAATAGAATCAGTCTCAATTCTCTTGATCTCCAACCCAAGTCACGGTCCAATATTCTGATCGCATCCAACAAGCCAACCAAATGCCTCGCACGAAACAGGACATTACACCGCGGACGGTCAAAATAGACTTTCCAATGATAGAATGTGCGATCCATATACTTATACAACTGAGAATAGCTAGTTTGGCCAGAGTCTTAATCATTTATTCTTACAGCACCCATGAGAGCACATTTCTATAGAACAGAGTGATACTTGATCAATCGTAGCTTGGCATGTACTGGTGATATGTGACCTTGGATGAGGTTATCAAAGGCTCCTTATCCTGAGTAGTTCCTTCAGGATCATCCATCTTCACAAACGCACCTCCCATGCCTGTGTCTTGCCAAGGCAACTGCATGTGTGTTAGAACATATGAGTCGATTTTGTACGAGAACTAAAATAATTTATGACCAATTATTTTATGGACGGTTCTAGATTAATTAGGAGTGAGAATTATTCGGTTCTTGGACCGAGAAACCGAACTCAAAACGTCACTACCAAGCCCCTCTCGCCTCAGCCAAGGCCAATCCAGGTATGAGTCCCTCCGTAGCTACCAAATCCGACCAAGATCATCTTCCCCGTCCTCCTTCGGTACGGATACAGGAGGAGGAAAATAAGTGGCTTATTCAGGGCCAATCCAAGACTTCGGACGTGGACAACCATCTCTATAGTTTTGCTTAGGACAACCCTAGGTACATACCCTTTTTAGTTGGATATTAACCCAAAAATCTCAAAGGTCATTAATAAATCAGTCAATTTCCACACAAAAAAGTACTACCCATGAATTAGTCCATTTCAACAAGGGTCACGAGGTAACTAAAATTAGCTCCAACTAGAATAACTCAATCTCCCGAGCCGGCTCTAGGCTTGTCCCAAATTGTTATAGAGGTTCCTGAGGAACGAATCACTATGAACAAATTGGTAACAACTTCTCCGTAAATTTGGTGGTCGTTATTAAATCAAAGAGCTCGTGCAATGAAGCTGATGACTGGAGTGATTGGAAATGGGGAGAAGACGAGATTATGGTTACAACAACAAATAAGTAAATGGTGTAAAACCCACATATTGAAAAAGAATATAAAAAAAAAAAAAATTTATTGACTTACATTATAGACTTAAATATATGAAACGCGACAAGATGCAACATCAGATATCTAAATTGTATAAATCTGACATAGCGATCATTCCTTTCTGGATTCTTAACAAAATAGGAGAGAAAAGTTCAACAAGGTGTCGATGGTGACAAGTCAGTCAATTTTAGATAAAACCAACGCCTAAGAAACTAAATGTCAAATTAATGCATCTTATATCAATAACATTCTGCCAAACAACAAGAGTCTTGCTTACTATGTTGCAAGAATACAGATAAAAAATATAATACAAATATGGGACACAACAAATTTAAATAGATACAATATATTTATCTATGTTACACAAATACCAAAATATGGACATGGATATAAATACAAACATAACATTTTTAGATAGATATAATATATTTTATCTATCTTACACAAATACTAAAATATAAATACGGATATAAATACAGATATAAATATTATTTTTTGTCAGTGCACTATAATTTGCTTATAAACTTTGTTAGTCACCTATGTCAGAAGATTTAATTATATAAGTAAGTATGAGCATGCTACTCAGTTTATTGTCCAAACATATCTGATCAGAGCTAGATAACACATTCTTTAAGCCTCTTCTATAGCGAATACTTGATATACTGCAGGTTCAATTTGTTTAGCTGAAGATCATATTTTATGTTTAATTATATATAGAAATAAATACACTTAATCCACGTTTGGCTTCCTCTCATGTTGTTATTGGTACCGTGTTTTTATCTCGAGAATGACAGCAATGCCGGGCCAAAGTCCTAACGTCTATCGGTCTACGACGAGATTTGAAAATGGAACGTACCTTTTGATGGAACCGAAACATGCACCAATACCGAGTCTAAAACGTGACTGCGGCAAAAATTTAGGTCAGCCCACCTGAGATAACCAAATTCCGTCTAACGCAAACACCAAGCACAGATCAAACACCATATATGTTCGGTGACTACGTCACCTGGATAAATTGTTGGACGCGTACGGAAGCGTTTGCCAATCCACCTGACCAAAACCAACTCCCGTCTAACGGACACCAAACACAAGATGAAGACAAGTATATGGCGGTGACGTACGTCAACTGGACAAATTTCAACCTTTAGTAACTCTGATGAAATGACAAGATTGACAGAACTCACGTTGAACACTTGTCCTAATAGGTTCAACTCCCTCACCACTCTCAAGAAAAAAACAGAAGATTACAATTGAGATCACTTACCAACCCGTAGCAATTTTTCTAACCGAAGTTGACGACTCATCGATTAGATCTTCTTCTTCCTTCTGTCTTGGATGGCAAGTCCTAAGAGCAAAGTATGGACTTTCTCTTAGATTTTCTTGTGTACAAGCATCCTGAATCTCCACATTTGTGCTTTGTGCTTATCCTTTGTGCCTCCACCCTCACCCTATATATATAGGAAGAGAAAATCATATTTTAGGTCATAATATAATTTTTTTAATTAGAAAGCACTCAAATAAGAATCCTATTACACCTAAAATAGTCCATCAATTATCCTATTTTAGATCATAATAAGATTTCCTATAATAAGAATCATATTATATTTAAAATAACACAACACCAATTATGGACATCCAAATCAAATCAAATCAAATCAAATGTTTAATAAGATTTGGATTCCACAAGTATGTTGTTACCAAATCTAGACTGGACTCCAACACAAACTACAATCTATATAAGTCAGGTGAAATTACAAGATTGAATAAAAAAGAATGTTGAACACTTTGTCCAAAGGTTCAACGTCCCTCACTAAACTCAAGTAGAAAGAAGAAGATTATAATTTGAAATTACTCAACCTACCCGTAGCGATCTCCATGTATAAAGACGACGACTCCCCGCACAGCCTGTTGTCTTGGATGGTAAGCCTTAAGATCAAAGTAAGGATTGTCTTTTAAATTTTATGTAGACAAGTACCCTGAATCTCCTACCTTATGCTCATGAGAATGATCTTGTGCCTCCACCCTAACCCATATGAATAAGATTAGAAACCTATTTTAGGTCATATTAGAAATCCTAAAATAGCTCAAAATTAAATCTGGTCGTCAAACAAATCCAACGGTAATGATTAAAGCTCAAAACTCGTTCAGTCCCGACAAACCGAATTCAGGCAGAATTCGGTTGGGCTGCTACAGAAAGGTTCTGGAACAAAATGACAGAATTTGGACAGAGTTTTGTCCCTAAACAAACTCGGTCCGAGTTTGGACCCATATTGGCAAAACTGCCTACACATCCAGACTGGACTCCACCACCTTCTCCACCTTTAACTAATTAATTCTTAAAAAAATTCTTCTAGCATTTTTATCTGAAAATTGGGCCTTCCTTATCCACCTCTTCTCATTTCAAAAAAAATTATATAATTTTGGACATTTTTCTTTTAAACTTTGATCTTTTTGTTAAAAAGAGAGATGATACTAGGTCTATGTTTGGGTGAGTCGGATTGGAACCGTTCATCAGTACATTCTCCAATATACTGACCCCCTCATCTAGGTGTGGGAAACAACGCGAATGTTCAGAGACGTTAAGAGTCCTAGAAGTATCCAGTAGCTCCTTCTTTTCGAACCATTTTGAAGTTCTCCTTTCTGTTTAAGGTGTTTTACTTTTGGCAATGTAATAAAAAAGATTTCAATTTTGTGAAACTGAAAGCCAAGGTTGCATTCTCAGTTATTTTATGAAAAATTATATCCCGCTGCAAATGAATGAATAAAAGATAGTTCTTTGCTTAAATTGTTGTTTCAACATTATCTTTTCATATAGTTTATCACATGTGTATGTTCTTGTTTTCTACGTATACAATTTAGATTTTATGACATCACGACCGTGATGACTGATCGATTTGCCAAAATCGAAACGTGACACCTGTTGGTACTTTCTTTACATGGAGAGAGCTTGCTCTCAACATGCCTTGTAAATT
This sequence comes from Iris pallida, assembly GCA_029216955.1. Taxonomy (NCBI): domain Eukaryota; kingdom Viridiplantae; phylum Streptophyta; class Magnoliopsida; order Asparagales; family Iridaceae; genus Iris; species Iris pallida. The sequence continues at coordinate 6,228,422 of JANAVB010031416.1, read as the reverse complement.
TTAGTCCCACATCGGAAATGCACCATGAGATATCTCAACATATATACTTGGGTGTGTTGTTGAGAGATGCACATGGGGTGGTGACCCTAAGGAGGGAACCATGTGGATGATTTTACAAGGAGGTAAGAATAAGGCTCCAAGGATTAAGCATTAATGCTTTTGTCATTCTCTTGGATTAATTCTATTTGGAGCTAAGCTCCAAAGGGGCTTAGCGACTCGGACTCGGACTCGGACTCGGACTCGGGCTCATGGGCTCATGAGGCTTAATGTGGCATTTTATTGGCGCACTTTGCACGGCTCATGCGGCCCATGCGGCCCATGCGGCCCATGCGGCCCATGCGATCCATACGGTCCATGCGGTCCATGCGGCTCATGCGGTCCATGCGGTCCATGCGGCTCATGCGGTCCATGCGGCCATTAGGCTCATGCGGCCAGAATGCTGCTGCTGCCGCATGGAGGGATCCGCTGACTGTGCAGATTACAAATCAGTTATAGAAAGGCTGAATCAATACGATTAAATCAGATCCCATCTTTGTGGGATTTGAATTAATTCAGATCCTATCTTTGTGGGATTTGAATTAATTTCGTGGGATTTGAATTAAATCTCGTTGCTATCTTTTGGGATTTGATTCAATCTTTCCATAACTGAAGAGGCGGCTAGGGATTCCACCCTCTCTCTATAAATACTCTCTTCTGGCCTCCTTTGTGACTACTACGAAAATTACAAGTCAGAAAAGGAGAAAGAGAGAGAGAGTTGCTGCCGCCATTGCAAGTCCATCCGAGGAGTCAGAACAGAGGTGACTTCGAGCGTTCCACAAGTTCTTCAACTTGCTGGTTCCTGGAAGCAGATCGTGTGGGACGAATCTTGCTTTGAGCAACGGTGTTTTGACACCCCAGCATTGTTCTTCTTCTCATCTCTCTCTAGTTTTATTGTAACTCGTTCTGTCCCAATTGCAACACGTTTGCAAGGAAGAACGAGAGATCTTCTCTTCTCTTTTTCCCTCCTTCAGATTGTAATTTGGCTATTTGATTTTTTGTACCATCGTAGATCTTGAGTTTGATCACTGCAAAGTTTTGTGGGACATCTCATATCTCGATTGCATCTGTTTTTCCATCTTTGATCAAGTCCCGGGGCTAACAATCTCAAAGCAAGATCCGTGTAGATGGAAAACATTAATGCTTCGCTCCTCCAATCGGACTTCTGTAAATTGGAAAAGTTCGATGGAAAGCACTATCAAGTCTGGAAGAAAAAGGTGTACCTAACTCTTCAACTAAAAGACGTTGATCATGTTCTGTTGGAGGAAGAACCCTCTGTTCCAGACACTGGATCTACTGCCGCAATCAACGCGGCTACCAAACTCCAGGCCAAGTAGAGAAGGGAAAATAGCATCTGCAGACTTCTCATCCTGAATGCTATGGAGGACTCCCTGGCAGAATCCTACTCAAAGAAGGAACTTGCCAGAGACATATGGGAGTCTGTGGAAAATCTGTATGAAGAAGACAAGAACAGGAGCAAAATGTTTACGGTTGAAAAATATCACAAATTGCTCTTTGAGGACGAAAGGTCTATGCTGCCACAGGTGAAGGAATTTCTGAAGTTGCGTCAGAAACTGGAAGACGAAGAGATGCCCCTTCCCGACAAGTTTGTCGTCGGAGGGATCGTCTCAAAACTTCCTGCTGGATGGAGTACCTTCTATGCAAGGATGCACAGAAAGAAGCTAGACATTAGCTTGGGAGATCTACTTCAAGAGATCCATGTTGAGGACGAGATACGTTCCAAACAGAAGGTGGACACTCTGTCCAAACAGTTGGCTAAAGCCAATCTTGTGCAGACGAGAGATCCCAAGGGGAAGCAGACGGCTTCTCATCCTAAGAAGAAGGACTTCACTAATCTAAAAGTGAAGGGTCATTCTTTCAAGCAACAGAAGACCAAGTCCCACGTGACTTATTACAATTGTGGCAAGAAAGGCCACTACAAGAGTGAATGCAGATCTAAGCCTAAACAATCAGAGAAAGGTGATCCTAATAAGGTTTCATTGGTTTCTAACATTGTTGCTATGATCGGACAGGTCACAACTGTGGGGGTTGACTCTGACTGGTGGATAGACACTGGAGCGACTTGTCATGTCTGTTCAGGCAAGGAATGGTTCATCACGTACCAGCCGATATCTGAGAAGGTTGTCATGGCGAACCAGGCCCAAACTGAAGTTCTGGGGATCGGGACCGTGGAACTGAAACTCACTTCTGGGAACACTCTGACGCTTCAAGGTGTGAAGCATGTTCCGGCGATTGCCAAGAACCTGATCTCTGGGAGCCAGCTCTGCAACGCAGGCTTGAGGATGGACATCAATGCTGGTCAGATGGTGATGTCCAAGAAAGGAACATACTTCGGAAAGGCTTATCAAACCGAAGGAATGTTTAAAATTCAGCTTGTTAACCAGTTTGAAGACATTAATGCAGTTGCATTTTCTGATTATTCTCTTGAGTTGTGGCATAATAGACTAGGACATGTTCATTGTAAAAGAATTAACAAAATATCTAGTCTATGACTTATCTCCAAATGTGGGGGTAAGGTGGAGAAGTGTGAGGTGTGTGCTCAGACGAAGATCACAAGGAAACCCTTTCATCGGGTCAATCGAAGTACAGATCTTCTGGAGTTGGTGCACTCCGATATCTGTGACTTCAAACATTTCTCCACGAAGGCCGGGATGAAGTATTTCATAACCTTCATCGACGACTTCTCAAAATACACGTTCGTCTACTTGCTCAAGTCTAAAGACGAAGCCTTCGAGAAGTTCAGAGAGTTCAGAGCCGAAGCTGAACGGCAGACTGGACAACAACTCAAGAGGTTAAGAAGTGATCGAGGTGTGGAGTACAGGTCTCATGAATTCGCATCGTTCTGCAAAGAACATGGAATCATATGCGAGACTACTGCTCCATATTCTCCTCAATCCAACGGAGTAGCGGAGAGGAAGAACAGAACGTTGACAGAAATGATGAACGTTATGCTGCTAACCGCGGGTCTTCCTAAATGCTACTGGGGAGAAGCTGCATTGACGGCCACTTTTATTCTAAATAGAGTGCCACATGCAACTTCGGACGTAACTCCTCATGAACTCTGGTTCAAAGTCAGAATAAACTTGAATGTCATTCGAGTGTGGGGGTGTCTGGCGTATGTGAAACTCCCAGATCTGAAGATTCAGAAGCTAGGGACAAGGACTACGAAGGCGATCTTCTTGGGGTATGTCGAGAAGAGTGATGCTCGGAGATTTCTTGATATTGAGTCAAATCATATCATCGAATCTCGCGATGCTGAATACTTTGAAGACAAGTTTGCAAAAGACAAAAACATTGTTCTTTCGGACATTCCGGAAAATGATGTAGGTGCAAATGAGACTGAAATCTCATATGAGCCAGTAGTCCAAGAAGAAGCTGTTGTTGATGAAACAACTCTTGTACCAGAACTCGCAGAGCCGTCAGCTAAGCGAGCGAGGAGACCGAAAGACTTCGGAGATGACTTTGTCACCTATCATGTGGAAGCAGATCCGCTTACCTATGATGAGGCGATGAAGACCAGAGATGCTATCTTCTGGAAGGAGGCAGTGAATGACGAGTTTGACTCTATCACCTCCAATAACACATGGGTGTTGGTAGATCTACCTGAAGGAGAAAAGCCCATCGGATGTAAATGGATCTTCAAGAAGAAGATGAAGGCAGATGGAACTATTGACAAGTTCAAGGCCAGGCTGGTAGCCAAGGGTTTTTCTCAGAAACAGGGGATAGACTACTTTGACACGTACGCTCCAGTAGCCCGGATGACCACCATCAGGATGTTAATCGCTCTTGCAGCTATACATAAGTTGATGATACATCAGATGGATGTAAAGACTGCATTCCTGAATGGGGAGCTGATCGAAGAGATTTACATGCAACAGCCAGATGGATTTGTCATCAAAGGTCTTGAAGACAAAGTCTGCAAGTTGGTGAAATCATTGTATGGTTTGAAGCAAGCTTCCAAGATGTGGCATGAGAAGTTTGACAAAGTTATCAGGTCAAACGGCTACAGAGTCAGCGAGACGGACAAATGTGTTTACACAAAGTTTGCTGATAGAAGAGGAGTCATCGTTTGTCTGTACGTGGACGACATGCTAATCTTAGGTACGGATATAGGCTGTGTCACAGAGACAAAGAAGTTCCTCTCAACCAAGTTCAGTATGAAGGACTTGGAGGATGTAGATGTCATCTTGGGCATAAAGATCATCCGGACAGACACTGGAGTAGCGCTGTCACAATCTCACTACATTGAGAAGAAGCTCACACGCTATGGGTATAAGGATCTTCCAGGGATCGATACGCCATACAGGTGTGATCAGAAGCTGAAGCCAAATTCAAGGGAAAGCGTCAGGCAGCTGGAGTATTCTAGCGTTATCGGAAGTTTGATGTACGCAACCACTGCCACAAGGCCTGACATAGCTTTCGCCGTGGGAATGCTGAGTCGGTTCACAAGCAACCCAGGGGTTGAGCACTAGAAAGCTGTGAAGCGGGTGATGAGATATCTCAAGAAAACTCAGACATATGCACTGCACTACAACGGGTATCCGACAGTAGTGGAAGGCTTCAGTGATGCTAGCTGGTGCTCAGAAGTGGAGAGCGAGAGGTCCACAGGTGGATATGTCTTTTCCTTGGGTGGAGCTGCTATATCGTGGAAGTCGACGAAGCAGACTATACTCTCTCGTTCCTCCATGGAATCTGAATTCTATGCACTTGAAACTGCAGCAGATGAAGCGGAATGGCTTCGGAAGCTCATGTATGATCTTCCAGTGGTTGGGACTCAGATACCGGCGATACCGATATACTGTGACAACCAGGCGACTGCAGCGGTGGCATCAAATGACCTCTTCAACGGGAAGAAGAGGACTGTGCGGTTGAAGCACAGGGCAGTACACGATCTTATCAAAAGAGGTGTAATTACAGTGATTGATGTTCGGAGTCAGGAGAACCTGGCAGATCCGTTCACGAAAGGCCTCAAGCGCCAGTTGGTCGATGACACAGCTTGTAAAATGGGCTTGAAGGCATTCTGATAGTGTGTCTTTGTAATCCTACCATAAAGTTTTATGCTATTAGTTCAAAGAAAAATCTACTAGGCATCTAACTTTTGGTTCAAAGGAGGATCACTGACTGGAAAACTATCAGGTAGCAGTGGGTACTTATTCTCTGGAACATGGAAGGGATACGGACCCATAACCACTGTTGTCTACTATGTATTTTTTCTGTGGAAAAAACTGATCCTGTGGAAGGTTGGCTTAAACGCCTTAATGAGTTCTCAGGCAGAGTGAATGCCTGGTGTGCTTCACAGGAAGCACGGTAGAGCAGCACTACAAGGAGTGAAACTCTATGCTACAGTGGGGTGACTCCACCATGAGGTTTCCAGGTAGGGGTAATGCCTCGGCTTTGCAAGCCAAGTCACAGCGGCGTAGCACCGCAAATAGGCAGGTAGCCTAATGCTGTATGACGTAATTAAAGAGTTGTAGACAGCACTACAAAGGGGAGGATGGCCCCATGTTACAGTGGCACGACACCATGATGAGGTACCCAGGTAGGGGTAAAGCCTCGGCATTGCAAGCCATGTCGTTGCGGCGTAACACCGCAAGGAAGCCTTAGGCTTCATGCTGGGTAGTTTGGCACTACAAAGAGGCTTGTGACATCATGCTACAATAGTATGACACTACGATGAGGTTCCCAGGTAGGAGTAATTCCTCGGCTTCAGGCCATGTCATAGCGGCGTAGCACCGCAAGGAAGCGCAAGGCTTCATGCCATATCTCTTTAATAAAGAACTCACCTATAGTGTATGAAAAGAGATATCAGGCCGTCTCTTGAGGGTAAACTTGTAGACGCCCAAAATTATACACTGAAACCAGGCAGGCACAGGACCTTTAATGTGCAGCCAGAAGCACATGTAACTACACTTTGTGAGTGGGAAGAATTACAATTGTGGTGCAGAATTCAAGGCGTAGTCCATTCTTGTATCATATTGTTATTTAACCCATGCGGGAAGATTCAAGTCGTCAGCGACATCTATCCTAATGCAAAATGGACAGTTACTGTGGGGAACGCTCAACCCTGGACACATATATATGTTGTGATATGTGGGGGATTGTTGGTGCTTTCTTTACATGGAGAGAGCTTGCTCTCAACATGCCTTGTAAATTTTAGTCCCACATCGGAAATGTACCATGAGTTATCTCAACATATATACTTGGATGTGTTGTTGAGAGATGCACATGGGGTGGTGACCCTAAGGAGGGAACCATGTGGGTGATTTTACAAGGAGGTAAGAATAAGGCTCCAAGGATTAAGCATTAATGCTTTTGTCATTCTCTTGGATTAATTCCATTTGGAGCTAAGCCCCAAAGGGGCTTAGCGACTCGGACTCGGACTCGGGCTCATGGGCTCATGAGGCGTAATGTGGCATTTTGTTGGCGTACTTTGCACTTAGCACGTCAGCAGTCATGCGGTCTTTATGCGGCTCATATGCGGCCATGCGGTCTTATGCAGCATGCGGCTCATATGCGGCCTCATGCGGTTCATGCGGCACATGCGGTCCATGCGGTCCTGCGGCCCATGCGGCCCATGCGGTCCATGCGGCTCATGCGGTCCATGCGGCTCATGCGGTCCATGCGGCCATTAGGCTCATGCGGCCAGGCTGCTGCTGCTGCCGCATGGAGGGATCCGCTGACTGTGCAGATTACAAATCAGTTATAGAAAGGCTGAATCAATGCGATTAAATCATATCCTATCTTTGTGGGATTTGAATAATTCAGATCCTATCTTTGTGGGATTTGAATTAATTTCGTAGGATTTGAATTAAATCTCGTTGCTATCTTTTGGGATTTGATTCAATCTTTCCATAACTGAAGAGGCGGCTAGGGTTTCCACCCTCTCTCTATAAATACTCTCTTCTGGCCTCCTTTGTGACTACTACGAAAATTACAAGTCAGAAATGGAGAAAGAGAGAGAGTTGCTGCCGCCATTGCAAGTCCATCCGAGGAGTCAGAATAGAGGTGACTTCGAGCGTTCCACAAGTTCTTCAACTTGCTGGTTCCTGGAAGCAGATCGTGTGGGGCGAATCTTGCTTTGAGCAACGGTGTTTTGACACCCCAGCATTGTTCTTCTTCTCATCTCTCTCTAGTTTTATTGTAACTCGTTCTGTCCCAATTGCAACACGTTTGCAAGGAAGAACGAGAGATCTTCTCTTCTCTTTTTCCCTCCTTCAGATTGTAATTTGGTTATTTGATTTTTTGTACCATCGTAGATCTTGAGTTTGATCACTGCAAAGTTTTGTGGGACATCTCAGATCTCGATTGCATCTGTTTTTCCATCTTTAATCAAGCTCCGGGACTAACAACACCAACATCAGCACACTTTTCCTGCTGCTCGCTACTGCTTTTCAATCGAAGAGAAAAAAAAAAAAGGCCGCAAGTGTACTTAGCACATATCTGACACGAGATGTTTCAATTATCTAGGATCCTACATTGGGTTTGCAAGGATCAGCCAGTAGCCTTCACTGTGTTAAATTTGATAGTACAACGTAATGCATTGGATCTTCCAAGTGAGAGCCCTGAACACAAGATCACATTTCAACGGCAATTGAGTTGGTGATGGCAAGGAAGTCATTTACATTTTTGAACATCCAAGGAACCAAACAAATAAATAAGTATAATAAAATCCGACGTCTTTACCAATCCTTCCTTTCTGGATTCGTAACAAAACAGGAGAGAATACTTCAACAAGGTGTCGATGGTGACAAGGAAGTCAATTTTAGATAAAACCAACGCGTAAGGAACTAAATGTCAAATTAATGCATCTTCTATCAATAACATTCTGCCAAACAAACAAGAGTCTTGCCTACTATGTTGCAAGAATACATATAAAAATATAATACAAATATGGGACATAACAACTTTAAGTAGGTACAACATATTTATCTATGTTACACAAATACCAAAATATGTACACAAATATAAATACAAACATAACATATATATATATATATATATATATATATATATATATATATATATATATATATATATATATATATATATATATATATGTGGAAGCGGATCAAAAGTCTTTTTTAGAAAGTCTCCCAAAAATCCTCCTCACACTAATCCGTAATATATATATGTTGGGGCGACCAAGGGGGCGGCGGACTCCCCCCGCTCCGGCGCGTCCTCTACCCGCCGCCCTCCTCGCGGTGACCCCTGCGGCTGTAGCCACCCGGTCTGGCGTCCCCTCGGCGGCTCCCATTTCGGCCCCCGCCGCCTGGGCTTGCCCCGCCGCCCCCCTCGCGGGGGCGTCCTCCCCCTCGGTAGAGGTCTCCCGCTCCTCACTGCGGTGGCCCAACTCGGCTACCTCCTCCCTCGGCCCCCCGGCAGCCCACGGCTGCCCCCCCTCTTCGTTTTCCCCCTCCAGCGTTGGCGTCCTCGTCGGCCTCGTCGTCGGCGCCCCCCCCCCCCCCCCCCCCCCCCGTCCAACTCCCCCCCTGCCTGTCCCTCCCCCACGACGCTCTCTCCGGCTCAGGCCGGAGGGCACTCCCCCTCCCGGGTGGTAGCCGCCGTCCCCGCGCCTCACCCCCTCCCTCCCACTTTTCTGATCGCCGCTCCTCCACCCTCCGGGCATCACCGGGCCTCTCCCGGCCAGCCCCGTCCTCGCCCCCACCCCTCCCCCGCCGCCTCGCCCGGTCCCCTCCGGCTGTCTCGCCGCCGCGCCCGGTCCCCCTCCGGCTGCCTCCGCCCGCTGCCAGAACATCACCTCGCCGGACCACCCTCCCTCTCTCGGCCCGCCGGAGCCCCCGCCTCCGGGCTCCGCGCTGGGGGGGGCCCGAGGCTCATCGAGCCGTGTGCCCCCTCCCCTCGGGCAGGTCGCCCCCTCGGGCAGGCCCGCCTAGGGCTTCTCGCCCACCTACCCCGCCTAGGGCTTCGTGCCCTCTCACCCCATTTTGCTCGGGACCCGTTCCTGTTGCCCCCCTCAACGTGCTGCTGTATTTTGAATTTCAAACTTTTTGAAATTTTCTTTTTCAAAATTTCGAAAAGTTCAGGAACCCTGCGGTTTTTTGGAATTTTGGTTCCTCAAAATTCCGAAATGTCGTATTTCCACATGTTGTTTTTATTTCTGTGTTTATCAGGGTTTTTTTGTGTTTTCTAGCCCTGCACCTGTATTGCTCTTCTTGAGGTCACCTTAGTTTTCAATAAATCGTGTTTGTTAAAAATAAAAAATAAAATAATAATATATATATATATGTGTGTGTGTGTGTGTGTGTGTGTGTGTGTGTGTGTGTGTTATGTTTGTATATACACTTTATCTATCTTACACAAATACTAAAATATGAATACGGATATAAATACAGATATAACATTTTTAGATATAAATATTCTTTTTTGTCAGTGCACTATAATTTGCTTATAAACTTTGTTAGTCACCGATGTCAGAAGATTTAATTATATAAGTCAGTATGAGCACATGCTACTTAGTTATTGTCCAAACGTAAGTGATCAGAGCTAGATAACACATTCTTTAAGCCTCTATAGCGAATACTTTGATTTACAGCAGGTTCATTTTGTTTAGCTGAAGATCACATTTTATGTTTAATAATATCTAGAAATAAATACACTGAATCCACGTTTGGCTTCCTCTCATGTTGTTATTGGTACCGTATTTTTATCTCGAGAACGACATAATTGCCGGTCCTAAGTCCTAACGTCTACCGGTCTACGACGAGATTTGAAAATTGAACGTACCTTTTGATGGAACCGAAACGTCACGCTCCGATACCGAGTCTAAAACATGACTATGACGAAAGCTTAGGCCAATGACCAATCCACCTGAGATAATCAAATCCCATCTAACGCAAGCACCAAGCACAGATCAAGCTGTTAGAAATTTTATTGTGCCCTGTCGATTCATGAGATGAAGAACATAAATTAAATTGCGGAAGCGTACCTGAATCCATTGCTAGACTTGATGGATCTTGAAGCGAACGTCTCTTTATTGGGTTCGATCTTCCAACTTGCTACGACCTTTAATGACAAAGAAGAATCCGAATCATTTGTCTCTCTCTTTCTGTTGATGGGGATGCAGAAGAGAAAAAGAGAAAACCTCTCTTTGGGTGGCCGTATGAGTTGGGGACCATAACCCTAATGAACACATATATTTATATGTTTTGACATTTCTAATTTGGCCCCTCATCAATTTAGAATTATCTCCGGTATCTACACATTAATTCCATGACAATTATACCCTTAAGCCAATTTTCAAATAGACCACTTTAATTTGGCTTAATTATCTAGATAGCCTAAACACAATTAATTTTACATGTGTGGCCCTTAATTATTGAATAATTTCAACAATCTTCCACTGGGCCACATATGTAACCTTATAATTGTGTTAACCTTAGTGAGCTCATAAATTGCTATCTTAATCCTTAGGGTATATCCGGACAATCTCGTCCATTAACCATATCAACATAGGATCAAAGCGGCATTCGTCATATATAGCGTAACTAAACCATCAATGGTTACATATGCCAATATAGCTAAACGACATAGATCAATCATGGATGCGTAGCATGGAAATTACACGCAATGTGATCAATACATGTCTATTTCCAACTGTTCCTCCTCAACTTTAGTGAGATCAAATACTTTAAGATAATGAAAACGGAATGAACTGAATTTTCCATATATCTGACCAGATAAATATCCAAAATACTTTAATACATAAATGTGTCCAAAATCAAATAGTACCCAAATACATAAAATACAAACTCCCACTATATTGCCATATTCTTAATTAACACCCATATAAGCAGTATGCTCATGAAAGACCTTGGGTGATAATACTTTTGTGAGCGGATCTGCTAACATGGAGTTTGTCCTAATGTGCTATATGGACACTTTTACCATTCTGAATTCTTTTCTTCACAACTAGAAATTTTATGTCAACATCCTTTGACTTATACAAGTTCTTGTTGTTATTAGAATACAGTACTGCTAATTTATTGTCACACCATAATTTTATGTGCTCTTTCAACACCGTACTTTAGGCGCAGCCTTGTGACAAAATTTTGCAACCATATTTCCTGAATAGATGCCCCACAACATGTTATAAACCTTGCTGCCATGGTGGAAGAAATTATGAGTGCATGCACTACTAAAATAAGGCAAATTAGCGACGTCATGATACGTCGTTAATTATGGAAAATACGTCGCTAATCGTAATTAGCGACGACTTTAGCGACGAAAAATGAAGGTCGCAAAAAAGCTAGTCGCAGATGACAAATTCGTCGCCCTACGTCGCTATTTGTGACGTCACTGCCGTGTCGCTGGGTCGTCGCAAAGTTAGCGACGGAGAGCGACAAAAACTTTACGTCGCAAAATTAGCGACGTAGTGCGACTACTTAGCGACGTTTATTTCTATTTATGTGATGACATAGCATGCCTGCCACGTCAGCAGAGTAGCGACGTACAGCGACGTAACGCCGCTAATTAACGACGTAACACCGCTAATTAGCGACGTCCCCATACGTCGCTATACGTCACAGATTCGTTGCTATCCGTCGCAGAATACTGAAATTTTTTTTAAAAAAATATAATGCATATTTTTGTTATGCTGTGTGTCTGTGTTTACAGTGTGTGTGAAGTACAGTGTTTGAACCATCGACAGTTTCGCTTACTGTTCTATGTTTTATCTTGGATAAAAAGAGCAACAGTTCAGGGTGCACTTCTCAGAGCTTCCTCTTCACGTCCTTCACCTTATCGGGATCCTGTACGACGTCCCGAGAGATTGAAGGATGTGAAAATGAAGCTCTCAGAAGTACACCCTGAACAGTTGCTCCTTTTGTCCAAGATAAAACATACAACAGTAATCGAAACTATCAATGGTTCCGAACACTGCATTTCACATACACTGTAAACACAGACACACATCATCACAAAAATACACATTATATTTTTTTTAAATTTGGGTAGCACCTCCTTTGTATATCAGATCATCGCTTATAACCAAGCGTAGGTATATTTGTCATCCTCGTCGCAGATATCATCATAATTAACAGTCTTCCATCATAACAGTCTACAACTAATAGATGAATAATAGTCTCCCATCATAACAGTCTACAACTAAATATCATACATGTACTCAATAAAAATACCAACAAATTAAATATTATAAACATACATGTCAAACAGAGTCAAATAATAATGAAAATCAGTGTACAGAACAGTCAATGGGCCCATAGGGCCAATACATACAAAGATGATAAAAAAAATCTACTGGATCACTGAGGACCCCTGTCGCGCATCTGAGATAACATGTACTCATACTGCTGCTGTGTGAGCTGCACCGTAGGGGCAGTAGGAGGCAGTACAATGTCTGGAGTCGACGCCGTCGATGGACCGGGAGGACGTATCTGCTCCAGCTCTCGCAGTCGCTCACCATGCGCAGCAAGGGTACTCACCATCCTCTGACACTACCAAAATAAGTGGTTTTAGCGACGCCCAAAAACGTCGGAAAAATAGGAAATTCCGTCGCTAATCTGTATCACCGACGTATTTACCGACGTTTAGCTTTGGTCGCCGTTTCCTTAGTCGGTGATCACGAAAACGTCGCTGAACGTCGCAATTACCGACATTCAGCGACGTACGAGTACGTCGGTGAGTTATCGACGTTTATCGTCGTTCCGTCGGTATATTAGCGACGTATATGTAGTCGCCACACGTCGGTAAAACCTGGAATAGTTACCGACGTCTAGCGTCGTTTCGTCGGTAATATAGCGACGTGAGTTTCGTCGCTAGACGTCGGTAATGGTCCTGTACATTTTGCAGCTAGTGTCGCTAGACGTCGGTAAATACGTCGGAGAGCTGTACTCTTTTGCAGTTAGTCGTCGGTAAATGTCGGTAAAACGTCGCAAACATATATTATTTGCAGCTTGTCGTCGGTAAACGTCGGAAAACGACGTCGCTAAACGTCAGTAAGCGTCGCTAAACGTCGCTAAAGTTGTAAAAAAAATAAAAAAAAAATAAAACACAGATTCTATATTACCACTCACAATTCTATAAAACACATATAGGTACACATTCAAATCCCCACTCACAATTCCAAATCACAGCGCATTGAAACCCCCACTCACAATTCCAATACAAACATCCAATACAAACATCCAATCATAAGTCACAAATATCCAATCATAAGTCACAAACATCCAATACACAACTAACATCCAATACAAACATCCAATCATAAGTCACAAACATAAGATGATACAAACACAAATAAAAGTCCTAACTAGGACTACTAGTGATCTGGTGCAGGAGGGGCACCGCCGCGACGAAGGCGTAAAAACTCCTCATACTCCGCAAGTGAAATCGATACAGATGGAGCGCCAGGCTGTGACGTCGGTGGAGTCGGTGTCGAAGAAGAAGGCGGTGGAGGCGGCGGAGTCGACGACGATGAAGGCGCACCCAGAGTACCAGCATGCTCCAACGCTGTAAGTCGCTGGTTGTATGAATCCATGATAGATAACATTCTACCAGTGCTCTGGACCATCGAATCCTGCGCCTTTCTCACCGTCTCGGCCATGGTCACCTGTCCTGTCTGCAACTCCGTCACCGTGCGCTCTAACCCTCCAACGGCGCGCTCTGTCCTCTCAGTCGTCTCCCTGAGGTCTATAATGCCGCGGTCGAGCGCATCCAATCGTGCTAGCAGCGCAGGATCGTCCGTAGGATGCTGAGACTGCTGCTCGATCCGTCGTAGCAGGTCGTCACGGAGAGACTCCATCATCTGGTGGACTCGGGCAGACTCCTGGGACGGCTGTGGACCATGCACACTAGCAGGAGATGTCCTAGAGGACTGGGTCGCAACTAGGGCGCCATAGGATCCCGTACCGTAGTACGTACCCCTACGGAGGCCACCAGCGGCGGTCATCCACAGCTCGTCCTCCGACGGAGCTTGAGTGGGCTGCGAGGAAGTACCGGCCTCTCCTGCATCAGGTGCACTAGCAGCCGCCCGTTCCCGCAGCCTCTTATACTCGGCCTAGAAAGTATGGATAGTACTCTATGATTTCTAATTTATAATTAATGTACTTATTTTTACTAACTTCATGAATATTTATTTGCATCATATTTACTAAGTTATATTAAAATGGACACGAAGTATTAAATTAAGATAACGTATTGTAATACTTACATAGGTCTGCTCGGCCCTCTCGTCAATAAGGACTCCGCCCTTCCGATGGGTGGCCAGGAAGACGGTCACCATGTCGGCGTTACCGACCTTCCTTACCTGTAATTAAATATATTATCTTAGTAATAATTTATCGGATTTGCATTAAAATAATATTTCTAAAAGAGAAAGACATACCAGACGACGGAAATGTTCCGTCATCGGAATCGACCCACCGCACCACTTCGAGGCATGTTGCCTAGCCGCCTTGGCCTTCTCCGACTTCTCCTTGTACTTTGGCTCCTCGAATCGAGCCTTCATCGCATTCCATTGATCAGGGGTGATCCAACCTTGGATCGGCTTTCCGGCACGATCACGATCCTTCTGATCGTTGATAGAGTCGCGGATCAGCTTGGCAGCGACGGAAGGAAACATCCCCTCGATCTGCTCGGCCCGGTGCGGCGGATAGTAAAACATATCCTAGAACAGTACGAAACCAAATATTTATTAGTTATATATAATATGCATAAATTAAATGATTCATGTTAAAAACAAATCTATTTTAACCTTGAAGCGCGTAAACCAGAAGTTCTTCCTTTCGTCTGGAGCATCAGAGTAGTTAATCCAGGGACCACCATAATTATGCCTCAGCATATCGCCTAGGCGTCTCTGTACCCCTGAAGGACGATATCTATACATACATATTATATTCATGAAAAAAGTTAATTTATGATAAAAACAGAAGAAAAATAATAATAAACCAAAATACCTACTTTGTACCGTCGGCCCAGATCTCCGTCCTCCCCTCCTCCGGAGGTGCGCACGCATCATCTTCATGATGCTGGTCGGCCGTCGGCGCATCCTCCTCGGCCATCTGCTCATCCGTCTCCATCGTCGTATCAACATCAGGAACGCTAGACGGGGGAGCCCTCTCAACAGGTCTGGAACTACTCGTCCCAGGAGATATGCCACGTGACGTCGTCCCAACCGGCCCAGCTACTGTCCGATATGGAGGAGTAATCGGCGACGAGGATCCAGAGCCGGTACCAATAGGAGGTACCGAAGGCAAACTCCGTCCCCTAGCAGTACCTGTAGGAAGTACCGGATGATCCCGACCTCCTCGTGGCCCTCGCAAATGTCCGCGACGACCTGCCATACCTGATAACAGCATATGATAGTACAAGATATAATAGAGACTAGAAATATGACAGTACAACAAATAATAGAGACTAGAAATATGACAGTACAACAAATAATAGAGACTAGAAATATGACAGTACAACAAAGATAATAACCAAGGTAACATATGATGATACATTCTACAATAAACATCTAAGTCCAGATAATATCTCTCTCAATCATCTTCAGAATAATCATCTTGTTCGTCTTCCTCGACCTCATCTTCCTCTTCCTCCTCATCTTCACTTTCGTCTTCACCTTCGTCGGCTTCGCCTTCCTCTTCGGATAATTCTACATCTTCTACATTATGTGTCGTGTAATGCGTAACTTCCGTGGAGTCCACATCGACAATATTGGTTACAGGAGGTAGCTCGTCCTCCTGGTAAGCTTTTTCATCAACATCAAAAGTATCTCTAGCTTTAGTCTTGCATACTGCCCACCAGTCAGACTTTAGTCTTTAGGCAACTTCGCACCCTCAGGCAATATTTCTATAAGCAACTCCATAATACGGTTGTAGCAATCTTGCGACATGTTAAAATCGGACTTGATGCTCAACAATCTTGTAACCACCTCCAACGGTGAATGATCCTCACAACCAGGATATAATGGAGTCCTTGCATTCTCCAGCAACTCCATGAACTGTGCAGCATCGGGGTTCGGTGCCTCCTCAGGTGCATCATGATCATCCGGATCGAAACTAGGCCCGGCCGCGTCAAAAACCATGTTCACCAACCCATCGTCGTAAGGAGCGTTGTTGTGGACATCAACATAAGGCTCGTACTCCGATGCTAAAGACACAAGTTCTCCGTGCTCGCTCCACTGATAGTAATTCGGCGTGAAACCCTTCGAGTACAAATGATACGTGACATCCACTTCTGGATGATATTTAAAGTTACGACATCTCACACACGGACACTTAATTTTGGTACCGTCCATGTACTGAGGGAACGCCTTGGCAAACTGCAGGAACTGGTGTACACCCTCTATGAATTCATCCCGCACACCGCACATGTCATCAGGATGACGGTTGTACATCCAAGTACGATTCCGCAGATAGTAATTCAGCTCCATAATTCTGTAAGATAGATACATCAAGGTAGTGAATGATATGCAAGTGTCAAAGCTTTTCCGATGGATTGCATTTATCTTTTCATCCATTCATTCATGCATTGCATTTATCTTTTCAGTTTTGCATATCATTACCTACTATTATACATGCATACTTTATATATACATCAAGGTAGTAATACTAGTTGATGTTCTGAAAAGGAGAGTGCGATGTCTAGTAGAGGATTCTTTTTTTTTGAGGAGCTGTCATATCATGGAAGTCAATATAAAATAAAAGAAGTATACATGCAATTCTATATGATTCCTAGGCCAATCAAGGTCAAAGTCAACTATTGGTCAACTCGATCAACAATCTAGTAAAATGAATGAATATTAAGGCAGTTTATTTCGTAAGTAGTAATTCATATCCATATCCAATTGAGGATAATTCTGTAAGATAGATAGATGCACATTGCAGTCAGTGAATGAATATTAAGGCAGTTTAGATATGGGTGCGCAATTTAGATAGAGGTCAGTAGAGAGCGACAGTTTAGAGAAAACTGAGATTATTGGTGAGGTATAATTGTACTTGTAGGAGTACACGACACCAACTGTCCAATATCGACCCTTTGGGTCTACAAGAGTTACTTAACTCAGTTTGTCAAGACAAGTAAAACTTTTTAAATTAATACCCAATATCGACCCTTTGGCCTGTGCTTGAGCAGTATCCTAACTCAAACTATCTATCCTAACTAATAAATTAATATCCTACTTTAACATCTACTAACTCTCATATTCCTTCTAACATAAACTAATATCCTAATCTTAACTAACCCTTTAACTGAAACTAATATCTAAATAATGCTAATCATGAACTAACACCCTAACCTGGAAGTCCACACTGCTTAAGCACAGGCCATAGGCCAAGTTATAAGGCAAAATGCAGGCAACTGCCTGTAGCTACAAGGCAAAACCAAATGTTGACGGTATATATACCGTCAACATTTAAAAAGTTTACTTGTCTTGACAAACTGAGTGAAGTAACTCTTATAGGCCCAAAAGGTACTCTATACACTCTTACTTATACAAGCCTTTGAGGCAATCAGCGTTATACTAGATTTCCGAAAAAAATCTATAACTCTGATAGGCCCAAAAGGCTTAGCATAAGTAAATTTAATTTCTAAAGAATGGCTCAAAACACTGTACCAATCATACCTATATTTCTAAGATACTCTATATACTCTAGGTACTAGGACTGAACTAACTCTCTAACACTCTAATGATACTCACTCACATATACCCACTCTTACTTAGGAATACTAAGATCTGACACATACTGATAATCACGTCCCTAATGTGGAGTCGCAAAATGTCGCTGAGTTAAACAAAACAGCGACGTTTTGTGACTAGACCGCGACATCAGCTTTCCCGGTAATTCATGGCTTCTGTGAAATAACCACATCTTGGCTATTTGTTAAATAGATCGACCATGAGCTCCCATGTTCAGTCGTGCCTTCAACATCATGTTCAAATGAAGGTGACAAGCAGCTGACTATAGAAAAATATGCCGTATTGAGCTTCATAAAGAAATGCAAGATTACTACATAGGAGAAAAGGTTTGGTAGGATTACGTCAAAGCACACGGCTTAGAAAATTATGACATATTTGTCTTCCGACACCGTAGTAGCATGGTTGGTACATTAAGGGTCTTTGACAAGGTGACATGTTGTGAAAAAATATATCCTTATAGTTCTTCTACGGATTTACTTTAACATTACGTAGGAGAACTAAGGATATATTTGTTCACAACATGCCACCTCCTCAAAGGCCCTTAATGTGACAACCATGTTACCACGGTGTCGGAAGACAAATATGTCATAATTTTCTAAGCCGTGTGCTTTGACGTAATCCTACCAAACCTTTTCTCCTATGTAGTAATCTTGCATTTCTTTATGAAGCTCAATACGGCATATTTTTCTATAGTCAGCTGCTTGTCACCTTCATTTGAACATGATGTTGAAGGCACGACTGAACATGGGAGCTCATGGTCGATCTATTTAACAAATAGCCAAGATGTGGTTATTTCAAACGATAGGAGTCGCTATATTCCTTAGAATAGACTTGGAATATTCTCTAGAATATTCTTGGAATATGCCTTGTAGCCAAGTGCTAATTAGATCTAGATCTAATTACTCCTATAATTACCTCTCCTGCCCCCATTAGTGCTAATCACTACAAGTGGGGGGCCATGGGGGTGCTACTGCTGATGTAAACTGCTGCTACAACAGCTGTTCTTGCTGCTGCTGTTGCTGGAATGGGGGCAGCAGCTCACCTTCTACTCCCCCATCCATCTATCCACCTATCCATCCAACTATCTATCTAATATATATCTACACATACCAATAGCTAACTAGTATCCTATTTCTAACCCCAACTTGGTATCCCAAACCAAGGCTCTAAGACGGATAAATATCAGGTGTCTGAATCTGAGCCACAAAGTCCTAAATAGAGCAATACAGGTCATGATATGCAAAATACAAGAGAAATGAAGGATACAATACAATCTATATGATTTCTAGGTCAATCTAGGTCAAAGTCAAACTTGGTCAACTCTAGTCAACTCTAACAGTCAAACTAGGTCAACCTTAGTCTAGTTTGGTCAAACAAGGTCAAACTAGTCTAGGTTAGCCTCATCTAGACTAAAGTCAACTATTGGTCAAACATAGCCTATTAGGTTCAATACCAAGGCATTCTAGGTCTTGGGCTAGTCAACTAAAGTCTAATTAGGCCTAACCAACATAGCCTTATATGTTACCCTAGAAACAATCCTAATTGGGTAAACTATATATACAAGAGCCTATATACAAGCTATAAACCAAAATCCTATAATAACTTGGACTACCAATCACATGTATTCAAAACATCATATATATATAATTCATACCTTACATATAAACTTATCCCTCACATTCACTCCTAACTCCATACTCCAACCTCTCAACTCTCAACCCATGACTTCAAGGCTAACTCAGCCCCAATTCAACCTCTAACCTATAACTCACATCCTCATGTAACCATAATAGCCTATATATCCAATAACATATAACCTATGAAGGTTTACATGAATGATCAAGGAGGAACTAAACAAATGCATTAAAAAGGCTTAAAGACTGAACAAAACTCAGATCTATCTAACAAAACCATGTGTCTGTGTGTGTACGTGTGTCTGTGTGTGTACGTGTGTCCGTGTGTGTATTCGGTGTGTGTCCGTGTGTGTGTGTGTCCGTGGGAGAGGAGGAGGAGGAGGAGGAGGAGGGGGAGCTTAGGGTTTACCTGAGCTCGAGGAGGAGGAGCTCGACGGGAGGGGGGGTCGTCGGGGAGAGGGATTCGCCGGTGGAGAAGGGGGGAAGTCGTCGGGGAGAGGGATTCGCCGGTGGAGAAGGGGGGAAGTCGTCGGGGAGAGGAGGGGACTCGTCGGGGGGGAGGGGGGATGGTGGAGTCGTCGGGGGGGGGGGGGGAGGGATTCGCCGGAGGAGGAAATCGGGTCGAGGGGGGAAAAAAATTTTCGTTCGAAAATTTTCGTTCGACTGAACTCTCTGCCCTAATTATAAAAGAGTTAGCGACGTCCTTATTAGCCGTCGCTAAACGTCGCCAAAATGGCGACGTTAAGTAAGTTACGTCACAAAACGTCGCTATTCAGCGACGTTTTTAGTCTTCTGTCGCAGAACGTCGCTAGTCAGCGACGTTTTACGACGTTTCCTTCGTGGCGTCGCTATATTCAATGTTTGGCGACGCCTCAAGCATCCGTCGCTAATATACGTCGCTATATGAGCAGATTTTAGTAGTGTGAGTACTCTCCTCAATCGAAGTTTGTACCTGAGTGAGTGAGGCAGACATGGTCCTCTGCGATCCCTCCAGCTCGACCTGTCTACGCTCTGTGCGTTGCGTAGACTCGATGAGCGTGTGCAAGCTGGCAGCTGTAGCCTGCTGCAGACTCATCAGCTCCTGTATACTGCGCTCGACCGCATCAAATCGTCCGGTGATCATCGGATCGTCGCTCTGCGGTATGGTGATCAAAAATCTGCTGCTGTAACTCGCGACGCAGCTCGTCGATCTGACGACCAATATCCTGAGCTCGTGATGACGCCTGCGATGCTGGAGACTGCGCACTGACATAGGGGCCCCAGGATGACTCTGAAGCCAAATAGGCGTCGTAGGATCCCGTACCGTAGTACGTACCCTTCTGAAGACCACCAATGGCGGTCATCTGTAATGCCTGTGGTTCGTATTACGTATTTGGAATACGTGTACGTATTTTATCTTGCATTGCATGATTTCTTGCTTAGCTTTTCTTCATGGCTTGGTTTATTTCTTGGATTGGTTCGGCTTGGCTCGGTTGCCTTGGTTCATTATGAACCAAGGGTGAACCCCCTACCTACCACCTTTAGTATTTATTAACCCTTTCTCCTTCTCTCTCTTCATTAATATCTTCTTCTTCCCCACCATTAATTCTTTACCTACCAGAGAGAGGAAGAGAGTGGTCTAGGCAAGTGCAACTTGCTTCATGGAGGAACTCCAATTTTATGCTCCATTCTCTTCTTTACATCATTTTAACTTACTTTAGAACTTGGCATTTTCACTTTCCATGGCTAAATTCTTGTAGATCTATAATTGCATTATTTTCGGATTTTTTGGGTTTTGATCTACTTAATCTTGTTATTTTCAAGTTTTGATGGTTCTATGTTGTAGAGCATTTCGTTCTACCCCATTTTGACCTATGGAAGTTCGGATTTGGGCTCCGGATGATAGAGTTATGCAACTTGGAAGCCATAGCTTATGGTGTACTTCTTCTCAGAAATTTGGAGAAGAAGCACAGTCCCGAGCCGTATAGTAGCACTTGACCGCATGAACATTCATACGGCAAGTTAGTTCCAAACCGCATGCACTATTGCCTTGACTTGACCGCATGACAAGTTCATGCGGCAAGTATTCCTTCTAGCCGCATGAAGTCCTTCTTACTTAACCGCATGACTGAGGCCCAGTCCTTTCTGGCCGCATGGATTTCCAGCAACCCTGAGCCGCATGAACTCAACACTCGCGAGCTGCATAGACCGCAGTCTCCCAGCCGCATGGGTTTGCCTCCCTTGACCGCATAGTCATTGCTCCCCGCAGCCGCATGGGTTGCTCCTCCCCGGTCGCATGTACCTGATTGGTCAGCCATCCGCATAGACCCATCCCCCGCCAGCCGCATGAGTTCTCTATCCTCCTGACCGCATATGTCTTGCCTTTCTCAGCCGCATGACTGACTGGATCTCCGAGCCGCATATGACAGATACCCCTTTGACCGCATAAGCCTCTCCCTTTTAGCCGCATGCGCCTGACCCTATTCAGCCGTATGGGCTGTTCTCTTCCAGCCGCATGAGATCATTCCTGGCCGCATATGCCTTAGCCGCATGGCTCTCCTATAGCCCTGTGTATTAATATTTTATTAGATATGTTTGGACATGATAATTGAGCCTGACATGATAGTGGCCCGTCGTGGCGCACTTCTGACTAGTACACTTGACATGATAATCTGACATGATATATCTTGAACAGCTGTTGCGACGGCTACCTGACATGACATGACCTGTATAAATAACATGGACACCGTGGGTGATTGTGCTTGTACAAATAAACCAGTCCTGTCTTACATCATGTCTAGGACAGGGACTCCTGAGTACCACGGTCAGGAGTACCTACTATAATGGACTAAGGTTAATAACTAGAATTACACAGTAGTCATGAAGAGATTTTTCAGCTACAGGCAATCCCGTTACCTGGGCGCGCCTTGGGATCTGTAGCCTGCCGTCGAGTAGGGCACATTTCCAGCACACTGTCATGTGTTGCACCCTTCAAGCTACCTAAGGGTACATGCGTTTCCTGGACGATGTACCCACCTGAATTCAACCTTAATCTTTCAACCCGGGTAACCTGGATGGTCTGCAGGGCTTGTGGCTGTGGAATAATCTCACTGCATCTTGCTAGTAACTAGGCCTGTGATAACCCTAGTTAGTTAAAGTATCAAGCCGTAATTCTTGCTTGGCCGTGAAATAATTGGATGGAGCCTAACCAGTCTAGTCTTGCCCTGATCCTGTTCCAGATTACTGCAGGACCAAAATACTTATATTTATTTTACCGATAAATGGTGAGAATTCCAAGTTCTGTTCAGACGAAGGGTTACAACCCCGGTCCTTGTTTGGTTTACGGGTTGTAACCTGGTTATCTGGATAGTTCCATGGTTATCTCGTCGTATATCATCCTGATGTATTTTCTTTATTTTCAGTCCTTACTTTATTTATACTTTGTGCTGATTGCTGGTTTTAGTTCCTAAGTGAAGCCTCCTTTGTGGCACTTGCTCTTTCTGGGGTCTGATCCAGCTGGTTTTGTATGGCCAGATTTCGGAGTAACTCCAGAGGATCTACCGACCTTCCAGCCAGATGGTGGCCACTAGACGGAACCCTGGCAACGAGTGGGTTTATTTTTGATCTCCCACTTTATTGTAAACATATTCTTTTGAGGCGTTTAGCCGACGAGCACCTGTTTAGCTCGATTGCACTTATTTACTGTCTGCCTACGGGCTGTAACATGATTGACGGATCCTAGGGTTGATCATGTATGACTAAACTCTTGCTAGTCCTGACATTTTGTAATGACTAGCTTCATGATCAGCTGAATATGTAATGTTTGGGACGGCTTACTCTTGTATATTTAATGATCATACGTCTTGTAACTTTCACTTACTTGCTTGTGATTGAGACAATAGGCTTGTTCATGACCTTAAGAGACTGCTGGCTTGTAGTTAAACCCTCATGTATCTAGACAGCCGTGACCGTATAGCGAGATGGATTCCATTTCCTATACGTAGCTGGCTATGTCTGCCCCCGCTCTCCAGTATTCTGGTTCTGGGGCGTGACATGGTTCATCCATAGGACGTCCTGTGATGGAGCTGTAGGCGGCTGGAAGGAAGTACCAGCCCCTTCCTTTGCTGGCGCACTAGCAGCAGCAGCCGCCTCCTCTTGTAGCCAAAGAAACTCGGCCTAGAATAATGTTTGCTAACGTCTAAGTATTTGCTAAAGTCTATATTGATATCTATTTTCCTGTTTTCTAAATTATAGTAAATTAATATAAAGAATAGAACGTACATATGCCTGCGTCACCCTCTCGTCAATGAACTCCCCAGTCCTCCGATGGGTGACCAGGAAGCGGTCACCATGTTGGGGTCCTCACCCTTTTTACCTGTTAAAATATATTATCTATTATTAGTATTAAACATTCTATCCAACTATATATAAAATGATGTCCGTCATAGGAAACGTACCAGACGACGAAAATGCTCCATCATCGGAATGGAGCCACCAGACCACTTACTGGCGCTCGACCTTGCCACCTTGGCCTTGTCAGACCGCTCCTGGTACCTGGCCTCGCCGAATCTAGCCTTCATCGCAGTCCGCTGCTCTGGCGTGATCCAACCATGGATCGGCTTTTCAGAGCGTTCACGAGACTTCTGGTCGTGGATCGCATCATGGATGAGCTTGCCTGCGACGGCAGAAAATTCGACCTCGATTTTTGTCGTCCGGTGTGGTGGATAGAAATAGGTCCTCTACAAGAAGTAAAATAGAAAAGTTATATAATATACACAAATGATTATTAAATTTTAAAATAAACAATTTTTTTACCTTGAAGTGGGCCAACCAAAAGGCCTTCCGATCTGCGGGAGCATCTGACTAGTTAATCCAAGGCCCACCATTGTTATACCTCAGAAATAACCCCAGCTGTCTCTGTATTGCAGGAGGCCGATATCTATACAATAATAAATTTCATGAATATATGTACATATAATCATTTGAGAAATATATATTAACTAATTAACTTACTTCGTAGGCCCGTCCGTCCAAATCTCCATATGCGTCTTGTCCGGGGGAGCGCATGGAGGGTCCCTCTCACCTCCTGCCTGGGCAGGATCAGTCTGATCGTCGTCCTCCATATGCTCGGCGTCGGCTCTCCCCATGGAGCCGTCGGCAGGAGGAATGCTGGACGCGGGAGGAATGCTGGACGCGGGATCAGAAATGCTGGACGACGAGGGAGGAGTCGCCAACCTGCTGGAACTGCCATGTCCCGGTAATGGACCGGGAACAGAACGGTACACTAGCGTACTCGAAGATGAGGATTAGGGTACAGAATCTGCATCCCCAGCCCGAGGCAGACGGGACTGCCTAATATAATATCCTCCGCGTCGTCCTCCTCCTGGTCTAGTCATACCTGATAATAACATATGACAATAAAACAAATATACATATTTATATGATAGACATCACAGATTTTTGAAAAATCTCATAGTCACAGATAAAAGTTTCACTAAAGTGTCATAGATTTATATGATAAAAGTGTCACTAAAGTGTCAAATATGATGATAAAACAAACGTACAGATTTAATCCTCTTCTGAAATTTCATCTAGTTCGTTTAGCTCATTTTCTTCTTCTTCCTCCTCTACATCTTCACTTTCATCTGCATCTTCCTCTTCAGATAATTCTACTTCTTCTACACAATTAGATGTGTAATGAGAAAATTTCGTCGTGCCCACTTCTATAATATTTGTTACAAGAGGTAGTTCATCCTCTTGATAAGCTATATCGTCAACCTCAAAGGTATTTCTAGCTTTGGTCTTGCATACTGCCCACCAGTCCGACCTTGTTGTTCCCCGTTTAGTATAACTTGTGAAGTACACGAGCTGAGCCTGACTTGATAGGACAAATGGTTCATAGGCTTGATATCGACGCCAATAGTTTATATCCACAAGACCGTGCTTGTCTACTTTCCAACCTTGACCTTCAATCGGATCGAACCAATCACATCTGAATAACACAATCTTTGCAGGCTCTATTCCATAACTATATGTCAGCTCCACAATCTTCCGTAGGACGCCATAGAAATCGTTGCCCGTATCAACATCTTTGTAGTTCGAAGATCTGATACACAAATAGCTATTTTTGGTGGAATCGAGATCCACAAAGTTGTCTCTGATCGGGCAAGTTGTTGACTGAACCTAAACCCATTAACACAGTAGCTTGGCCATATTTTTGCAGCATAAATTGGTCCCTTGGCTAGCGTTCTAATAGACTCATTCTCAAGTCTTGCGTATGGACGATCGACCTAAATACTACGAAAAAATAAATTAAGCTCATTCTCAAGTGCATATACAGAAAGGTAATTACAGAGTTCTCAAGTCTTACATATGCACTCAACCATGATGAAAAATAATGCCTCATTTCTCGTTCTAGTTCTTCTTCTGTTATGTGTGGCCTACCTGACCTCACATCATCATTAAATATGATGAAAACAACATCGTCAATTAATGTCATAGTATAATAATCAACACTATTAAAATAATGTAGACGTATTAATTACTTATCCCTCCAGCTTCTCTACTTCATCATCGTCGCAGTTGAGTAATACATACACCTGAGCAGTCCTTAGCTTATCATCGTTTAGATATCTCTTCTTCATTTTACCTGATGGCTTTCTTGGGGCATTGAATACCTTCAGTATTGTATCATTACATTCATTATCTCCGTCGTCGTTTCTGGAAGCTCTCATTCTATTAGTTGCAACATGAGGCTTGAAATACATCAAACAAAAGTTTGTAATCTCCTCGAGAACATAGGCTTCACAAATAGAACCCTCGACCCGCGCCTTATTTTTTACCTTTTTTTTAGGTGATTTAAATGTCGCTCGAACGGGTACATCCATCGATATTCGACGGGTCTACCAACACGTGCTTCATAGGATAGATGAATCGGCAAATGCTCCATAGAGTCGAAGAATCCAGGAGGAAACACCCTCTCTAGCTTGCACAGTGTTACTGCAATGTCCTTCTCTTGCTTTTCTAGACGATCAACGAGCAATTTCTTAGAACAAAGATCCCTGAAGAATATGCTAAGCTCCGTCAATGGATCCCAAACTGCCTGCGGTAAGAATTCCCAAAATGCAATTGGAATTAACCTCTCCATGAATACGTGACAATCGTGGCTCTTCATATCCGTCAATTTATTTTCCTTCTGATCGACACATCTTCTCAGATTTGACACATATCAGTCTGAAAATTTTAGGCCCTGGATCCACCGACAAAGTCTCACTTTATCCTCCTTGTCCAGTGAAAAAATTGACTTCGGCAGGAACTATTTTCCATTCTCCTCTATCAAATGCAACGCAGGGCGTTTGCATATTTCTTCTAAGTCCAACCTGTCCTTGGGATTATCTTTCATTTTTTCCTTCACGTCCATCACAGTATTAATTATGTTATCAAACACATTCTTCTCAATATGCATGACATCAAAATTATGCCCGATCAGATTGGTACTCCAATATGGCAGATCCCAGAATATGCTCCTCTTTATCCAGTTATGATCTCTACCAAATCCATCGCACTTGTACCCAGTTGTAGGATCTTTGATAGCACTTAGAAAATCTCTAACCTCCTCCCATATCGTGGCTCCACACCACCTTGGCTGTGGATCACCCTTCTCTATAACGCCGGCACGGAATGCATTCTTGTTCCTTCTGAACGGATGATCTTTTGGCAGAAATTGCCGGGTGACAATCAAAAAAGCACGGTTTTCCTCCGTGTTTAAAGCGGAAAGCCTTAGTATGGTCCATACAATACGGACATGAGAGACGGCCATGAGTGCTCCATCCAGATAATATTCTATAGGTCGAAAGTACACATCTATCAAAGGCTGTAAGTACACATCAATGTTCCTCTTAGGATTATTCAGACCAGGAATTATAACGGTTAGAAACATGTACTGAGTCTTCATGCACATCCAAGGCGGTAGGTTATACGGAGTAACAATCACAGGCCAGCACGAATACTGGGATACCGAAAGACCAAAAGGAGTAAAATAGTCAGAAGATAGCCCCAACCTGACATTACGCAGATCTGAAGCAAAATCAGGATACACTCGATCAAAGTGCTTCCACGCTTCTCCATCGGATGGGTGATCCAACACTCCTTCAATCTGTTCTCGCATGTGCCAACTCATATTTTCGGCCGTCTCTTTCACCATAAATAATCTTTGCAACCGCGGCATTAAAGGCAAGTAGTGCATTTAATCGGTCAGTCTTCTTGTACCGATAGACCTTCCTGTACAAGTTGTCTTATAGCGATCAGCACCACAAAATCTGTACACATCTGCGTCCTTGTCGTCTTTGTAGTACAGCACGCACCCATTGCGATAAGAATCAATTTTTTTCGTATCCCATCCAGAGCGATCTTACCATCCTCTTAGACCGATAGAAGTCTTTAGGTAACTTAGCACCCGCCGGCAAGATCTCTATAATCAACTCCAACACTCGGTTGTAGCATTCTTGCGACATGTTAAAATCTGACTTAATGCTCAACAGTCTTATAACCACCTCCAACGATGAATGATCCTCACAACCAGGATACAATGGAGTCCTTGCATTCTCTAGCAACTCCATAAAATTTGTAGCATCGACATTCGGTGCCTCCTCAGCTGCATCATGAATGAAACTAGGCCCCGCAGCGTCGAAAACCATGTTCACGTACCCGTCGTCGTATGCATGATTATCTGAAACAAAATTAGGTCCCGCATGCATATACGGCTCAACATAAGGCACCGGCTCTGATGCTAAAGACACAAGTTCTCCGTGTGCGGTCCACTTATAGTAATTAGGCGTGAAATCCTTCGAGTATAAATGATATGTCACTTCCACTTCTAGATAATATTTTACGTTATGACATTTCACACACGGACACTTAATTTTGGTGCCGTCCATGTACTGAGAGAACGCCTTAGCAAACTGCAGGAACTGTTCTACTTCCGCTATGTACTCATCCCGCACACCACACATATCATCAGGACGACGATTGTACATCCATGAACGATTCCGCAAGTAGTAATTCATATCCATTTGAAAATAATTTCTGTAAAGATGGACATACATGTTCAGCGCAGTAACTAGTCAAACTGGGTGAAGTTGAGTTGACTAAGTCAATATCTTGGACTCCTTGGTCAAACTAGGCCAAAGTCAAATCTTGGTCAACTCTGGTCAACTCTAGTAGTCAAACTAGGTCAACTATGGTCAAACTAGTCACTGCCACCATTCTAGGCCCTAACTAGCCCATACTAGCTAGCACACACCATTCAAGGCTATATAAGCCTAACCTATAATTCAAGTACCAATAATGGCCAAAGTCAACTCAAACTATCTCATACACACAAGTAATATCTATATAGATATATACATACAATATATATATAGGCATGTATATACTATATGCCTATATTATAAGACAAGGCAACTTTCATGCATTCATATATTTAGATAATCTAACATAGGCTATATGCCTATATCACATATGAGTTACATGATATAGTTATGTATATATGTATACAATACCATCTATCAAACTTATATATAGAGAGAGAAGTAGAGAGTGGGTGGTGTGTGTACATGCACATGTGAATGGGGGGTAAGTGTGTTGACTGTTACATGTGACAGTCACATGTATGTGTATATGAGGGAGGCTAACATGCTTGTGTTAGGCTATATGTGTGTGTGTACCTAGGCAAGAGTGAGTGAGAGAGTGTAATGCCCGTGGTTCGTAGTACGTATTTTGTATACGTGTACGGAATCCCGACCTGTAGTTAGACTTGTCATGCTTGTCTTGATCCTGGTTTAGTGGCTTGGCTTGGTTTATCTTGGTTGGGTTGGCTTGGTTCGGTTTTGTTGGAGAACCAACCCACCTACCTACCACCACCATCACCATTTATTAACCCCCACTCTTTTCTCTCTCCTCATTTATTCTTCTTCCCCACCATTACTTCTCTACTAACCTGAGAGAGAGAGAGCTTAGGCAAGTGCATCTTGCTTCATAGAGGAACCCCATTTTTATTATTCCATTTTCTTCCTCATGTGTTATTAACCCACTTTAGTACTTAGCATTTTTTATTTCCATGGTTAATTTCTTGTAGATCTAGCTTTGTGATATTTTCGATTTTCAGGAGTTTTGATCTATCAAACTTGTATATTTTTGCTAGTTGATGGTTCCATGTTGTAGAGAATTCTATTTTACTCAAATTTGACCTACGGGAGTCTGGATTTGGGTTTCTATTGTTGTTTGGTGGAGCATGGAGGCCATGGTATTTTTCGTGGACATGTTCTCTGTGGGAGCCATTAATTGCACTCTGAGCCGCATGAGCATATTTGCTCTGAGCCGCATGGCCATTTAATCGAATATTTAATTGCATGCATTAGCTGGCCACGTACAAGTGTTTATTTGCTTGGCCGCATGAGCATTCACTTGTTGGCCGTATGGCCTTTAGCCATGTTTGCATGGCTATTAAATTATTGGCCGCATAGAATGCATTAGCAATTAATGCATTAGCATTAGCCTTAGCCTTTAATGCATTAGCAATTAATGCATTAGCATTAGCCTTAGCCTTTAATGCATTAGCATTTAATGCTTTAGCCTGAGCCTTTAAATGCATTGTCATTTGCATTAGCATTTAATGCATTAAGTATTAGCAAATGTGTGCTGCCGCATGAGAATATGCATGGCCGCATGAGAATGTGTGCTGGCCATTATAATATTCATGGCCTTTTTGACAAGCTTTGCTTGCTTGCATAATTGTATGGCCGCATGAGAATATGTATGGCCGCATGAGAATGTATGCTGGCCATTATAATATTCATGGCCTTTTTGGCAAGCTTTGCTTGTTTGCATAATTGCATGGCCGCATGAGAATATGCATGGCCGCATGAGAATGTGTGCTGGCCATTATAATATTCATGGCCTTTTTGGCAAGCTTTGCTTGCTTGCATAATTGCATGACCGCATGAGAATATGTATGGCCGCATAGGCCATTTCATTTATGGCCGCGTACTGATAGCTCAGCTGCATGCACTTTTAAGTGCTCAGTCGCATGCGAATTTTCATGTGCTTGCATGCTTAAATATTTAAGCTGGCCACATGGCCTTAGCTTTGATTGCTTGGCCGCATGCACATTTATTTGCAGCTGGCCGCATGGCCATTACCAACGTAATAATTTTTCTGAGCCGTATGAGTCCCCCACAGCCCTTGCTCCTGCTAATATTTAATTACTACATGTATGCTTGTGCCACATTAATTTTAAGTGTGTTCCCTGATACGATGGTGACCCGTTGTGGTGTACTTTTGATAAATGACATGACTTGATAGTGGCCCGACGTGGCGCACTCCTGACAATGAACATGACATGAACATGATAGTGGCCCACCGTGGCGCACTCCTGACAAGTAAACTTGACATGATAAACATGACATGATATATATTTTGAAGGCTATTGCGACGGCTAGCTTGACATGACAAGATTGAATAACCTGGACACCGTGGACGATTGTGCTTGTACAAATGAACCCGTCTTGTCTTGTATCATGTCTAGTATGGGGACCCCTGAGTACCACGGTCGGGGGTATCCACTGAAATCGACTAAGGCTAACAACTAGAATAATCTAGTAGTCATGAAGAGATTCCCCAGCTACAGACAATCCCGTTATCTGGGCGCCCCACTTAGGATCTGTAGCCTGCCGTCGAGTAGGACACATTTTCAGCACACTGTCATGTGTTTCACCCTCTAAGTCACCTAAGGGTACATGTGTTTCCTGGATGATGTACCCACTTGAATTCAACCCCGAATTGCGTCCGGATAGCCTGGATGGTCTGCAGGACTTGTGGCTGTGGAACAATCTCATTGCATCTTGTTAGTAATTAGGCCTGTGATAACCCAAGCTAGTTAAAGTATAAAGCCGTACTTATTGTTTGGCCGTAATTATTGGATGGAGTCTAACCAGTCTAGTCTTGTCTTGATCATGTGCAAGATTGTTACATGTCCTAATTTCTTATTTTATCTTGCTGATAAATGGTGGAAGAAACCAAGTTCTGTTCAGACGAAGGGTTACAACCCCGGTCCTTGTTTGGTTTACGGGTTGTAACCTGGTTATCTGAATAGTCCCATGGTTATCTCATCGTATATCACCTGTCATGCTTTTTCTTAATTACTGTCTTTTATTATGTAATTATTACTCTTGTGCTAATTGCTGGTTTTAGTTCCTAAGTGAAGCCTCCTTTGTGGCACTTGCTCTTTCTGGGGTCTGATCTAGCTGATTTTGTATGGCCAGATTTCGGAGCAGCTCCAGAGGATCCACCGACCTTCCAGCCAGATGGTGACCACTAGACGGAACCCTGGCAACGAGTGGGTTATCTTTGGCTCTCCCACTCTATTGTAAAATTATTCTTTTGAGACGTTTAGCCGTCGAGCAAGTGTTAGCTCGTGTACATTTTACTTACTATCTGCCTACGGGCTGTAACATGATTGACAGATCCTAGCGTTGATCATGTATGACTAAACTCTTGCTAGTCCTCATATTTTGTAACGACTAGCTTCATGATCAGCAGAATATGTAATGTTTGGGACGCCTTACTATTGTATATTTGGTGATCTTACATCTTGTAACATTACTTGCTTGCTTGAGATTGAGACATTTAGGCTTATTAATGACCATAGGAGACTGATGGATTGTAGTTAAACCCTCATATATCTAGACAGCCGTGACCGTACAGTGATGTGGATTCTATTTCATTATATGTAGCTGGCTATGTATGCCCCCGCTCTCCAGTATTCTGGTTCTGGGGCGTGACAGTGAGTGAGTGAGTGAGTGAGTGAGTGAGTGAGTGAGTGAGTGAGTGAGTGAGTGAGTGAGTGAGTGATATGAACTATGGGTCAGTCCAATCTGGACAGTGAGGGGATTTACTATGTTCAGTCAAATAGGAAAGGAAAGGAAAGAAAATCAGTTCATTTCACACAACATTACATACTCCTATAACATATTTCAGACCCATTCACCTCAAACCCAAATCGAGAACCCAAACTCTAACCAAATCACCCCAAACTTGAAACTCAGTCAGCACACATATTGATACACTACACTAGGGTTTTAAACATGTAAATTAAAGCATTAAACTAGGTTAAAATAGTTGTCAAAACTGGGTTTTCAAAACTGAAAAATACAGTAAATTAACAAGGTATCAGTCAACATAGGGTATTTAGAAATTGATATATAAAAATATGTTAAAATGGAAAATAAATGGTTGGTAAAGGATCTAGGCTATGTGTACGTGTCCAACATAGTGTCTCGTGTCCACCACAACATGACACAGTGTGTCCATGTGTGTGTGTGTGTCTGTCTGTGTGTGTGTGTCCGTGTGTGTGTCTGTGTGTCCGTATTTGTGTGTGTGTGTGTCTCTGTGTGTGTGTGCGTGTGTGTGTGTCCGTGTGTGTGTGTGTGTGTCCGTGGGAGAGGAGGAGAAGGAGGAGGAGTTAGGTTAGGGTTTACCTGAGGAAGAGGAGGAGGAGCTCGAGGAGGAGGAGCTCGACGGGGGGAGGGGGGAGTAGGGGTCGCCGGGGGGGAGGGAGTCGCCGGAGGAGCTCTAGGAGGGGGAGAAAATTTTGAGTGGGGGAAAAAAATTTCGAGTGGGGGAAAAAAGAACACAGCGTGCCCTAAGTAAAATAGTTAGCGACGTATGGAGGAGACGTCGCTAACCGTCGCCAATTTTTAATATATGGCGACATATTTAATAATATGTCGCTAAACGTCGCTAATTCCGTCGTATAGTGACGAACTTCTAGGACGTCGCTAATATGCAAAAAATTGGCGACGTTTTTTGTTGGCGTCGCTAATTTCGTCGTTAATATGTCATATTTTGGTAGTGATGTTTGACACTCACCCAAAATATATCTCCATTAGTCAGCATAACCTGATGTGGATCTCCTGCTTTGTTGGCATCCAACAAAATCGGAGTCGGAATACCTTATGATCTCCAGAATTATCCGATCTCCTACAAAGAGCATATAATTGCTTGTTCTCTATTAATTACTTAAGTAGTTTAGCTGCTACCTAATGATCCATCCATATTTGCTTAAATATCTGTCTAACATCCTAATATATACGCAATATCCTGACGCGTACATACTTGAGCATACATTAGACTTCCTACAACTGACCATGAAGAAAAAATCTATTGTATTTTCTTAATTTCAAGGCTATTCTTAGGGCACTGATTGAGACTGAACTTGTCTCCTTTAGCGACTGGGGTGTGACCTGATTTGCATTCTTGCATGCCAAATCTTATAAGCACTTTATCGATATAGCGCTTTTGTGATAATCCAAGAATACCTCGAGAACAATCTCGATGTATTTGAATTCATAATACAAAAAAGGCGTCACCAAGATCTTTCATCTCAAAGTTATTTGATAGAAATTTCTTAGTGTCATGCAATATGCCTATATCATTTATGGCAAGCAGTATGTCATCAACATACAAAACTAGAAAAATAATTTTACTCCCACTGAATTTGTGATACACACAATCTTCAACAACGTTAACCTCAAAACCAAACGAGGTAACAACTTGGTGAAATTTATAGTACCACTAACGAGAAGTTTGCTTGAGTCCATAAATAGATTTTGTCAATTTATAAATCATATTCTTTGGATCTCCCGACACAAAGTTTTCTGGCTGCACCATATAAATAGTTTCGTCAATGTTACCATTGAGAAACGCCGTTTTGACATCCATTTGATGTAACTCAAGATCAAAATGTGCAACAAGTGCCATGATTGTTCTAAAAGAGTCTTTCGAAGAAACCGAAGAGAAAGTCTCTTTAAAATAAATCCCTTCCTTTTGAGTAAAGCCTTTAGCTACAAGACGTGCTTTATACTTCTCCACATTACCCTTCGAATCCTTCTTGGTTTTAAATATCCATTTACAACCAATGGGCTTCACATCTTTTGGTAATAGGACAAGTTTCTAAACTTTATTGTCTTGCATGGACTTATACTCCTCATTCATTGCATCAATTCACTTTTAAGAATTGGAACTTTCCATGGCCTGACGGAAGTTGATTGGATCATCTTCCAATATTCCATGGTCTTCCTCATGTTCCTGGAGAAATATGATAAAATCATCCGAAATTGCATTTCTTCTTTCTCTGGTGGACCGTCTTAATGGCACCAATTCTTGAGGTTGTTGAGTTTGTTCCTCAGGAACAACTGCCTCATCTTGAATGGAGGGTGCCTCTATGTTGTCTTGTTGAGGTAGCTCAACATCGACTTGTAGAGGTAAATCAATATTGTCTTGTTGAGGTTCCGGATTCACTTCTTGATCAATGACAGGCACAAAAACCTGTACAACGTCAAAAGTGATAGTAGGGATCGTAACCGATTCCTCCTCAAATACAATGTCCCTAACTTTATTTCTTTCCCCAAACTCAACATCCTCAAAAAATATAGCAGTTTCCGTCTCAAAAATTGTTCCTTTTGTGGGATCGTAAAATTTATAACCCCTTGATCGCTCTACATAGCCAATAAAGTAGCTGCTTACAGTTTTAGGGTCCAATTTCTTTTCATATGGCCTATAAGGCTATGCCTCAGCTGGACAACCCCATGTTTCACTTAACAAAAGGCCTGGAATTGGCTTTTGAAAATAAAATAAGAAAAAGTACAAATAGTACAAATTGTTCTGGAAAGTATTGCTATGGAAGTCTGATCTGAA
Source organism: Iris pallida (assembly GCA_029216955.1). Lineage (NCBI taxonomy): Eukaryota > Viridiplantae > Streptophyta > Magnoliopsida > Asparagales > Iridaceae > Iris > Iris pallida. The sequence continues at coordinate 6,193,319 of JANAVB010031416.1, read as the reverse complement.
GTCGATCACTTTGTTCCTTAGACCATACGATGATGATGAAGATCACTGCTAGAAGATGAACAACCGGAAGAACTAAGTCACCAGAAAGGTATCGATGCACTTGGGCACTAATGGCGAGACCGAATGCTTTCCTGCTTTGCTTCACTCTGTTCTGGAAGAAAAGTTGAAGAAGAATGCTCCGGAGAATCAAAATCTCTGGGTTCTGATCTCTATGTATTCTCTTCTTGTCTCTCTCTCTGTCTGTGTCTGTGTCTTGAGAAAAATTAATCTATTTATAGACTTGACCTTCTGTGCGTAAAACTCAGCAAAAGTTCTGTCTTTACGCTAATAACTGCCACCCATGACTGAAGTTATCCTCTGCATACGTGGACACGTGTCCCATTATTTCAATAAGAATATGATGCACGTACACATGTTCTTCGAGATGTGTGGTATGAAAGCCATGTAAGCAAACCACGTTCCAAAGTAGTCAGGAAGGATAGGGCGTAAACAACAACCCAAATATACTCTGAGCGTAAAGTAGTAGACTAGGCGTAAAATAGCCCTGACATGGACTTCCCGCGTAAAGTGGCTAAAAATAGCCTTGAGCGTAAAACGTAGCCCAAATAAACTTTATGCACACGTCAACTTTTGAGCGTAAAAACTCATATAGTCTCCATGCGTAAAAGAAGTCATATTGTGAGCGTAAAATAGCTCAATCCACATACTAAACGACAACATTGGTCTCTGTATAAAACAAAGCCCTTCGAATTCTGTGTTGTACGCTATCAGTAAATCTTCATGTCAGACTTTGCATTAAATGTATGACTTGACAGCTTTGTCCAGCGTAAAGTGGTTAGCTTATCTCTGGCGTAAAACCACTGGCTTGACCCTGGCGTAAAGTGATTAGTCTGTCCTTGGCGTAAAATAGATCATTTTAAGTGGAATACTCTATCTCTTTGACTCAGTCTATGAAGCACACATTTTTTTACGCTCCTACAAGACCCCCTTCAAAGTTTTCGGAATTTGAAAAAGACTTCAAGAATTTCGAAATACTTTGAACATGAAAAATGGTGCCGGTCAATACTCAACCGTCATAATGAATTTTCGCTTGAAAACATTCGAACGGCTCTTCATCTCCCCGAGTTGCATTAATAATGATCAATTTCCCATAAGGAATATGAAGAGTTGATTTAATTGTATATATAAGGAGAAGTTCTTCATTCTCACTTTTCATCCTCATACTGTCATGGCACCGAAGAAAGAGACTGACAAAGAAAAGGCTCCAAGCTCTAGGATTGACACAGAGACGGAGATCGAGCGAGCACGTAACTTTGTAGAGTGCTTTGGACTGACTCCAGCGATCTTTGCTCGTATAAATGGTGGTCTCTCAACTGCGTACGAAGGATCAGGTGATGCAGAAGCATTCCTCAATCTGATGCGTCGTTCCGGGATCCACAACATGCACGAATTAGGTGCCTCCCTTTGTCAGCCCAACGAGGGAGAGAACAAATAGTAATGTTTTATGTAGAAGTGTCTTGACACTTCAACTTATCTGTAGGGGCCTACTCCCCTTTTTTTTATAAAAATAAAATCTTAGTATTGATTTCATCTTTATTCGTGAAGTGCATTGGTATGTAGAATTGTTCTACGCCTTTTTTGACTGTCTCTATGGTTGTTCATTCCCAAGAGAAACAAATCAACACGTGGCAACTGTCCTGTGGTCACGAGCGCCTTTTATTAGGATCATTCCCGAAATAAACTCACGCCAACCGTTTCTTCGACCCTTTATAAATAGCTGAGTTAAAGAATGTTTTATGCATTCTCATTCTCATTCTCATTCTTTTTCTCCGAAGATAGCTATTTGCAAGATTTTATTCTCCAACAAGAGATTGATAATGACGATGCTTTCCGATGTCGTTCCTCTGTACGCTCGGCCATCAGACGTTGATTCAACCACTCTTAAAGCTACACCATCTGACCTTGATGGTAAGTTTAATTCATAAAACAATTGTCTTCCTTTGAGCTTTTTATTGAAAACAGATGTCTATCTTTAATAGATAAGGCATGCCTATTGAAAATGAGCACAAATCTTTGACAGATATGGAGCGCATAAAACACAGGCGTAAAGCCTTTTAGATAAGATGCACATGAAACACGGGCGTAAAAAGCCTTGTTGAATAAGGTGCACATAAAACACTAGCGTAAAGCCTTGTAGATAAGATGCACATGAATCACATGCGTAAAATGCCTTGTTGAATAAGGTGCGCGAGCATCAGTCTTTAATTGACCAGTAAGTGGCTGATGATACTTCTGTTGAAAGTTTTTCTCTGTTGTTTTCTGCAGAAGCTTGGCTGAAGAACTTTTCCAGAACCGGTATTGGCGACTTGGATGCTGTGAGGAGCATTCTTCTGACATCAACATCAGGGAGCTCATACGTTTTTGATGCGTAAACCAGACAACTCAGAACTTTTCGTGGGATAAAAGGTTCTTCCTCAGATGGTAGGAAGAGCCTTTATACACGAAAAGTTGGATGGTGGAGTCAACTCTATCCCAAGAAATTGGGTAGTAGAGTTCCTTTCACGGCAGGACTAGGAATCGTATCCCAATGCTGGATACATTCCTATCTCTTCTGAAGGGCCGTCAATTCTCCACCAATTATATTGGCAGCAACACGTCTTCGGGCTGCCATACTCTGGGATTCTTCTCTCGTCTGAGAAAGAAGACCAGAGTTAATTCCTACTGTTCGGGTCGCCATTGAGGCTCAGACAGCAAGGAGTTGACACCAACAACGAATCCGATGAAGAAGATCCAAAGAAGAAATAGAACTTGATTAGGTCATCGTTGTTGTATAGAATAAATGTAATGCCCATATCTCGTATTACGTATTGGGAATACGTGTACGTATTTCAGGCTCGTATTTTTGGTTTGTCATAATTAGTTAGCCTTGGATTTTATTTTGCATGTTGCATTAGCATGGTTTATCATGGGATTGCATTGGCTTGGTTTGGTTCGGTTTAGTGGGTTTGGCTTGATTTGGTTTTATGTGGAGAACCACTCCCACCTATCACCACTCCCACCATAAATATCTATCCCACTCTCTCTCTTCCATTATTACTCATTACTCATTTCTTCTTCTCCATCTTTAATCTTCACCTACCAGGAGAGAGTGGAGAGCTTAGGCAAGTGCATCTTGCTTCATGGAGGAATCCCATTTTTTATTGTTCCATTGTTTTTCTTATGAGTTTCTAACCCACTTTAGTACTTGTCATTTTTCATTTCCATGGTTAAATTTTCGTAGATCTAGCTTTGTGGTATTTTTTTGGTTCCCAGGATTTTGATCCATCAAACTTGCATATTTTGCTAAGTTGATGATCCCATGGTTGCAGAGAATTTTCTTTGGTCCAATTTGACCTATGAAATTTTGCTGAGCCGCATGGACATTTTTGCACTCAGCCGCATGGCCTATACATGCAATTGCCAGCATTTATTTTTGCATGCATTATTTAATGCAATGCTAACAAGTCAGCCGCATAGGCATCATTATTTAATGTACTAAGAATGAATGCATCAGCCCCCATGTGAGTCGCATATGCATGCAATATTTTGCATGCAATATTCCAACGTGTACCTCATACATACAATATTTTATTGCCTATTCTAAATGCATGTATTTAATGTATTGTTCCAATGCATTTTCCAAATGCACCAGAGAGCCGCATAGCTATTTAAATGCTTGAGTGCTTTAATATTTAAATATTATATGTCTTAAGAAATTTAATGCCTTAAGCTTTGATTAAAGCTTTTTGGAGCAACAGAGCCGCATATGGCTTGGATGTTGTCTCATTCCAAATGCTTTTTTGTTAAGAGCCGCATGTGAAGCATTGTCCAGCCGCATGTGAAGCATTGTCCGGCCGCATAGCCATCAAGGCATTGCTTTGTTCACAAATGCATTGATTTAATACTTTTTATGCATTAAATGCTTTACTAAGCCTTAACAAATGTCTTGTCAATAATGGGCATTTAATGCATATGAAGCTTTAGTCCAAAGCTTGTTCCAGGGAGGACATAAAAATGCATTTTCTTTGCATTTAGGTCCCTTACACATCAGCCGCATAGAATATTATGAATTGCACTTTTGCATTTAAGCCCTTTTCTTTATATAAGCATTCCATTAAGTCTTAGTACAGTAAACACTTGCATGGATTTAGTACTTTATGCATTTAAGACCTAGTATTAATATATATTGTATACTTTAAGCATTTAATCCCTTTCATATTTACTACTTAATGTTCTCATGCATTCTCCTTATGAAGCTAGGCTGGCCGCATGGGTCTGGGGGTTGTTCCTAAAGGAATTTTCTTAGGTTTTGTCTTATATGCTTTAATTGTTTGGTCAAAGCATTTTGCTTTAATGCTTGGATTAAGCATTCTGGAGATGCCAGCCGCATGGCCATTATTTCTTTATTATTTGTTTGTACTTCTTGCAAGCAAATTGAGGGTGAGCCGTATGGCCTTGGTTATTCCTGGGCCGCATGGCAAATTGCCATTATGTGCTGACCACGTGGGTTTAATATATTGATTATTGTTGGGTCCCACATGGCCACTATACTTGAGTGGCCACGTGCCCCATTTTCTTTGTTTGAGTGGAAGCTCGCATTTATTGCCTTCCCACTCTCGGTCTTTTCTGGGTGCATGAATATTTCTTGTAGGCATTTACCCCTGGCCGCATGGCCCATTCAGTTGTTTTCTGGCCGCATAAGCAATGGCTGGCCGCATGGGTGGCCTCCCACTCTCTTTGACCGCATGTTTGTTCTCCCACTTTTGGACCGCATGAGTCCCACTTTGATTGTTTAAATGTCTTATTTGCGTGAATTGTGGTCCGAATTTCTTCCCACTCCCAACATAAAAGTTGTAGAGTTTCTCCTTGGCTTCAGGAATATATATATTATTAATATATTATTATTTAATTGTGCAAGTTTCTCTCCTCCTTGATAAATGGCATGACTTGATAGTGACCCGCCGTGGTGCAATCCCGACATGATAACTTGACCTGATAATTTGACATGATAACTTGACATGATAATTCTTGATAGTGGCCCGCCGTGGCGCACTCTTGACATGATAAACCTGGCATGATACTCCTTGAAATGCTGTTGCGACGGCTAACACGACATGACAAGATTGAATGACCTGGGCACCGTGGATGATTGTGTTTGTACAAATGAACCCGTCTTGTCTTGTATCATGTCTAGGACATGGATCCCTGGTTTCCCACGGTCAGGGATTTATACTGAATATGGCTAGGATTAATGACTAGATTTATCAAGTAGTTCATGGAGAGACTTTTCCAGTTACCTGTTGCCCCTTTGATCCCGGCCATATATATATATACATGGGATTTGTTGCTATCCGTCGAGATGAGCGCACTTCCAGCCCGCCGTTGAGTGTGGTACCTTAGGACACATGTATCTTACTACAGTGTGTCTGCTATATCATGCTATCTTTTTCTTTTTCTTTGCTGGGGTCACTCAGGTAGCAGCAGGCGGGTAACTGGACTTCGAAGAATCTCGCTGCATCTTGCTAGTAACTAGGCCTGTGATAACCCTAGTTAGTTAAAGTATCAAGCCGTACTTATTGCTTGGCCGTGAAATGTTGGATGGAGTTTACCAGTTTATTCTTGTCTTGATCCTGTACAAGATTGTTACATGTCCTGATTTCTTATATTATCTTGCCGATAAATGGTGGGAGAAACCAAGTTCTGTTCAGATGAAGGGTTACAACCCCGGTCCTTGTTTGGTTTACGGGTTGTAACCTGGTTATCTGAATAGTCCCTTGGTTATCTCATCGTATATCATCCTGTCATGCTTTTTCTTAAATTACGGTCTCTTATTATGTAATTATACTCTTGTGCTGATTGCTGGTTTTAGTTCCTAAGTGAAGCCTCCTTTGTGGCACTTGCTCTTTCTGGGGTCTGACCCAGCTGGTTTTGTATGGCCAGATACCGGAGCAGCAGCAGAGGATCTACCGACCTTCCAGCCACATGGTGACCACTAGTGGGAATCCTGGCAACGAGTGGGTTATTTTTGGCTCTCCCACTTTATTGTAAAATTATTCTTTTGAGGCGTTTAGCCGTCGAGCAAGTGTTAGCTCGTGTACATTTTTACTTACTGTCTGCCTACGGGCTGTAACATAATTGGCAACCTAGGGTTGATCATGTATGACTAAAACTCTTGCTAGTCCTCACATTTTGTAACGACTAGCTTCATGATCAGCTGAATATGTAATGTTTGGGATGCCTTACTATTCTATATTTGGTGATCTTACATCTTGTAACTCTATTTACTTGCTTGTGATTGAGACACTAGGCTTGTTATTGACCATAAGGGACTGTTGGCTTGTAGATAAACCCTCATATATCTAGACAGCCGTGACCGTATAGTGGAGTGGATACCATTTTATTATACGTAGCTGGCTATGTCTGCCCCCGCTCTCCAGTATTTTGGTTCTGGGGCGTGACAATAAAAATCCAAGATATAATAGATTTCCATTATGATTTGTAAGAAAGTCTAAAAAATGTAATAGACTTTTATAAAGTGAGAATGGAAATGACAAATCTTCTAAACTCAATAATTTGTATCTTAACCAGAGGTAATATAGACATGAATGAAATCTCGTTTTCTTTTTCAGAGTATACAATACTATCAGAGGTAATATGGACATGATAGCATGTAAGAACTCAAAGAAAAGTAGATTAATATCTATGCAGAGGTCAAATGGACATGATAGATAGGAAATACAAGCAGATTTAATATTTATTCAGAGGTCATAAGAACATGATAAATAACAAATCCGACTTTTTATACCAACTGGTAAGATAGAAGATTAAAATTTCTCTCCAAGGAGACAAGTAATCAGCTTATCCAAACATTGGTAGCTGGGGAAATAAGAAGACAGGTGTCATAGAGAATATACGCCAATATTGATAAAAGAATGGATGAACCAACGTATCTTTCGGGAAACGAAAAGTCGATTCAATTCCACAAAATGGATGAATCTGATGTAACGAATGGATAGGTCTTTTCGGGAATGAAAAGTTGTTTCAATTTCCAAGACCGGTTCATTAATAGATCTCTCCTATAAATAGGTGAGAACTCTTTGTAACATTTCATTCTTTATTTCCATTCCTCTATCGAAAATGTCTTCCAAGGACGTGCAGCAAAAGAATGAAGTCTCCATGAAAGTTGAGGACGTCATCGAGACGCGCCCCGTTGAGCCAGTTGTGTCAGACCCAACCAAAATAGGCGAAAGCTCTTTTACGCCCAAGCCATCACAAGACATCCTCACTTTCTTAGTAGAGCCAGGGAAAACTCCTAAGGAAGAAGTACTGAGGATGGCTTCCTGCAAATTTTTTATGAACTCAGGCACCGATGCCTTCGATGCATTGGCCGACTATGTATATAATAAGGAAGGCAGTGGTCCTCGTCCTTAATCTTTTATTCAGAACAAAAATAATAAAGGAGATTTTATTTTCATTCTGTCTTTTTTTTTATACATAGTACTTCTTAAGAAATTTGCCATTGATCGGCATCATGAGTAGATCTCCATTAGGCTTGGATAACCGATAGGCGCCATTGGAAAACACAGTCTCAATGACATAAGGGCCTTCCCATTTTGCTTGGAATTTCCCTTTGCTTTTGTGAGTCATCACCATCGGTCTTCGAACAGCTAATACCAGCTCACCGATCTTGAATACCCTCTCTTTAACTTTACGATTGAAAGTTCCAGATATACGGGCTTGATATAGCTCAATATGTTGTTGTGCTTGAAGACGCTTTTCGTCCAATCCTTCAAGTTTTTGGAGTCGTAAGCGATCATTATTCTCTATAGTTAGCTCATTAGCAATAGCTATTCGAAGAGATGGAATCTGAATTTCCAATGGAAGGACAGCCTCACATCCATAAACCAGTAAAAATGGTGTAAAACCAGTAGGAGTTTGGACTGTTGTTCGATAAGCCCATAAACATTCTCCAAGTTTCTCATTCCAATCACGTTTATTAGAAGAGACGAACTTTTTGAGAAGTTTGATGATCGTCTTGTTGAAAGCTTCGGCTAAATCATTAGCAGCTGGATTATAAGCCGTAGAAGCCAAATTTTGAATTCGATTCTTATCACAGAACCGATAAAATGCCTGACTGGCAAATTATGGTCCATTGTCATGAATTATCCGTCGAGGAATCCCGAAACGATAAATGACATGGTGTTTGATGAAGCTAATCACATTAGACGTTTTCACTTCAGTAAGGGGGACTGCTTCTGCCCATTTGGAAAAGTAATCAGTTATAGCCAATATAAACCGATGTCCTTTAACAGAAGGAGGGTTAATCGGACCAATGATATCCATACCCCAAGCTTCGAAGGGCCAAGAAGCTGCTGTAGGATGTAAAAATTCAGAAGGTTGGTGAATAAAGTCAGCATGAATCTGACATGCTTTACACCTTCTGGCGTAATCTACAGCATCTGCTATCATGGAAGGCCAATAATACCCCATTCTTCGAATACGATCTTGTAACTTCGGACCTGGTTGATGAGCACCACAGACACCATCATGAGCCTCACGAAGTGTCTGTTTAGCTTCACTTTCTGAGAGACAACGCAGCAAGAGTCCATCGTATGAACGACGATATAACATATGTAAAGACGAATCATAATAGAATCGAAATGATCGTCTCTTGATTGATGCAGCTTATTTTGGATCTTCAGGTAAAATCCCATGAACTGCATAATCAATGAATGGAGTTCTCCAATCCCTCTGCTGGGAGCTTGACTCTGTAGTATAACTATGTTCAATATACAAATTATTCTTGACACAGAATAAGTCTCGGTCCAACAAAGTAATTATATTTTGTCTCCGAATTGGAACAGCCAAGTCTGCAGCTAAGCTAGCAAGAGCGTCAGCTTCCACATTCTGACAACGTGGTACGAATTCGATGAAGAATCCTTTGAATGAAAGGACCAACTCGATTACCACTTGATGATAAGGGATGAGATCAGGATTCTGACTTCATAAGTCCCTCTAACTTGATTAACAATCAGTTGAGAATCTCCATAAGCTTCTAGGAACTCAATGTCCAACTGTTTTGCTACTTGAAGACCAATCAGCAAAGTATTATATTCTGCTACATTATTAGAGCATGGCTCATTGAGAGAATAGGCACGGTATATGACCATTTTATCAGGAGAAACCAAGACGATTCCTACTCCAGAGACAATATTACCCTTAGGTCCAACCCGTGATGCTCCATCAAAATATAATTGCCAGATATCATTCTTTAAAGTCATGTTGCAATCCACGACTTCATCTGGAATGTCTTCATATAGCTTTGATGTTTCAGGTATAGGATGAGCAGCTAAGAAATCAGCTAATGCTTGACCCTTCACTGATTTTTGAGGTATATAAACCATATCATAAGGAGTGAGCAACATCGCCCAGGTAGCTAACCTAGAGTTAAGAATGCTCGATTTTCTCATCAATACTCGAATGGGATTTATTCTGGAGATGACATGAATAGTCTGTCCTGTCACATAATGTCTTGTCTTTTGGACAGCAAAAACTAAGGCCAGACATTCCTTTTCTACAGGAGTATACCTGTGTTCTGTTCCGACCATCATTCGGCTAAGATAATAAATTGCTTGTTCATGCCCCATATTACTTTTTTGTGCAAGAAGAGCACCACGTGAATGATCCAAGGCTCGAACATATAGCAAAAATGGTCTTCCTACCACTGGAGGTACCAGAACATGTGGATTTGTAAGGTATTGCTTGATGTCATTGAAGGCTTTCTGACACGCTTCATCCCAAACAAATGATACACCCTTCTTTAATAGACGGGAGAAAGGTTGACATCTCCCAGAGAGATTAGATATAAACCTCCTAATATAAGCAATACGACCCTGAAAGCCACGGAGTTCTTTCAAATTACGAGGAGGACGCATTTCAAGAATTGCTTTAACCTTATCAGGATCAACATGGATATCCTGAGAAGTAATGACAAATCCTAAAAACTTGCCACTGGAAAACCCTAAGAAAGACTTAGTAGGGTTCATTTTCAATTGATGTTGGCGCATCAGTTCAAATACTGTCTTCAAGTCTTGAATGTGATCATCTTTTGATCGACTCTTAACAGTAATGTCATCTACATAACATTCTACTGTCTTCCGTAGATGTTCTTGAAAGATGTTGCTCATAGCCCGTTGATACGTGGCACCGACGTTTTTAAGACCAAACGGCATAACCGTATAGCAGTAAACCCCAAAAGGTGTACGAAAAGCAGTATGTTTCTCATCTTCTGGATGCATCTAAATTTGATTGTATCCTGAGAATTCGTCCATGAAAGACATGCGTTCAAAACCGCATGTATTTTCTATCATGACATCGGTAATTGGAAGTGGAAATTCATCCTTTGGACAAGCTGCATTAAGATCTCAAAAATCTATGCAAACTCGGACCTTTCCATTCTTCTTCATAACTGGAACAATGTTAGAAACCCAGTCCGGGTGTTGTTCTTCACGAACGAAGCCACATGTGATCAGCTTTTTGACTTTTGCCTCAATTGCATCCATCATATCTGGTCGAAAATGCCATTGCTGTTATTTTACAGGCTTGGCATTAGGAAGAATATTGAGTTTATGAGTAGCAACTTTAGGATCTAAACCCGGCATATCCTCACAACTCCATACAAAAATATCAATATATTCTTTGATCAGTTTTATCAACTCTTCCTTTTCATCTTCAGAAAGGTTTTTACTGATGAATATTGGTTTAGGCGTAGTTCCATCTCCAACATCAATCTGGACAATCTCGTCCTCCGTAGGTGGTTGTCGTTGTTCAAAACAAAGTTCCCATTGAGTGTCCATCTGTTGAGCCCAAGGATCATTCTCAAATGGTTCAGATTCACCATCAGTTTGAACCATGTTTATTGAGAATATTTGTTCAGATTCATCATAATAATCTCCTATAACATATGAGGAGTGAGATGTATCAGATTCGATGAATTGGATTTCTTTCGAATCTGATGATTGTGAAGAGCTAGAAGAGAATTCTTCTTGAATATCGTTATTAAACATGTGGGACGGATCATATCCCAAACCATGACGAGTTTTCTGATAAAACGGATCACCACTTAATGGTAATCGTCTACCCTTGCCTTGATTGAGACCTTGCATAGTCTTCAAATCATATCCCATATTCTGGATAATCTTGAGAGATTGTTGACTATATCTGTCAATTCGGATTCTTCTTTTATCTTTATCTCTCAAATCATCTGTCTGAGCAACAGGAATATTTCTAGCCGTGCCAAACACAATTTGGTGCTTGTTTTTCTTATCAGACGGAATCACAAAATAAGATTCTTTATGACGTCTATAGGTTACACAAGCTTGTGATGAAGCAACTACAGAAAGAAGATAGGAAGAAGATGTTAGGAAACTTTGAGCATAAGGTCCAACATCGACATGGGGAGGGAAGGAATTTTTCTTATGATCAATGTATAAGGTTTTCTCTGTGTCTATGTCGTCTTTATACTGATGATTTTGATCATCAGAAGATAAAGTCATTCTTTCAACATATTTGACAGCTATATACTCAAAAAGGAAATCTTCATTGATATTGGAAAGTACAGAATGATCAATATTTACATAATTTACAATTTGACTGCTACGCTTCGGATTAATCACTAATGGACCATCATCCGTCTTTTGCGTAGATTTGCCAAGATTGACAATCAATGGTGGTTCTAGATCATTCGTACGAGAAGTATGCCCTTTGACCTTGATCCTAAGAGGTTGAACTTAGCTTTTAGTAGGAATATTCACTGATTCCTCAGATGAAGCTTGAGTTCTCCCTTTGACCTTGATCATCAGAGGTTGATTGTTGACAGGTTGGGGTTGGATTCGCCCTTTGACTTTGATTTTCAAAGGTTGCTCTTCTGGTGAATCTTCATTAATAGACTGATCTTCGGCAAATGATCGGTCTTCAGCCATATCTGATATCTCCTTTACATGTTCTTGTTTGTAGAGCCTTGAATCAGAAAAATAGGCTTCGACACCCTTGAAAGGATTGATATCAGCAAACTCAGTCTTTACAACCCCTTGGGAATCCACGTACTTGAAGCATTGGTGGAGGGTTGAAGGCACGATATTATGCTCATGTAACCACGGTCTTCCAAGAAGGATGTTGTAAGATACGTCTGAATTAATAACATAGAATGTTGCCATAGTTCAAAGATCACCAATTTGAATCTTCAGACGAATCTTTCCTAGTGGTTTACTCTTTCCAGAGTTGAAACCAACTATTGTGGTACTAGTGTAAGTCAAGTCACTAGTAGGAATCCTCAATGGTCTTAGCATACTTTGAAGAATTATGCTAATGGAAGACCCAGGATCAACGTAAATTCTGTCAACTTCAATGGATTCAATATACCCAGTGTAGCACAAAGGCCTGTCATGCTTGTTATGCTTCAACAGCATATCTTCTTGTGTAAAGGTGATGTTGGAAATTGCTTCCATCACACTATGACATTGTGGGCATAACACTGGTATATTATCAGGAGTCTTGAGTTGAGCTCAGCAGGAATCAGCTTGCAGCAAAGCTTCACTCAAGGTTTCGCGACTTTTTTTAGAAAGGCGAAGCAACTCGAAGATAGATAATCTAGCCGGAGTATTAGCTAACTGGGCTAGAGTATCAAATTTATAGGGTTTCATCTCCACCCCCTGACTGGAAGCAGACTTTAACGGGACGTCAAGCGTACTGCTTTCTGTTTTCCCTTTTCAACCACAGCAGGAACAGGAGACGGTTGAGTTGATGGTGTTTCAACATTCTCTGCTTCTTTGGAGGATCCCTCATAATCTTTGTGGTACTCTTTTCCAGATCTTGTACCAGCAAAGGTTTCTTCTTCAGACTCAGAAGAAGGAAGTACCATATTGCAGGATTTAGTCTTTCTTTCCTTAGCCTTCTTCTTACAAGGATCGTTATGAAGAACCTCAGAACCCAATCCAACAGTGGATTTTTGACTTTGAATTTGTAAAGAAAGTCGTATTCCTTTATCATTATTCAAACCTTCTGCCTTTTGAAAATCATAACCCATCTTCTTTATGAGAAAGACAGATTGCTGACTGTACAACTGAGCGGACTTTTAACAGGAGGTTCAACAGAGGAAGAAGAAGAGATCTCTGTAACTGTAGGAGGATGAGGAATAGAATTCTCTGTAGCTACGGGAGGAGACGGATTCGGGATACGAGGAAAAATCCCTACATGAGCTTTTTCATAAGTAGCGAAGACTTGTTGTGCCCTGTATAAGGGAACACTATTCATGGCTAGCCACTGCTGATGAGTAAGCTTAAGCTTGGTAGGAGGAGCCAAACTTGGAGGACATATGTTCAATCCTCTCAGTCTATCTTCCAAAGGAATGCCATCCCATAGATGATCCAAATCATCAGGATCTGGAATAACATGAGAAATCATGTTACAAGTTTTGACTTTCTTACCTTTCTTGGATTTTGAAGTTTTACCTTCATCTTCCATTTCAGGTACTAAGTCAGGATGTACCCACATAATTTCATCATTCTTTAATGTAAGAGGCAACAATCCTTCATTTTCCTCCCTGGCAGGCGGGATATTCACAATCTTCATCGTCGCCTTCGGAATTGGGATAATTCCATCTGGTACTTGTTGAGAAGAAAAATCTTCAAATTGAAGAGAAACCATATTGGTTGTGACCGTATGCTCATCATTAGTTAGAGAGATGGCATTGGCATTAATCAATTCTTGGATTTTCTTCTTTAGGACATAACAAGCCCTGGTGGGATGATTTATGTATCTGTGATAGATACAATATTTGGGATTGTTAGTCATATTTACCTTATTAGGCCTCTTTGGCTCCGGGATCTGGAGTTTGCCACTCTTCACCAGACATTAAAATATCCCTGGGATATCACTCTCGTCTAAAGAATATTCTTCTTTTGGCTTAGAAGACTCCTGATTATTCGGCGTCGTTTTGCTTTTGGAAAGGTTAACCATAAGAGTGTCTTTTTCTTTTGCATTACGATTGCCAGAATTATTACCAGGATTATCTTTCTTTCCTTTATCCTCTGAGGCAAAAATTATCCCATGTTTACGAGCCAACCTACCATTGGTCTCGGCAGAAACTGCTGCTATGATAAACGAAGTCCAATCTGTGAATTGGGAACCCGTGAAGACAGCGATGGATGGTCGCAGATTCATCTTGCATGTATCAATTAACGCTGAATCTGGCATACCAGAAGGCATCTTTAGAGTCGCCTGTCGGAAACGTTCAATGAACGTCCAAGTATCTTCTTTCTCTTTTTGCTTGATTTCTATTAAGGAGGACATGTTCATGTCCATACCTCCTTCATAGAAGCGGGAGAGAACATTGCCTTAAATTCGTCAAAAAACGAAATGCAATTGTCGGGGTAAACTACGATACCAGTCGTAAGCTGAACCCGTCAAGCATCCAATGAATACTCGAGTGAGAAGAGCATCATTTTTCTGCAAATGAACAGTCATAATATCAAAGTAATTGATATACTGACTAGGAGAAGCCTTTCCATCAAACAAAACCATTGACTGTGGCTTAAATTTCGGTAGAAAGGGTACATCATTCCAATAAGGAGGATAAGGTGCTTAATCCCTAACCTCTGGAGTTGATCATTTTGCTTCAAAACTTCAAACTGTGCTTTGAGCTCACGCACTGCTTGAATGGCTTTACTGGTTTGCGGAAGCACATTTGATTGAATAGTTGTTGGTTGTACCGTAACCCCCACCGGAGATGGTACATCTTCTGGAATAATGGGATCTGGAGATACAGAATTTTGGTTAACAGCAGGCTCTTGGATATTCAAAGGTATAGCAACCCCTTGGCTATCTTGAGTTTGTGCTGCTACCTGTACCGGTGTTACTATTGTCGGTTGAGCGGTTTGCTGAGCCGTTATTATCTGGTGCATGCTTTGCATCATGTTAAGCATGTCTTTCAATGATTGTTCAATGGCAGTGAGACGTTGTTCTGTATTAGCAGATGATGTCTCTGGTTCATCTCCAATAGCGTAGGATTCAACATCTCTTGAAGATACAGAGGGATTAGTATAGAAGTATGAATCGACACTATCAGTTTCGGACTCAAGAGATTGAGTACCCCCAGCTTCTGAATCAGAAGTCTGCAATTGTCTTTGTCTTCTTGATCGAGTATTCTGATATACTCCTTCAAAAGAATCAAGAAGTCTGTTGAATTGTTGTTAAACTGGGATTTGGGACGTGTTCCGTCTAGGACGTCGTCCTTTGTTGGTATGAGATGCCATATTGACTGATGCATATGACAACTCATCAGCTTGTTGTTGGGGCGCATTAAAACTTAACCGATCAAAAACTGACCGTTTGGAAGCCAAACAACAACATTTAATTACAATCTGGTGACACTCACAGTGATAATTTTCTTGGGAGAGTATCACGGGAGATTGTCTATTTTTACGCTTTTGTATTAGCAATTCACGTAAATCAGAAGGAGTAGAAGGAGTAGTCTTCTTTATTACATTTGGGGTAGCAAAACGTTTAGTCCCTTGTGTATAAAGAAGATTACTGGCTGCATTCGCAGAACCAAACTGTACATTTTTACGTGCTTGGAGTTGCGTGCGTAAATCGTGAGATTTTTGAGCACGAAGGACTCCATCTTCATTGCGTGTAATTTGTAAGTTTGGTACCTTGCGTACAGCAGTATAAGAAGGTTGTTGGTTGAAAACAGAAGTTTTACCAACTATGTTTTTATGCTTCATACGTGCAGGTACATTCACTTTAGATACAGAAGCATCTTTGTGAATTTTATCTACACTGTCACAGACATGAGATTTATCTTTACGCATAGAGCACAAAACATGAGTATCTGCCACGTCACAGACGGGAGATTTTCCTTTACGCGAAGAGCATAATTTTTGTGTGTCTACCACGTCACAGACGGGAAATTTATTCTTACACTCAGAAGCGCAAACATTAGAGTCTGCCTCATTACAAATGGGAGACTCGTTCTTATGCACTGAGCGTAAAATTTGGTTTTTACCCACTGGGCGTAAAACATCATTTTTACGCACTGGGCGTAAAATATGGTTCTTACGCAGTGGGCGTGAAACCTGATTATCTTCACCGTCACAGACAGGAGATAAATTGTCACACTTAGAGTGCAACGCTGAAGTAAAGACTGCCTCGTTACGAACGGGAGCCCCTACGACAGGAGTGGAAAGAATTCCCTTGCCATCAGAAGCAACAGAGAGATCAGAAGCTACTTTGGATTTAGGAACCCAAACTTTCGTGCTTTGCGAGACTTTTGAACATTGGAGCAGCGAGAACCACCCCCAGTTCGGAGCATTTCTTCATAAGCAGTCTGGTCGAATTGAACGACCAGAGTCTTCTTCGTCGATCCGATCGACACATCATCGTATTGAGCAATTGCCTCCTCGTCAGAGGAGAAGGTCGTCCCCAGCAGAGTCGTCATTTTGTTTCACTTAACAAAAGGCCTGGAATTGGCTTTTGAAAATAAAACGAGAAAAAGTACAAATAGTACAAATTGTTCTGGGAAGTATTGCTATGGAAGTCTGATCTGAAGTCGATCACTTTGTTCCTTGGACCATACGATGGTGATGAAGATCACTGCTAGAAGATGAACAACCGGAAGAACTAAGTCACCAGAAAGGTATCGATGCACTTGGGCACTGATGGCGAGGCCGAATGCTTTCCTGCTTTGCTTCACTCTGTTCTGGAAGAAAAGTTGAAGAAGAATGCTCCGGAGAATCAAAATCTCTGGGTTCTGATCTCTATGTATTCTCTTCTTGTCTCTCTATCTGTCTGTGTCTGTGTCTTGAGAAAAATCAATCTATTTATAGACTTGGCCTTCTGTGCGTAAAACTCAGCAAAAGTTCTGTCTTTACGCTAATAACTGCCACCCATGACTGAAGTCATCCTCTGTATACGTAGACACGTGTCCCATTATTTCAATAAGAATAGGATGCACGTACACACGTTCTTCGAGATGTGTGGTATGAAAGCCATATAAGCAAACCACGTTCCAAAGTAGTCAGGAAGGATAGGGCGTAAACAACAACCCAAATATACTCTGAGCGTAAAGTAGTAGACTAGGCGTAAAATAGTCCTGACATGGACTTCCCGCGTAAAGTGGCTAAAAATAGCCTTGAGCGTAAAACGTAGCCCAAATAAACTTTATGCACACGTCAACTTTTGAGCGTAAAAACTCATATAGTCTCCATGCGTAAAAAAAAGTCATATTGTGAGCGTAAAATAGCTCAATCCACATACTAAACGACAACATTGGTCTCTGTGTAAAACAAAGCCCTTCGAATTCTGTGTTGTACGCTATCAGTAAATCCTCATGTCAGACTTTGCATTAAATGCATGACTTGACAGCTTTGTCCAGCGTAAAGTGGTTAGCTTATCTCTGGCGTAAAACCACTGGCTTGACCCTGGCGTAAAGTGATTAGTCTGTCCTTGGCATAAAATAGATCATTTTGAGTGGAATACTCTATCTCTTTGACTCAGTCTATGAAGCACATAATTTTTTACGCTCCTACACCCCAAATATGTAAATGCTTCAAACTAGGTTTTCTGCCTGTCCAAAGCTCATAAGGTGTTTTTGCAGCCGTTTTATTTGGCACTCTATTCAGAATGTAAGCTGCTGTTTTAAGTGCTTCACCCCAGAGTGACTCTGGTAAGGTAGAATGACTAATCATACTCCTCACCATATCCTTAAGAGTCCTATTTCGTCTTTCAGCTACACCATTCATGCTAGGTGATCCTGGCATGGTGTACTATGGGACGATTCCACATTTCTCTAGGAATTTAGCAAACGGTCCTGGACGTTGTTCACCTGATCTATCAAATCTACCGTAGTATTCTCCACCACGGTCAGACCTGACGACTTTTATTCTTCTGTTGAGTTGGTTCTCAACTTCAGCTTTAAATGATTTGAATACGTCCAAAGACTGTGATTTCTCATGAATGAGATATAGGTAGCCGTATCTAGAATAGTCGTCTATGAATGATACAAAATATTCTTGACCATTCCAAGAAGCCGAAGGGAATGGTCCACAGATATCAGTATGAATCAATTCTAAGACTTCTGTAGACCTATTGGTACCTAATCTCTTTGTTTTGGTCTGTTTTCCCTTTACACATTCAACACAGACATTAAAGTCTGTGAAATCAAGGGAATCCAAAATCCCATCAGACATAAGTCGTTCAACTCTATTTCTAGAGATGTGACCTAATCGCTTGTGCCATAATGAGGCTGAATTTTTATTATTAATTTTGCGTTTAGTACCACGTGACTCCACATGCAAGGTTTCATTGTAAGATACAATAGTTTCAAGTGAATATAGGTTATCATAAACATTAAGGAAACCTTTACCAACAATATTTGAATTTAAAGATAGACTAAACTTATTGTTTCCAAATGTACAATGGTAACCAGATTTGTCCAATAAGAAAACTGAAACTAAATTCCGTCTAAAAGACGGTACAATAAAAGTGTCTATCAAATCCAAATAATAGCCGGTTCCCAATAATAACCTAAAATGTCCTATTGCTTCCACTTCTTCCGACTTGCCGTCACCCACATAGATGTATCTTTCACCATCAATTGGCTTTCGGTAGCTCAGACAACCTTGTCTAGAAACACTAATGTGGGTAGTAGCACCAGAATCTAACCACCATGTGTTTTTAAGTACTGAAGCTAAATTAACCTCAAAACAGACCAAATTGAGAAATGTACTTTTTCTTATGTGTCCTGACTTGTCACAAAAGAAACAACCTTTAGTTTTATATTGTTGTTTCTTTTGAGCTAGGACCTTAGTAGTTTCTGTATTTCTTTTCTTTTTGCCCTTAAAATTTATCCCATTAAGAATGAAAATTGAATTCGTATTGGCAGATACTATAGCAACATTAACTGAAAAGAGAACAAAAAATAAATAAACAAATATGCTCTAATTAATAAGCAAAGAATAAAAGATAGTCAAACAAATTCAAATAATGGTGAACCCCATCTCAAGATACCTATTGCATCATTAATATCAAGTCTTTGGACAATGATACTAATTGCAAGTGGTACCCTTGGTGTAGTGATCAAACGTTGACAATAAGTCATGTCAAATAATAAGCCAATCTTTGGATCGGATTATTATTCACATGTAAACCGTATAATTGTCACACATTTATCACCACAAGTATGTGTGCAATTCGGCCAAATATTAACCTTCCTTTGGGTCGGCTAATACCTGCATGAATGTACACACATAAACATCCAACATCTTTCATAGACTATCTACGCAAGAGAGGTCACTTTGGCGACATCTTGTTTCAATGAGTCTATTTAGAACATTAGACAACTATGCTAGTCACAAAAAGTACCAAAAATTTGAATGTTGACTAAATTTTACAAAAACTGAATCATCTCCAAAATCTTATGTATATGTATATTTAAAATAAATCAAAATTAACCGATTGGATTCTAATACACATGTTTGATATATAAAGCATACTGCCATTAAAAAATCTATTCCATTAAACATATTGACAGTAACATGCTAGGAATACAAAAGAGAAAGTCTTCCTCCATTAAAAAACAAAGTGGTATTCCTTAAAAACCAAAGCCAAAAACATAAGAGTGGTACTCCATTAAGAAAACCTTCCTCGATTTAAAAATAAATAAATCATATAAGATGTTACTGTCAATATGCAATTCTTAAACGAACAAAGTGGTCTATGCAATTCTTAAACGAACAAATCATCCACTCCAATCCCTCCATTAATAGCTATGCATCACTATTATTATTATTATTATTATTATTATTATTATTATTATTATTATTATTATTCGTTGCAAAGTTAATGACTGTAGCCATCAAACATCATAATGAAAGTTGACTCGTCTAACAAAATAATAATAAAAAATTATGAGTCGATTACTTCTAAATTGTAGCGATCAAGACGACCAAGATGGCCAGCAACAAATATCAACAATCAACAAAATATAAACATTATCCTAAACTGAATCTGGAATATAATTTGTTGAACAATTGGAACCCTAAAATAAATAAGATTAAACGATCTAGGATTTCCAAACAAGAACAAAAAATAATTATGAAATTTCTATCTCATGAATCAAACAGGGGGGCTCTGATACCACTTGTTAGAAATTTTATTGTGTCCTGTCGATTCATGAGATGAAGAACATAAATTAAATTGCAGAAGCGTACCTGAATCCATTGCTAGACTTGATGGATCTTGAAGCGAACGTCTCTTTGTTGGGTTCGATCTTCCAACTTGCTACGACCCTTAATGACAAAGAAGAATCTGAATCCTTTGTCCCTCTCTTTCTGTTGATGGGGATGCAGAAGAGAAAAAGAGAAAACCTCTCTTTTGGTGGCCGTATGAGTTGGGGACCATAACCCTAATGAACACATATATTTATATGTTTTGACATTTCTAATTTGGCCCCTCATCAAATTAGAATTATCTCCGGTATCTACACATTAATTCCATGAAAATTATACCCTTAAGCCAATTTCCAAATAGACCACTTTAATTTAGCTTAATTATTTAGATAGCCTAAACACAATTAATTTTACATGTGTGGCCCCTTAATTATTGAATAATTCCAACACAAGCACCGTATATGTTCGGTGACTACGTCACCTGAACAAATTACAATCTATATAAGTCAAGTGAAATTATAAGATTGAATAAAAATAACGTTGAACACTTTGTCCAAAGGTTCAACGTCCCTCACTAAACTCAAGTAGAAAGAAGAAGATTATAACTTGAAATCACTCAACCTACCCGTAGCGATCTCCATGTATAAAGACGACGACTCCCCGCACAGCCTGTTGTCTTGGACGGTGAGCCTTAAGATCAAAGTAAGGATTGTCTCTTAGATTTTATGTAGACAAGTACCCTGAATCTCCTACCTTATGCTCATGAGAATGATCTTGTGCCTCCACCATAACCCATATGAATAAGATTAGAAAACCTATTTTAGGTCATATTAGAAATCCTAAAATAGCTCAAAATTAAATCTGGTCGTCAAACAAATCCAACGGTAATGATTAAAGCTCAAAACTCGTTCAGTCCCGACAAACCGAATTCAGGCAGAATTCGGTTGTGCCGCTACAGAAAGGTTCTGGAACAAAATGACAGAACTCGGACAGAATTTTGTCTCTGAACAAACTCGGCCCGAGTTCGAACCCGTATTGGCAAAACTGTCTAGACATCCGGACTGGACTCCAACACCTTCTCCACCTTTAACTATTTCTTTAAAAAATTCTTCTAGCATTTTTATCCGAAAATTGGGCCTTCCTTATCCACCTCTTCTCATTTAAAAAAATAATATAATTTTGGACATTTTTATTTTAAACTTTGGTCTTTTTGTTAAAAAGAGAGATGATACTAGGTCTATGTTTGGGTGAGTCAGATTGGAACCGTTCATCAGTACATTCTCCAATATACTGACCCCCTCATCTCGGTGCTGGAAACAACGCGAATGTTTAGAGACGTTAAGTGTCCTAGAAGTATCCAGTAGCTCCTTCTTTTCGAATCGTTTTGAAGTTCTCCTTTCTGTTTAAGGTGTTTTACTTTTGGCAATATAATAAAAAGACATGATGTATTGAACGAGATATTATTTCATGTCAGTATTTCAATTTGTGAAATTGAAAGTCAAGGTTGCATTCTCAGTTATTTTACGAAAAATTGTATCCCGCTGCAAATGAATGAATAAAACATTATCTTTTCGTATAGTTTATCACATATGTATGTTCTTGTTTTGTACAGATACAATTTAGACTTTATGACATCACTTCCGTGACGACTAATCGATTCGATAAAATCGAAATGTGACACCAAACGCCAGCACACTTTTCCAGCTGCTATGCTACTGCTTTTCAATCGAAGAGGGAAAAAAAGGCCGCAAGGGTACTTACCACATATCTGACACGAGATGTTTCAATTATCAAGGATCCTACATTGGGTTTAATTGCAAGGATCAGCCTTCACTGTGTTAAATTTGATAGTACTACCTAATGCACTGGATCTTCCAAGTGAGAGCCCTAAAACAAAGAACACAAGATGTATAAAACTGGAGTGCCACTCTAAGTGTCCGCAAACCAAACGAGGCCTTAGACTTCGACCACTATAGTGCCTCTCTAAGTTTCAACTCCATTGTTATTGTACACGCCTACATTATTCAAGCTTAAGCAAAGCATTCGGTTTATTCTACATTATCCAAGTTTAAGCAAAGCAATCAATCTAGTTCTGTTTGGGACTGTTAAAATTTCAAGAGTCCTATCGATCTATTCCAATGTTCCGTTTGGGATGAAGGAAGACTGTACTCATGATTAGGACTACCAAAATTTTGACTATTCTACAATAGAGCATGATTGTCAAAATTTTGACAGTCCTCCATCGTTTCAAACGAGAATATGTCTGATATGAAGGTTCGAAACTCCATTAATGAAGTCTGAAACTGTAAAAATAGTCCCTTAGGGTTTAGGTTTCGAAGTGGTAGTTTGTTTGGATTTTGGTTTTGGTTTTGGAAGAGGAAGAAAGATAATGGTAACGAGATATGTTATCCCAAAGAGAGCGAAATTATGTATTGTTCCCGCCGAGAATAAAATGAAATAAGTTGTGTTGTCTCCTAACTAGTGCCACCTCGGAGATAAAAATACAGTGCCAACAAGAACACCCTTCTTTTATTCCTTCTACTTTCGTACATATGTTATTTATATAACTTACAAAAACAAAAAAAACAAAAAAAACTTGCAACAAGAACAATAAAGGAAAAATAGAAGCTTATCTACAGAACATAGAAAACAAACACAGCAAAAGTGGGAAATAAGGAGTTATGTAAAAATACAGCACTGATCAAACTTTGGCAAAGTGTGTGCTCATCGTTTCATCTTCAAAGAACCATCCTTCAGTCTGGAGCTGATCCTGCTGAACCGCTCCCGCGAATACTGTCTCGATGCCTTTCGCCAATCCGTTCCCGCCTTCATCATTGCTGCAAACTCCTCATAGCTTATTTTACCATCCTGAGATTGAACAATTACTTATCAATATCAGGATTTTACTCGTTATCAAGAACGATTAGCATTCCTGTCCTCAATATCCACTTTGAACTCAACATCTAACAGTAGCATTCTGATCCGCCACCAACACTTCGTAAATAATATTTGTTATTTAGTTTTAAAGTCTGCTTGACAATTGTAGGGGTAGCAGTTATGTGGTGTTTTTAGAGTACCGGTTATGAGCGGTTACGAGGGGTCCGATTTTGGGTGGTTTTTAAGTAGCAGCTTTTAAACCGGTCCAATTCATGCTTGTTAATTCACTAACAAGCGGTTCTGAAAAAAATTTACACGAATAAAATTAAACATGGAAGGGTATTAGTAGTTATAATTGTATATTTTTGTGAGGATATAAATGGAATAAAATTATAAAATCCTTCAAAACCCACCGATTTGTGATGTTTATAAAGCCACCCAAACTTACATTACACCGGTTTTGAGGATTTTTTGAACCGACTAAAACCGGTGCTCCAGAGGTTTTAATAAACCGTCGGTTCAAGAACACCCCAGAACCGGTAAAAATACTGTTACCAAGCAGACTTAGAGTCTTGTATAATATTCAAAATTTGTGTTTAGATCTTTATATTGTCCATAAGAAAGTTTGGATCTCGTACTGAGGGTGGGGATACAAAAGGATTTAAGCATAGATCGATGTCAGTGATAAGCTAGAGAAAACATTTGATTCGACAGTAGAAATGAATAATATTTGGTCACTGACCTTGTTAGAGTCTGCGTCGCGGATGATTGCGCTGATAGCTTCCTCACAATTTGAACCCAAATCATCAGACAAGGTGTTCCTGATCTCCTCAATCTCTATGAATCCGCTCTTGTCCAGATCGAAGTAAGAGAAGGCTCTGCGCAAGTGCTCGTCGTCCGCCATCTTCTCTATGTGGATCGACGCAGCAACAAATTCCGCATAATCCACGCTACCATTCCTGTCGAGGTCACCCTGAAGTAACATAAACAAGTGAATATATATATATAGTAAGTATCAGAAACAAATATTTCATTGACTCCATTGACAAAATAATCAGCACTATAGATGATAACATCAAATGTCCTTGTAGTTTGAACCAAGGTTCACAGTATCGGTATCGAACCCTTCTTATGAGTATCGGGATTTGCGGTATCAGCAGTTCCTGATCGGAGCATCGAATTCTTTCGTACCGAAAAGCAATAATTATTTAGTATTTTAGAAAGAAAAAATATTTTATACATTTAGACATAATTTTAAATATTTTCTATGTTATTTCTTAGTAGTTGTGAAATTGAATAAAATAGTAGTCACCATTGTCGATTGGTTTACATACGATACTTTTTTTTTTTGCCGAATTGACTGAAAAAGAGTTCAACATCGGTCAGTTTCGAATCGGGACATGCCAAAACTCGCTTCAAACTATATTTTGAACCATCTAAAATCAAATCACAATCTTGACGTATATATACATAAATACTTGATGATTAAGAGCATTAGTAAACGAGGTTTGCTAGGAAGTACTGTTACCACTTCCATCGATATCTGAACATCAGCATCCGGGAGATAGTGTCCCATATTACGAATGCCACACTTCAGTTCGTCCAGTGTTAACTTTCCATTGTCATCAACATTCATCTTCTCCAATATTTCCTTCGTGCCTGCCACTTCTTCAACAGACAAATGTTGAGCAACCACCTGCGTGAGGCACATAGTTATGAACCAAACAAAACATGTCAGCAAGTCCACACCAAAACTATCAAGTTTTAGTGAGAGTAAGGGTTATATTTTTATATCATTCTCGAACGTCCATTTTGAACAGAGAGTTGGTCCATGGAGTGATAATAACTTTCTTTTATTTTATTTTGTAAAATTTGCTTAAAATACTCGCTCTAGAAGATTTGAATTATGTATTGCTGTGACACCTATTGTTAATGTCTATTGTGTAATCAATTATTCGTATGGTGAGAGCCTTGATAGCAATTCGGCAAACGGAAAAAACTTTGGAACGACAAAAATACGAGTATAAATTGGTCTAGTGCAAATAAAATACGTTCAAAAATTTGGTCAAATATTCGAAAAAAACGGAAATATTGAGATTAGAAATTTCACATTCTTAAATATGTTGTCAAATTTGGTTAACTAAACAGATTTCCCACCACGTTTGTTGTGCCAAATTTTTCAATAATTTATACCGAACACGTTTAAAATTTACGTACTGATTTGAATCTGTCAAAAGTACGCTAGTATTATACGTTTCTGAAAGATACCGAAAAATTTGCAGATAATAGGAGTTTTATTTGGGTGATTGCTAACAAGGGTTGAGAGTAATGGTAGATTATAGAAATTTCGTATGACATGTCAAACCATACCCTTAGAGCTCTCTTCTTAAGCTTGTTCATCGCCGAGAATGTTTTGAGTCTTGAACGAACATTTTCACCTAAAAAAACATCTGGGACTTTCCTCTCGTTCTGCAGCCATGGGTGATCTGAATTGATATGCCCGATTGTCATATATAAATATGTTACGCATCACGTCCAAGCATATGATTTTGTCCAAACTTATTAATCCAAAGAAATATTGGAAAACAAAAACGAACATAAAGGGCAGAGATGTTACTAAAACTAGTAAATGCACGTGTTTTGCACGTATAATAACGTATAATAAGAATATTATCCAATTATATTCAAATATTTTTTTTAACTCATGTGGTTAAGGTGCGAGATATTTTTCTTGTTTGGTTGAGTTCGATTTTCCATGTTAACAAATTTAAACTTTGTTCAACAATTTTTTAAATAATTTTTTTTAAAATAAAATGGACCATGATCATATACTATACATACGGCTTAGACGGCTCACTTTTGAACCGTTTTGAATCCTCATTATATAGTAGAAGATGTATTGTTGTTATTATTCTACGTGGTAGATATAGGAAATGAGAAAAAGAATAGATGGTGGGTGCTCCTAAATTTGTAGAGAATCTAATGAACTGGAGAAAACCACCAATATCTCCATCTCCCATCTATCCAGCCACAAAGAAAAGGGGATTCATCTAAAAGAACATAGTACCATAGCTTCAAAACAACATGGTATGAAAAACTCTGCATAAAGAAGAATCAACATAAACAATATAAAACACATAAAGATATATAGAAACTAAAAATACTTTCACCAATTCTAAGTTCTAACAAGACATAAAGATAGAAACTAGACAGTGTCACTATTCTTAACAGTATAAAACACATTTATCCGTATATAACATTAAACGTGAATATGGACTAGATCTGTTATATAATATCTAATGCAAGGGGAAGTAATCCTTGAGTTTCCACAATTTGTGGGGATTCATGTTAAACTTAGAACATCCTTTTCGGAGCTTTTTTGCACCAGATTGTGCAACATCATCTTGGAACAATACATTTCATAATTAATATATGTAATGTATACACATGTATTTGTCATATTCATCTTTGGAACTTTTATACACACACACACATATATTGGGGGGGGAGGGTTGGTTGGTGTTTACCAACAAATGCTCATATCGTAGAATAAGTCATGTTATGTTGGACCAGTAGGGGAAAAAAATTTAAATATGGTCCAACATGACAATGATTCATTCTACAGCATGTGTTATTGTCTCATAACCCGTCTCTTATGTTTGTTCAAAACCACCCCTTTTAATATCCCAGTATTCTACATAACCCAAATTATAACCATATTGTAAAGTTTCATATTATGAACACTATCCCAATATGTTGTGCTATGGTTGTTTTTTTATGATAGGACCGAAACGCCGATAACATGCTCCGATACAGATTCTGCAACGTGACCGCAACGAAAATTTAGGCTAATCCACTTGAAGATAACCGACCAATCTACCATAAGTGTCAAGATAGATCAAAATACGTATATCTTCTCGATCGGTGACATGTAACCAGGACAAATCTCAATGTTGAATCATTTGCCCACAATTCAACCCCCTAACCAAACACAAGTATAAAGAAGAAGATTACAACTTGAAATCACTCACCCTATCCGTAGCGATCTTCTTGTACGAAGACGACGACTCCCCGCACAGATCTTCTCCTCCTGTTATCTTGGATGGCCAGCCCTAAGAGCAGACTACAAACTTTTCTTATATTTATGTGGACAAGCAATCTGAATCTTCCATATTGTGCTTTTGAGATTGATCTTGTGCCTCTACCCTCAAACCATATAAATAGGATGAGAAACCAGTTTTAGGTCATAATAGAAGTCCTAAAATTGCCACCATTAAGTCTGGCCATCAAACAAATCCAAGTGCCGATTAAAACCCAGAATTCGTTCAACCATGACCGACATCGAACTTGGACAGAGTTCGGTTTGGCCCCTGCCAAAAGGTTCTGGAACAAAATAACATAACTCGGGTAGAACTCTGTCTCTGACCGAACTCGGTCCGAATACGATCCCTACTGTCGGAGAACCTCCAAACTGACTGTACTTCGAACATTTTATTCCCGTCCTTTATTTTTTGTTTCTAAAAGAGCCACAACATTCCCAACATTCCCACAAGAACTGACATTTATGATAAAACTTTTGTGTACACCTTTGTTCACTGGGGACTAACCTGCAGGCTCGAGCTAGTATTTGTTGGAAAAGAAACGCGGAAAACCTTTCCCCAAACTAGAGAGTACCTGCGAGAGAATCGAGCAATACAACGCACGAACCAAAACACCAAAACAAACCACGCAGACACAGAGAATTTTTGACGTGGAAAATCCTTGCGGAAAATACCACGGGACGATCGGAGTCCAACCCTAAGAAGACTTCACTAATGAAATAAAGGAGTACACCCTCTACAAACTTCTTCCAATCCAAATCGGATCCCCACAACACTTAGAAGCAAGAATAATGATTACAAGGCTACGAAGAACAAAGATGACGAGTAGATATTACCCGAACACGATCCTCCTTCGAAAATGGCCTTCAATCCTCCTTCTTCTCTCCCAAAGTTGCAATGGCACTATTGCCTCTTTTCTCTCTCTCTTGTGTGTGTTACGTATGAAATTAGGGTTAGGAAACACCATATGAAAATACCCTAATCCTGCAACAAAACCTGGACTGTAGGATACGATCCAACGGTGATCAATCACCCTGAAAATCACTTGATCCCCGACGACACAGAGTTCGGCCAGAACTCTGTGTTTGGCAACCAGAACAGTTCTGGAACCAAAAGGCAGAGTTCGGCCATAATTCTGTGTGGGGGCAGATTTCGGCCCGAACTCTGCCTTCCCTGTTCCAGTATGTAATCTGGTGGCTCCCGAGCTTCTGCTTCATCTCCGAATGGCCTCGTCACCTCCCCGAGCTTCTCTGACACACAGACGACGCTCGTCGCACTCCGGGGTCTTCTCCACATAGGTTGGGAACCCCACCCACTCAAATCTCCCCCTTCACAACTAGGTGGAGGAGGTCGTCATCCCGACGATCTGCTTGTAGTACTCAAACTTTCCCCTCGGTAGAACCTTCGTGAGCATGTCCGCTCCATTCTCATCAGTATGAACATTCTCAAGCGCCGCGTGTAAGCCCCCTGAATTTCAGGGCTATTTTAAATTTTCTGAATGAATTGTTTTTAATAAATATTTTATTATTTAATTGATTTGATCATTAATGTACCTTTCCGTAACTTTGACTTCTGGAGCGTCAGGGATGCCAATCTCTGTAAACTCTCTTTACGAGTTTTGAAGTAGACAAGATTATCTTCATTTTGATATATCATGTCCCGTTTGAACTCGTTCCCTTGTGCTCTTTTTGTATCGCGCAACTTCGGTTCAACTTAGACCAATTAATCGTTGAATAATTATTCCCACTTTTATCTTTGATCTTCGTTTGCACGTTACCGTGACTTTTAATTTAGGAGCACCAGACCAGTCATTTTCTCAGAACCAACTTCTCATGAATGATCTACTCGAGACGCTCTTCACCCTTGACCTTCGTATTCCACTCAGATACTCCATTTTGTGCTTCATTTCGTTCGCACAACTTTCGGGTCAATTTGTGCCGATTTATTTTCTACCGTGAAACCTGATTTAATTTCCAATTTAATTTCGGGATCCGACATTGATCCAACCTAGTCGACCTAAAGTATGGACATGGCCCGCATGAAGCCTACTACCCATATGAACTTTGTGTCCCATTTATTTGAGTTCTCGCATGTTATTTATTTATCCATGATTATAAATACCCATTTTTAATTCGAATATTTCACCCTGTCCGATTTTGACCCGACCCGGTTCGACCGAACCCGAATCCAAGCTCTATGTTGTACTCTCATGACTGTCAAATACCCCATACAATATTTCTCTTCCCTATTTTAAATATCCTTCCCTCTTTCTAATATGTAAATAGATATATATATATAAATATCTTAAATATCTTATATATATATATATATATATATATATATATATATATATATATATATATATATATATATATATATATATATATATATATATATATATATATATATATATATATATATAAATCTCTCCCTCACTTTACAACTCACACACACACCTCACCCTCTCCCCATACCAGCCGAACACCCCCCCCCCAATTCTCAGCCGACCTACTTCCTCCCCCCCTCTCTCTTCAAATAATATCTCTATATCTCTCTCTCTATTCTCACCCTCTCTCATTATATACACACATACAAAACATACATCTCTCTCTCTTTCGCTCAACACACACTCACACACAATACCACCACAGCAGACCCCTTCCTTCCTCCTCCTCCTCCATACTCCATCATCATCCTCCACTCCACCATCATCATCATCAAGTTCACCAACACCATTATCATCTTCATCGCCACCACCATGCACCACCACCTTCACCATCATACTCACCACCAACACCAACACCACTTAAACCACCACACGCACAGTCCCACCCCCGCCGTGCCTGGCGCTGCGCCGTGACCCCCCCGCCAGCAGCCGCCATCGCGCAGCCCCGTGCGGCCACAGCAGCAGCAACTGCGGCAACAGCTGCGGGCATGCACGCGCGCGCAAACGCGCGCTGCCGCGAGGTCGAACGCCACTTCGTGGCCGGCCCGCACCAACGCGGGGACCCCACAACTCCAACGAGCCCCCGACGACCTCTCCTAGTCCTCCATCTTCCTCCCCGGCGCGACGCATAGGCGATTCGTGCGTTTTTAAAGAGATCCCGTCGGCACGCGCGAGTTTGGAACTCAAAATTCGTGTCCCGTCGCAGCAACTTCGTGCGGTTCGTATCTTTGTCGTCGCAGCTTCATTTTGCGTGCTACTAGTTCCTGTGCACAGCTGGTATAACCCTCTTCCTATCTTCTTTAAATTTTATTTCATTATAAGCACGTTTGGTTGGTCGAATTCGACGCCAAAGTTGGTCGTTCGAATTCTTTAATTTACACTTGTAAAATTCTATTTTTGAATCCGGGACTCCGGATTCAATTTCTGACACCACCAGTAGACTCGTGACGTCGTTATGGCATATTTTCATATAAAGTTTGCTTGATTTGGAGAACGTGGGCCCTGGCACGCATTTCGGTGCAAAGCGGATCCCACTTTTCGAGTCAACGTGTCACTTTGAGATCGGCTCATCGGAATCCAGTTTCGGATATACCGTTGAGTTCGTATCGTCATTCTGTACTCGTTGACATATAATTTGCTGAGTTTTGAAGACATTTGCTCCGGCACGTATTTCGGTGCAAATCGGATTCTAAATGTCCGCGTCAACGTGTCATTTTGAGATCGGCACATCGGAATCCTATTTCGGACATACCGTTGGGTTCGTATCATCATTCTAGATTCGTGGACATATAATTTTCTAGGTTTTGTAGACTTCTATCTTGACACGCTTTTCGGTGCAAAGTGTGTCCAACGGCGGACATCATTTTGGCCCGAAATTACCGTTTTGCCCCAGTGTCTAAATTGGACTTTTGGGTAGGCTATCCTAGCTAATTTGACCGTTCTGGACACGTTGGTGATATTTATTTTATCATCCGACAACATCTGTAGATTTTTTTTATGTATCATCTTTGATTTGTAATTAATTATTTTTCCAGAAATTATTACTTTCTGGTTTTGAATTTTTATATATATTTTAATTGCTGTAAAAATCTTGAAAAAATTGTATTTAAATACTATGTTAATTTAGCTAATTTATTATAATTTTTCTAGCATTTAATAAGTACTTTTGGTATTTTATAAAAATGGGAAAACAGAACTCATTTTCAGGATACATGTTTTTGCTGATTTTTAATAAATATTTATGAGGTTTTATAAATTCCAGAAAAATTAGTATAAATTTTTATAATTAACAAGGATCATTTTGGTACTTTATTTTATGTATAATTGAGCTTTTTGTCTATCTCAAAAATTATTGGAACACAGTGTACAATTTGATTTATTTATTGAGTAGTTACGTCTTTCAATATTTTGTGTTATTTTGAGTTATAGACGTATTGGACTTCACCCCGCACTAGTGTAAAGATCCTAGAAAAATTAGTTTGGATATAGTGTCACTCCATATTAGACTTTTATGCTAGGTCTCCATTTGGCTAGTATCCAGTTAGGAGTCGTATCGCGTCACTAGTGTAATCTCGAACATAGCTTAGAACTGAGTTTGTATATCATTATTGACAGGACACCGGACATCTATATCTTCATACTAGTATTCTTGCTTTGCTCGAGACAAGTACATCTACAAACTCATTTACTGTCTTTTAATGCTAGAACATGTATTAACCATGTTAAATGCTGATCCTCGGAGTAGCAAGTTAAATCTTCACATGTTGTATTACTTACAGTACCTGACATGCTTAGGACAGTTCTTATATCTTCACATGCTTCCTACTGGTTCTCAGTACATGTTTCACTATGCTTTATACTGCTATCAGTACCTACCGTGCTTTATATCGATCCCAGTATCTCTCACATGTTCTATATCGTTCTCGTATCTCTCACATGTTTTTACTATTCTTGTATCTCTCACATGTTATATGGGTTATGGAAAAACTGACAGTTGAGTACGTGATCATGCCCCCCTCATAGTAGCGAGCGATGTCGCATTTTATATGCATACCTTGCCGCAGGCCATTATCCCGCATTTCTGTACGGATGTACACCTATGCTTGTAGACTTGTACGTATGTACATTTTATTTACATGTACCACAGTACATTGTACACCTATTGACGATCACGTACCTGCTACAGTTTTAAACATTACATATACAATTGTCTCTATGACATATGTGTCCTTGCCATGATAGATTATGAGATATACCATGATTCCAGATATGCCATGTTCCCTATGTTACTATGATATTGTGATCCCAGTTGTACCATGAGGCCATGTTTTCCAGTATTTCCTGTTTTATAGACTTATCACATTTTGTTCTTGTTGTACATCGCTTTCATTATATATTTAGTGCTTTAGTTGTAGAGGTTGTACTTGCTCCCGTCCTGACAGGATAACGTTGTAGGTATACTTTCCGAGGAGGAAATACTGTGTTACATATTATGGCACTGATTTTGAGGACCTGGCCTTAGCTCCAGAAGAGGCCCCAGCGGGGAACCTTGCTTAGATATTTTTCATGTGTTTTGAGACTTAGACTTTGTCTATACTTATATTTGGATACTGGACTTTGTCTCCAGTTAGATACTTTGGAAGTGTATTAATTAAGTCTGTGCTTTTTACCTTCGCTCATAGATGCTGTGTTGTGATGAACCCTTAAATATGATTTTAGAACTGTTAGCAGCTTAGATCCTTTATTGTCTATTCTTAGAACAGATTACTACGCTTTAACAAGCGTAGGCTGGACATGCCTCGGCCCGGCCCAACAATTTGGGTAACGGGTCGTGACACCCGCATCCTTCTTATCAACCACATCCCGTATCCAATGATACCGAGTCTCGATGTGCTTGGACCGACTATGAAATGTCTGGTTCTTAACAAGGTGAATAGCACTCTGACTGTCGCAAAGCAAAGTATACTGCTCTTGCTTCAGCCCTATTTCTTGCAATAACTTCTTCATCCACAACAGCTTCTTGCAAGCCTCCGTCGTCGCAATGTATTTTTCCTCCTTCGTCGATAAGGCAACACACTTCTGCAATCGCGACTGCCACGATACCGCTCCTCCGGCAAACATCATCACATAGCCCGAAGTCGATCGTCTCGTGTCTACATCTCCAGCCATATCAGCGTCGGTATACCCAACCAGCTTCGGCTCGTCACCACCAAAAGAAAGTCTCCAATCGGCAGTGTCCTGAAGGTATCGTAGAATCCACTTGACTGCACTCCAATGTACCCTTCCAGGATTTGAAAGATACCTATTAACACTGCCAACTGCATGAGCGATGTCTGGCCTCGTACACACCATAGCATACATAAGGCTTCCCACAGCTGAGGCATATGGAACCCGCTCCATGTCTTCCTTTTCGTTATCGGTAGATGGACACTGCTCCTCAGTGAACTTAAAGTGAGCCGCAAGGGGACAACTCACTTTTTTTGACCCGTCCAATCCGAAACGCTGAAGTACCCGGTAAATGTACTTCTTTTGGGACAAATGTGGCAGCTTGGACTCTATCTCGGTTGATCTCCATCCCAAGAATAGTCTTCGCTGTGCCCAAATCCTTCATAGAGAAGGTCGCGCCAAGTTGGCGCTTCAACTCCGCTATCCTAGTGGCATTTCGACCCACTAATAGCATATCATCAACATAGAGCAATAAA
Source organism: Iris pallida (assembly GCA_029216955.1). NCBI lineage: Eukaryota > Viridiplantae > Streptophyta > Magnoliopsida > Asparagales > Iridaceae > Iris > Iris pallida. The sequence goes on along the minus strand of JANAVB010031416.1, from coordinate 6,159,430 downwards.
ATGATGAAATCATCCTCGGCAAAATACCTCACAAATATACAGTGATCCGACGTCGTCCGTGCATAACCATGCTCCCCCATAAACGACTCGAACTTCTTGTACCACTGTCTCGGAACCTGCTTCAGACCATACAAGCTCTTCCTCAACCGGCAGACCAAATGTGACTTGTCCTTCTCACAGAATCCCTCTGGCTGCTCCATGTATAACTCCTCCTCAAGATCACCGTGGAGGAATGTAGTCTTCACGTCCATCTGCTCGACCTTCAAGTCGAGACTGGCTACCAATGCTAGCACCACCTGAATAGACGACTGCTTGACGACTGACGAAAAGATCTCATCATAATCCACGCCTTTCCGCTGACCGTAGCCTTTAACTACCAGCCTCGCTTTGTATCGAGGGCGAGTAGCATCATCTGTCTGCTTCACTCTAAACACCCATCGATTCTTCAAAGCCTTCTTGTCCTTTGGCAACCGCACCAGCTCATAAGTGGAATTGGCTTGTAAGGAACTCATCTACTCCTGCATAGCCTGTATCCACTCCTGCCTTTGTTCATCTTCCATAGCCTCTGCAAAGCTTTTGGGCTCTCCTCCGTCAGTCAATAGCACATACTCACCCGGTGAGGATCTCGTAGATGGTCGACGCTCTCTGTCGCTCCTTCTCAGTGGAGCCACTGGTGCTGGCTGTATACCAACAGCCTCCTCCTCTTCAGGAATTGCCTCCCCGGTACGCTTATTCTCCTGAGGGACATCCTGACCACCATCAGCAGGCTGATGATCAAGGTTGGAAGTAACTCCATGTACTGGCTCCCCCATAATTGGATCATCTGCGATGTCCTCTGGAAACTGCTCAAAGTAAAATATCTCTAACTCAGGCAATTCCTCAGCCTCAGAAGATGTCTCGGAATCCTGAGTGTTGGTCATGGTCTGATCCTCGACGAATACCACGTCCCTGCTTCTGTAGAGCTTTCTTTCCACCGGGTCGTAGAGTCTATAGCCAAACTCATCCTAACCGTAGCCAACAAAGACGCATCGCCTCGTCTTCGGCTCAAGTTTTGACCTCTCATCCTTCGGTACATGCACGAAAGTCTTACAGCCAAACACTCGCAGATGATTGTATGACGGCTCTTTGTCGTACCATACTTTGTCAGGCACATCACCCTGCAAAGGAGCACTAGAAGATAAATTAATAACATAAGCAGCTGTGAGAAGAGCCTCACCCCAATAACTGTCGGACAAGTTTGCTTCTGACAGCAAATACCACACCCTCTCCATCAGTGGCACTACCAAATTACATTATTTTAGCGACGGCCATTTAGCGACGGAAATTTTCCGTCGCTATTACCGTCGGATCACCGACGGATTTCTGACGGAATACCGACGGAAAGCAGTGGACAATTTTTTTTATTTTTTTATGTCCATATCCGTCGCTACGCCGTCGATAGGTCGTCGGCCAAGTAGCGACGGTTTTATATCCGTCGCTAGAACGTCGCATATTTTGGCGGCAAAAGCCTAAAATATTGGCGCGAGATTTACTGACGACTTAGCGACGGAATAATCCGTCGCTAATTTCTGTACCCTAACTTAAATTGAACCGACGGGGGGGAAATTTTCATTCCCCCCCAAAACACTCTCTCTCTTCCCTCTCCCTCTCTCCGATGATCTCCCTCTCTCCGACCGGCGATCTCTCTCTCTCTCTCTCTAAGGTATGCTCTCTCTCCCCCCCTCTCTCTCTCTCTATCTCCCTCTCTCTCTCTCTCTCTCTTTTACGATTTGGGGGGTTGGGGGGCTGTCGTAGTGGTCGGAGAGGGTGTGGGGCAGGGGGGTTTCGGGTACGGGGTGGGGTAGTCGGGGCAAGGGTGGAGTGGGGTGGTCGGGGGCAGGGGGGTCGGGGAGGGGGTCGGGCAGGGGTGGGGGTGGTCTGGGCAGGGGGGGTTCGGGTAGGGGGTGGGGTGGTCGGGGCAAGGGTGGGGTGGGAGAGGGGGCAGGGGGGGTCGGGGAGGGGGTCGGGCAGGGGTGGGGGGGTGGTCTGGACAGGGGGTGGGAGAGGGGGTCGGGCAGGGTTGGGGGAGGGTCGGGCAGGGGTTGGGGGGGGTCGGGGCAGGGGGGGGCAGGGGGGTGGGTGAGGGGGTCGGGCAGGGGTTGGGGGGGGGGGTCGGGGCAGGGGGGGCCAGGGGGGTGGGAGAGGGGGTCGGGCAGGGGTTGGAGGGGGGTCGAGCAGGGGTTGGGGGGGTCGGGGCTAGTGGGGGGGCAGGGGGGGTGGGAGAGGGGGTCGGGCAGGGGTTGGGGGGGTCGGGCAGGGGTTGGGGGGGGTCGGGGCAGGGGGGCGTAGGAGGGACTCTGGAGTCCCCGCGCAGGAGTCCCCCTCCTCCTCTCCCACAGACACACACACACACACACGGACACACACACACACACGGACACACACACACACGGACACACACACACAGACACACACACACACACACACAGACACCACACACACACACACGGACACACACGGACACAGACACACGGATACACACACACACAGACATATATATATATATATATATATATATATATATATATATATATATATATATATATATATATATATATAGGCATAATTTTAAGTAATTTATTAATAATATATATATATATATATATATATATATATATACACAGACACACGTCGTGAAGTCTAGTATATATATTTGATTAGCTAAGGTAGAAGTTTAGCCTAATTAAGGTTAGTTTTGACAGAGTTGACTTGGACTCCTAATTTGACCTAGAACTAGCCTAGTTGACCTATTTGTATTTCGATTGATATCATATGAATAGTTTGCCTAAGATTTGATTGGGTTGGTTTTAATGTGTGGGTAAATTAGTTTACCTTATTTTAGAGTATGACTACGTAGCTAGTGTGTAGAGTAGTATATGGTTACTAGATCCTAGTGTAGAGTAGTATGTAGAGGAGTATGGCTACTAGTGATATATAGATAAGCATCAAAGGAACCAATGTATTCGTCGTCGTTGTCGGACCGAACACACAATAACTTCTTGTCCGTCTCTCTTTCAACAGAGGCCTGAAACTCTTTGAAAGTAGGCAGCACCTGATCCTTAGTCTTTAAGGCATAGACCCAAACCTTCCTGGAACAGTCATCAATAAAAGTTACAAAGTAAGAAGCACCACCAATAGATTTTACCTTCATAGGGCCGCAGACATCCGAGTGAATCAACTCGAGCAACGTCGGCTTCCTTAAACTTGGGTGACTTTGGAAAGACACCCTATTTTGCTTTCCAGCTAAACAGTGCGTGCACTTCTCCAACTTTGTAGACTTGAGCCCTGGAATCACCTTCCTGTTCACCAAGTAGCTCATCCCCTTCTCGCTGATATCGCCGAGCCGCCTGTGCCACAACTCGGTAGACGCATCACTGACGGCGTTCACCTCCTGTGCCCCCTGTGCACTCCCCTCCATATAGTAGAGACCGGACTTCTTGCTTCCTCTGGCAATCACCATCGAACCTCTGGAAAGCTTCCACTGACTATTCCCGAAGAGACTGAAGAATCCCTCGTCATCCAACCTTCCAACCGACACCAGGTTGAAACAGATATCAGGGACATGACGAACATCTTTGAGAACAAAAATTGTACCCGTCTTCGTTCTCAAATACACATCTCCAACGACAACTGCCTTCGACACATCTTCATTACCCATCTTCAACACTCCACAGTCGGTTGTTGTGTAAATGGCAAAGAGTGCCCTGTTGTGAGATACATGCGCTGAAGCCCCTGAGTCCACCAGCCAAGAATTATCATCGCAGGCGAGGTTTGTAATGACCTCATCACCTACGACGATAACATCGCCTTCATGTATCGAAGCCTCCGCTGTAGTGTTATCATCTTGCTTCCCCTTGTTGCCCTTCTTCTCTCTCTTCCAAGCGAAACAGTTTCGCTTGATGTGGCCCTTCTTGCCACAGTGGTAACACTCCGAGTCCTCGTACCGACCCTTGGACTTTCCCCTGCTCTTGTCTCTGCCACCACCTGGACCTCTGCTTTTGTCCTCTCTGCGGCTTTCTGAAACTAGTGCCTCTGAGTGGTGGGATGTGGATGAAGTACCCTGAGAACGTCTCTACATCTCCTTATTCAGCATTCCGCTCTTGGCAAACTCCAGACTGACCATGCCCTCTGGAGCAGAAGCGATCATAGATACTCGTACGGTCTCCCACGAGTCTGGCAATGTACACAGCAGCCATAGTCCTTGAACCTCGTCGTCGAACTTGACTCACATCGAAGACAGCTGGTCAACCACGCCCTGGAAATCACTCAAGTGATCTGTAATAGACGCCCCATCTTTGTACCGCAAATCCATCATTGTCCGGATCAGGAACAACTTGTTTACCCCAGTCTTATTCGCGTACAAAGATTCCAGCTTATCCCATAACGACTTCGCGTGCTCAATATTGGCAACATGGTTGTACACGTTCTCGTCAACGAACTGCCTGATATATCCGCACACATGTATATGCTCGAATTTCCAGTCCTCCTCGGATTTATCACTGGACTTCTCGGATGCAAATACGGGCAGATGCAGCTTCTTGACAAACAACAAATCTTTCATCTTGCTCCACCAATAATGATAGTTGGTGCCGTTTAGGTTCACCATGCGTACCGACTTCGCGTCCATCTCTCCTCTCTAGTTTTCTTGTCAACTCCTGACACCCTTCTGAATTCCAGAACCTGGCTCTGATACCATTTTGTTGAAAAAGAAACGCGAAAAACCTTTCTCCAAACTAGAGAGTACCTGCGAGAGAACAGAGCAATACAACGCATGAACCAAAACACCAAAACAACCCACGCAGACACAGAGAATTTTTGACGTGGAAAACCCTTGCAGGAAAAACCACGGGACGATCGGAGTCCAACCCTGAGAAGCCTTCACTAATAAAATAAAGGAGTACGCCCTCTACAAACTTCTTCCGATCCAAATCGGATCCCCACAACACTTAGAAGTAAGAATAATGATTACAAGGCTACGAAGAACAAAGACGACGAGTAGATATTACCCGAACACGATCCTCCTTCGAAAACGGCCTTCAATCCTCCTTCTTCTCTCCCAAAGTTGCAATGGCACTCTTGCCTCTTTTCTCTCTCTTGTGTGTGTTGCGTATGAGATTAGGGTTAGGAAACACCATATGAAAACACCCTAATCCCACAACAAAACCTGGACCGTAGGCTACGATCCAACGGTGATCAATCACCCTGAAAATCACTTCAGCCCCGACGACACAGAGTTCGGCCAGAACTCTGTGTTTGGCAACCAGAACAGTTCTGGAACCAAATGGCAGAGTTCGGCCAGAACTCTGTGTGGGGGCAGAGTTTGGCCCGAACTCTGCCTCCCCTGTTCCAGTATGTAATCTGGTGGCTCCCGAGCTTATGCTTCGTCTCCGAATGGCCTCGTCACCTCCCCGAGCTTCTCTGATACACAGACGGCGCTCGTCGCACTCCGGGGTCTTCTCCATATAGGTTGGGAACCCCACCCACTCCAACAATATCCTTCATCAAACTCATCTTCAGTTTCTGACCTCTTTGCGCTAGACACACAATGTTCCAATCATTCAGGATTGTGCATTATTAGCATTTTTTTCTCTTGGAAAATGCTATGCTTACAACCAATTTTGATTGTAAGCTTTATAGCCGACGGGCCGGCGGGACGGGCTAGCTCGTAACCCACCATAACCCACCATTTGGCAAGGCGGAGCGGGCCGACCCACCATTTTGGCGGGCTGAAAAAATTCCAACCCAGCCCAACCCACCGGCGGGCCGCGGGCTAGGCGGGCCGGTCCGCTTAATTTTTTAATTTTTTTTAATTATTGTTTAGTTTCTTAAAAGAAAAAAAAATCATATATATAATATTTTCTACTCACTCTCATATGCATCAAATTACAAGTAAAATACAAGAAACATTATAATAGTAGATATTTCTTTAAAACACCTTCATTCATGTAAATAAATGACCAAATTTAATATTTTATACGTCATTACTTGCATTAAATGAGAATTTTTATCATTTATAATACATATATCATATATGTGCTAAATAAAAAAATTAAAAAATTTATAAAAAATTAGATGGCGGGCCAACCCACTTGGCCCGCGGGCTAGTCCACCGCGGGACGGGCTACTAGCGGGCCAGCCCACCTAGGCCCGCCTGTTTGGCGGGCTCCTAAATGGTCGGCCCAACCCACCTTTTTTGCGGGCGGGACGGGCCGGTCCAACGGGTTTAGCCCATTTTGACAGCTCTACGTCTACGGGGTATCCATTGATTGGAGGAGAAATGGAACCGGATGGAACCAGATGGGACCATGTTAGCACGAGATGAATGTGGATTATAAGAAAATTGTAAATATTTATTAGTAACCTTAGCGTTTTTGTCCTTTTCTCTTTGGTCGACTTATCGTGTATCTTGTCGTTTGGAAGATGCAACAGAATCTCAGCAGGCAGGCCAGCTTATTGATGTGACGGTTTGAGGATCCATACTGCCAAGCAAATCTTTCTCCAACAGAATGTTGTCATGCCATTTGTCACTAGTACTAGGAGCCATCCCAATTCCGCCCTCCGTCCTCTTCTATTGGCTCCACATAACTCAGATAAGTCAACTCCAAAATTTTATTATATTTGCAGATGGAAGCCCATTGAACTGGCTGTGAATTGGCAAGGAGGGGGGAGTGGTTTTATTAACAGGATTACTTCTTTAGAACGGGCTCCAAGCCTAGGGATCTATGCATCGGTTAGGACTCCAAAATTTATTACAGAGACCTCCAAAAGTTAATTTTATAAAGTTCGTCTAAATTTTACAAAGCTTCCAAAATTTTCACATAAGGGATCCCAATTTCAGATTCGCTTAGGATCCTTTTTTTTGTTAGTCGATTGATCTGTCCTTCCTATAACCCCTATATCTAGATGAAACCGGTCACCTCTTTATACCCCTCCCTCTCGCCAAAACAGCATACCTCATTGACTAGCCACGTTTGATCCGTCGCTATATGTTGTGCGGATCTAAAACACACGTGTCCAATATTTCAAGGGTATGTATGGTCATTTTAATCCTCTAAAATTCTATAAATATGGTCATTTTAATCCTCACAAATTCACGACTCAAAATCTTCCTCCTATTCGCTACACCTCTAAGTCTTCTGGACTTAATTATTCACTACTCAGTCTAAATATTGTAGATAATGAACAACAACTACCGCAGCAATCTTAGAGTCTACAAGCCAACCGGTGTAGAGGATGGATATAAGGCCACAGAGGAGGAGAAGGACCTCATAGTCGCAATTTGAAGTCTGAATTGGCTATCATATCCACTCATAAGCATTGTTCCACTTCCATCCATGTATGCACATTGAACTTTGTGTACGGCACACATGGGCATATTTAGACATGTTTTCTGGGTAATGTTCACGTATATATCCTCATTTATAATCATGGCTATCACTGAAAGTCCGGTCCTTTCAAGATTAAACGGATGAGAGTAACTCGTTTGGTACAATGTAATCTAATCGTAATCGTAAAATAATCAAATGAAAAAAATAAAAAAAAATTTATTTGATTACATAGCGATTACGTACGATTACATTACAGTAAACCAAACGGAGTTCTTATGATAAAAGATGAAGCATAGGTACCAACCAAGCACTTGTTGAGCCGTCAACCGGAGCATAGGATCCGGGTTAAGCATCTTCTTCACGAGATCTTTGGCATTATCAGAAACTCTAGGCCACGGGTCTCTTCTGAAGTCCAATACCGAACGAATAATAGCCTCTGCAACTCCTTGTTCAGTGTCTGCATTCATACCATCAACAAATCTCATATTACTACTTATTGCATCAAAAGGATTATAACTGCAATATAATCGTAATTATAATATAATCAAATATATTTTTTTTTTTCATTAGATTATATTGCGATTACGATTATGATTACATTACAGTGTACCAAATGAGGCCTGTTTACCAAGGGGTCCTAAAGGTCCTTGTTATAAAATGTTCTGGAAAATTGCTACCCAAGTTTCTCCACAATAATTAAGGTACTCGGTGTAAACATATTTGTAACATATACAGTTTGTATCGACCGATACCGATCTGATACCATGTCGATATCGATACTGACCGACACCGACGTTGTCGATCTCTTTTTCACTCAATTCGACGAAGAAAAATAAATGGAAAAGACTAATCGGCAAGGATATAAAAGCACTGTAAGGTTGTAAAAACATATAAAGAAAGAAATATTATTTATTTATTACAAGGAAACCAATTAACAATGGTGACTATTATTTCATTCAATTTTAAAACTAGTGTGAAACAACACATATAATACTTAAAAATTATGTCTAATTTGTTTTTTGATTAAAAAAAACTGATATTTCGATCTGAAATCATCGATACTGTCGATATTTCACGGGATAAATCATAAGTACTTGGTAGGCTAAAAAAAAGTTCTTGCAATGACAGTGTTAATTATGAGTTAGTTTTGGAAAAAATAATTAAGCCAAGTTCATGACCTGCCCAGAACGGCGGCACCCCGCAGAGCAGGATGTAGACGATGACCCCTGCGCTCCAGACATCAACCTCGGGCCCGTAGTTCCTCATCAGGACCTCCGGCGCCATGTAGTAGGGGCTCCCCACGACCTGATCGAACCGCTCCCCGGCCTCGAAGAACACCGACAGCCCGAAATCGATCATCTTCAGCGCCGAGCCCTCCCCCTCGTCGGCGAACAAGAAGTTCTCCGGCTTGAGGTCCCGGTGCATCACGCCCCGCCCGTGGCACACCCGCACCACCTCCACGATCGTCCGCGTCACCTCCGCGGCCGCGCGCTCCGTGAAGTGGCCCCGCGCCACTATCCTGTCGAACAGCTCTCCCCCCGTGCACAGCTCCATCACCAGGTGGACGTGCCTGTCGTCCTCGTACGTCTCCCTCAGCCGCACTATGTTCGGGTTCTCGGGGAGGTGCCGCATGATCTCGACCTCCCTCCTCGCGTCCTCGATGTCGACGTTGGTGCGCAGCTTCTCCTTGGAGATGCGCTTGCACGCGAGCTCCTCGCCCGTGGTGAGGTCGGTGCACGAGTACGTCACCCCGAACTCGCCGCGGCCGAGCTCCTCCCCGAGCGCGAAGTGGGCGTCTATGTCGTGCCCGGTCGGGTCCTCCAGGACCGTCAGCTTGCGCAAGAACCGGACCGCGGACCGCCCGTAGTCGAAACTCCGCAGCTTCGGCCTCAACGCCTTCTTCTGCTTCTTCACGATCCTGCTGTCTTGCGGGAACGCACAGCAATTTCCCATGCCTTGCTATGAGTCTGCTACTCTGTGCAAAGTATTGTTGTTATTTATAGGGAAGATTTTCTAAGTAGCCAATTTCAGAAGGAAATTGCTATTTTGCCTGCCTCTGCCCATCCGTCATTGGACATCCTGCCCGGATGTTAGAGAGGTGGAGTCCGATGCTAGCAGAGAGGCCACGTGACGACGGACCGATTGGCATTTTTCTTATATTTATCAAAAGAGCTTTGCTATGCCTACAACCAAAATTTACAACCTCCCTACAACCGGACACGTGTCGGACTTCGATTGGAGGAGGGGAAGAAATGGTGGGGCCGGGTGGAGCCCATGTAGCAGGGGGGGTGAGAGTGGTGGTGGGACCCGATGGGACCCATGTGTAAGGAGTGGAAGAGAGTAGTTGTAAAAAGGTTGTAAAAATTTGGTAGTAAACTTAGCATTTTCCTTATCAAAATGGTGGTGGGAAAAGAAAAGAAAATTTTAGCCGTTTAACAAAATAGCTCACTTGGGTCAAGGTGTGAAGTGGAACGAGGTGCCCTAAGCCTTCTCTAGGACCGGCCTGGTCAAACCAAAGCTGGATCGGCCTAGTCCTGTAAACGCACGACGGCACGAGACCGATCTCAGCCCACAATTTTTTCAGAGCGGATTAGGTTTGCCCTCCGGAGCTAAGTTCGATCCGGTCATCCAAAAGGTCGGACCAGATTTCATTAACAAAAACTGGTGGACCGCCACAAACAACTATTTGATAAGGATACTTTGGTCTTTTTAGAGGATACTTACCAAAATGCTCATGTTATTTACTAATTATGGATATTTTGATCATTTTGCTGAGGGTAAATTGCAAAAAAAAAAAAAATCCCGTTAGATCTAAGCCTTTTGCGTAGAAAGACCTATTAGAAAAATTTAGCAGTTTGTCCTTCCTTAGATTTTTCGTGCGAGCAAAAAGTTTCCTACCGTCTGTTGACCGTTAGAAATAGTCGTTAAGTCCATTTTTTTTAAAAATAGAAAATACCTAAACTACCCCACCCCCCCCCCCCCCCCCCCCCCCCCCCCTCCCCCTCCCCACCAGCCTCCCCGTTAAGTCCATTTAAAAAAAAAAATAGAAAATACCTAAACTACATGGGACACAATGCAACAAAGGAGAAGGGCCTCGTCGTCAAAATTTGTCCGAAATTTAGGAACACTTTAGCGAAGTATGTAATGAGAATGTTGCAGGTCGAATAAGACTCAAGGGTGCAACTCATGTTAAACGCATGCATTGAGGGAAATAATTCAAATGTGTACCTAACCATGGCATGGGAATACTACATAGACATCTACATAGTTGTATCTAGTATCTTATATATCTTGAAGAAATCTGTATTTTAATTTATTAGCTAGTAGTATATAGAGACTTATTGCTAGCTCTCCCATAATCTAAATTTATTATCTTGGGTAAATAAAATCATCGTGGTAACTCATTTAAGACAATTGTATCTAGTATCTTATATATAAAAATGATATATCACGTAAATATTTTAGAATTTTGCTTTCATTTTGAAAAGACAAATTCATAACCAGGCATATGTCTATATTTTCCAAATAAATTAGAAATATTAATGATCACTCCTAAACTAAAGAAAAAGTTAGATAATAAACTACAGATAAAATAAATATAATATTATAAAATAATTCTAAAAATTTGAAATTGAAGTAGCAAATAACCAATCATTCTTAGTGAATTGGTAATCCCTACTTGATGTTGTATTAATATAGTATGTAACAACATCTTTACTTGAACTTGTATTGATATAGTATTAATAACATTTTTGTATTTAATACATAATTCAACATCAAATATGTTGAATTCCATCTGGGGTACATCGATCCTTTAAAAAAATTCTAAATTTTAAACCATATCATGCACATAACGTTTTAAACTATAATTGCCTACTTGAAGAAGTGTTCAAAATAATTAGACATGTTATAATATTTTTCAAATTCGCTTGAAAAAATGAAAGCATTCTTATACAATTAAGTTAACAATATGACCAACATATCTTACATGAAAAGTTATTATTTTATTGTAGACATAAATTAAGATTTCAAAATAATTATGCAAAAAATATTGCTTGTAACATTATCAAAAGAAATTTACAAAATGGTTATAAATATCATATTCATGTAAACCTTGTAACATGATTCTGCATATTCCAGTTCTAGTATGCAAAAAATCTAACTATTTTAAACAAAAAAATTATTGTTTTAAAATCTATGTTGCATCTAATAATGTGTCATGATACAAACAAATGATAATTTTGTTTACTAGTTCATATATCTGAAGGTAAAGAAATTTTACCAATATTTTTTTTAAATTTTGTTTCAAAGCTGTTTTTTGTTTTTCAAACATTTTAAAAACTTATGCCCTTAATAGAAAATCTTGATTTTTTTTGTAAAAACATGGATTTAGTTACTACTTGCATGGTCATAATGTAGTTTACTTTCACCAAATATAAAAGGGTTTCATCATAAATAATATATTTTGTTTAATTACTTTTGTTACGAGCAACCAAATAAACTCTCCTAATGAAGATCCTTGAGGATCCGATGTTTAACTATGTTTGTCTATCATAAATTGTGCTATATTTGTAAAGTTCTCGTGTCTTTTTTTTCCATTTTTTTTTTTTTTTTGCATTTATTGCATTGTGTAGGTCTAGGTATTGGTTTTGTGTAATGAGATCTAAGACTTGCTCTCATTGATCATTTGTGACATATAATTTAGTAAAATTATCTCGATAATCTAAGACTTGTTCTAGTTGGGACAAAATTATTAATACTTTTATTTTAGGAGGTGATATTGTCTCGGTGGTTGTTCGTTTCCTACAGGATTAACATAATAATTATTATCGAAAGTATTATAAACATTGTATGTAACAATGTCTTGAAAGATTATCGAAGTTTGGACAAGTAGCAACATTAGGATCCATACTATTTTTTAGAAAAAATTATAATTAAAAACTTACTGATTTAAATATCAAAATAAACTACTTATATAATATGATATAAAGAAAACTTAAAATTCAACTTGATTTCCACCAAAACCGGATGTAGAATTGCTGCAGCTTGGGGGACGCCAATAAGTTGAAGCCTCCAAAACATGATTTCTCGAACTCTTGCGATTCTTTCGTACTTCAGTCTTCACAAAGTAACTAATTTACCAGATTAAAAAAAAATCATTGAAAGTATTAGAAGAAAACGAAAAAATTGTTGTGGTAAATTTGAATGAATTAATCTCTATTTATAAAAAAAAATTTGGTGAATGACCGTAAATTCTCTTAGAATATAGCCATAATACAATTATTTTGGTCCAACAAAATATTTTTTATTAACATTCAGAAAAGATTAAAAGATAGAAGTATTTATGAATGTTGTCATACAGATCGAAAGGGGGGACACACGTCAGCCCCAGCGCCACGTGATGACCCCCCATTGGTTGGGAGAAAGTCAAGGGGTGGGGGACTGAGATAGCAGGAGGGTGGTGGATTCATCGAATAAGAGGATGACATGTGATTTCAGTTTTGCCATTTGGTCGATTTATGGGACATTTTCTAATATTTATTATTGTTGAGTATGACTATTGTTTTTTTCTTTTACCAAAAATAATTAAATATTAGGCTAATTAGTGTTTAGACCCTAAAGTTTATACCAGTTTATAGTTTAAGTCCTGATATGTCTAATTAGAGAGTTTAGATCCTGATTTTTTTTCTATTGCACCCTTCCTTCATGTTTGATAATGAAAGTTTCATGTATAGGGTAGAGAAGGTATACTAGGAAAATAAAACAGAAAATAAATCATTAGGGCTAATTAGAATTTAGTCCTAAATTTTATGCCAGCTTAGAGCTTAAGCCCTGACTTGTCCAATTGAAAAGTATAGAACCTGAATTTTTATTATTTGTTTTATTTTTTCGACTATACCCTTCATAGTCTATATATGAATGTTTATTGTCAAACTTGGGAGAGAGGGTATAATAGAAAAAATAAAACAAATAATAAAAATTTAGTGTCTAAATTTTCTAAGGACACCCCAACTTTTGCTTGGGACTAACCTTTACTAGAGGACAGCCCAATTTGGTAAAACTTTTACTGGGGATAATCCCAATTTTACTTCTAGTCCAACCCACAAGAATTAAAATTTCTAGAGGCGAATGCGCGGGGGCACGGTCGAGCTCTGGGATGGGAGGGGAGGAGGAGAAGGAGGAGGCGACGGAGGTGGAGGCAGAGGAGGCGGCGGACAGTCCTAAAAAATTAGGACTGTCAAATTTTTGACAAATTTTTGGTAGTCCTTTCAATAGAAAGGACTGTCGCATTTTTGACAGTCCTTTCTATTGGAAGGAAAGGACTGTCAAATCATCTGATAGTCCTAAAAAAATTGGGCTAGCCAAGTAAAAATTTGGATGACAAACTTGTAAATAATTTTGAAAGAAGTTGGACTAGCCCCAAGCAAAAGTTGGGGTGCCCTTAAAAATTAGCCTTTTCTATTTGGACAAGTCGCGATTTAAACTCTAAACTGGTATAAAACCTAGGGTCTAAAATCTAATTAGCCTAAAAAATTAGGGTCTAAACTCTCTAATTAAATATATGAGAGCTTAAACTCTAAATTGACATAAAATTCAGGATCTGAAGGCTAATTAGCCCTTAAAGATTGCCTGCTAACCAGTTTTTGCTGCTTCAACAATTGGTTGAATTCCGCAATTTGGCTGCATTGTAAAACCATATATAGATGTCACTGTACAGCGACAGCGAAGGTGATGTGAAATTCCAACTTGAGAACGGGAAGATGTGACGACATTGACGGTGTCGATTTTTGTCTACTCCCACTAAAATTGACACATTGATATTGTACAATACATAATAGCTCTTGTATACTTCGTACGTACGTGACTGTAATTAAGTGATGGAGCATGTTGAGACGAAGCCTCGTGATAAACAACAGTAGACAAGTTTGCTAAAGAAACTATTGCTACAGAATGTCGCAAGTATTTGATATGGCAGATGTAAAAAATTTATTAAGTACGACAATAAACAACAGTAGACAAATTTGCTCACAATTAAACAACAGTAGCAATTGTTAAATAAGGCTACTTATAAAATTTGTTAACAGAATATTAATTCCATGCAATTGTTAAATAAAATAGCAGACTTCGTTATCAACAGACTTTGTTAAATAAGATAACAGATTGTTATCAACACATGCAAATGTTGATAATAATTAGTTAGTAGCAAGTTTGTTAACCAACAAGTCAAATTCATAGCAAGCTAGCATAGTTGTAATAGTGAATTAATTAAGGTCTAACTCTTAGATTATTAGAATTTTTTCAATTTTTTTTCTTCAGAAATCTGCAAACAAAATAAAACAATGTAAATGTTACCGACCTCCGAAAAAGTCGCGCATGTAGCACTATCCTAAGAGTTAATCCGGGTCTATGTGCAGACTTTATCCGAATGCTCCTAGTGGTAAAATCTTTGTTCTACCGGTATCTCCTTGTCACACACAAAGCAGAGAGAGCAATCCGAGACTTAGCTCTGCCCAGAACAACAAAGAACGAAGAACATACGAGAACTTGGAGGAAAGAATTCGTGAGAGTTTTCGTATAGGAATTTTTTTTTTTATGTCGAAGAGGAGAAAAAGGACGGAATATATAGAAGCATAATAGTGCTTCTCTAACGGACTGAAATAAAGTCCAATAATGGACAATCAATTCCGACGTTTAGAGATTTAAACGTAATGTAAAAAAAAAGAAAACGTGATACATTATATCTGGAGAAGTTATGAAAATTTATTGATTACAAACGGTCAGAAAATAAATCAGGAGCAAAAAAGAATTTTAGAGTCTTAGTCCGTCCGAAATCAAAATGTCATTCGGCGACGGCATCCGTTACGCGTCGAGCCGGACAGGCCAGGCCGGACAGCAGCGGCGCACACGTGTGGACCATGGATCTCTCACACATCACACAACACTTTAATGATGCAAAAGAGGGCTTGTCTAGCAATACATAGCAGAGAACACCTCCTTGTCTAGCAAATATATACTTAGACAAGACCTCCTTGCCTAGCCGAAGTGGGACTAATAATATATGAACTTGAGCTTTTGCTCAAAACACTGCACATGCAGCCCACCACTTTATTTTCTTTTGTTTAGCATAGATTTCTCTCTCTTTAGCGGACTTATTATTTAGACTCCCACCCTTGTTGAAAGTTTATAGAATTGGACAGAAATAGCTTAGCTTCTATCATAACATAATAATTTTCTATAAAATTTATTTAAAGATAATAATATTTAGGGGATATCAAAATCGGATCATGTTTTGCTACACAATGTGACAATCTAAGAGACAAAATGCCTATTTTGACACACTTGCTTGTTTTGAGGTTCTACAGGATTTATATATGTAGTATATATTTAATTTGGCACCATATCTACATTATACTTTAAATATAATAATTATTATTATTACTAATATTATTACTGTAACTTGTTGTTTACACTAGAATCGAAGTGATTTAAAGTTATGCATTACAATATTAAATTGAGTCTAGAAATGCAATTTCTGGACCGACTTTCCTAGCTCAGCATCATTGCCTTAATGTTTTTAGCGCTCGACATGCAAGTATTAGGGTTTTGAATCTTTTGATAAAACAAAAGGTTAATACTAGATCACGAGGGTTACGACAAATTTTCAAAATAAAGTTTTATACATAATGTAAAAAATATTAAAAACTAAAAAAAAGAAGAAGTTACAACTAAGGTTTGAACTTAGAATCTTCACTATATAATACTAAGATACTAACCACTACATAATAATAATTTTACTGGAAATTGCTGAGGAACCCAATTTCGGGGTTGGTTTTTATGAAATACCCACCCGCATGATGGGTTTTATGAAATGTCCAGAATTATATATTTTCACGTTAAGTATTCCAAGATTCTCTTTAGATGCTCTGTATTTACAAAATTAATACCATAACTACCCCTCCGCACAAACTCAGATCTGGATTGCGATTCTCTTTTTCTTCTTCTTCTTCTTCTTCTTCTTCTTCACGAGAGATCTGAATTCCATTGTTCTCATTTTCAGCAGAGATCGCAAAGATCATTCGTAGTTCACCATATTTTTTTCAGTCGAACTCCGATCATCGCTTATCTTCTTCTTCTTCTTCTCCGACAATTAGGTCAATTATGGAGATAAGATATTCTTCTTCTTTTCCATAAGAGTTAACATCGTTTTGAAAGAAGAACGAAAATTCTTGAATCTTTATTCATGTCAAATTTCTTTCCACAAAACAAAAAAATAAAAAAATATATGTTTCTGTCAACTGTTCTCCGTCGATATCGCACGAAGAATAGTCATTCTCCTGTATTTTTAACAAGGAGAATGTCATTCTCCGTGTTGAATGGCATTCTCCGTGTTTCTAACACGGAGAATGGCCATTCTCCTGTGTTTTAACATTTGAATGACCATTCTCCGTATCATTTAACACGGAGAATGTCATTCTCTGTGTTATTTAGCACGGAGAATGGTCATTCTCCGTGTAATTTAGAAACGGAGAATGCCATTCTCCGTACTAAATTACACGGAGAATGGTAATTCTCCTACGTTTTAACACTGGGAATAACCATTCTCCGTGTAAATTAACACGGAGAATGTCATTCTCCGTTTTAATTAAGACGGAGAATGTCATTCTCCGTTTTATTTAACACGGAGAATGACATTCTCCGTGTTTATTAACACGGAGAATGGCCATTCTCCTGCATTTTAACACTGGAATGACTATTCTTCGTGCTAAATTACACGGAGAATGGTCATTCTCCGTTTTATTTAACACGGAGAATGGTCATTCTCCGTTTTATTTAACACGGAGAATAGCATTCTCCGTATTTTTAATACGGAGAATGGCCATTCTCCTGCGTTTTAATACTGTAATGACCATTCTCCGTGCTAAATTACACGGAGAATGGCCATTCTCCGTATAAATTAAGACGGAGAATGACCATTCTCCGTGTAATTTAGCACGGAGAATGGCCATTCCGTGTAAATTAAGACGGAGAATGCCATTCTTCGTGTTACTAACACAGAGAATGACTATTCTCCGTATAAATTAAGACGGAGAATGACATTCTCCGTGTTACTAACACGAAGAATGGCCACCCTCATGCGAAATTAACATTTTTCGTGTACTAACACGAAAAATGACCATTCTCCTGCATTTTATGGTCAGTTGAAACTTTGAAGGGCCATAACTTTTGACTGGGAGGTCGAAACGAGGTCCCGTTTGTCCCAAAATGAACGTATCTTCGAGGAGCCTGAAAGTAACAATATTTTTGTTATACGGCCTTCCGAAATTTTAGAATCGCAAAAAAATAATGTTTTGACCTCCGTTTTAGCACTTTTGTCGTTTGTCTCGGTCTTTCCAAAATTTTTCGACGAGTTTTTGAAGATTTTTGAGGAGAAAACCTAGATTCGAAAGTGAGCAGCGTATGGAAGGAGATGAAGTATTGAAACATTTTTTTAAGAGTAGTTTCGTGGGTGTTTTCAATAAATTAGAAGGAAGGACAAAAAGGTCATTCGGAACCCTCTTTATATATTTTTTGCTAATTCTGGGCACATGATGAAATTTTATTGCACGGTGGATTTTTCATAAAACTTTTTCGTTATTTGGACATTTCATAAATTTTCCTATAATTTTATGACTAAAAAAGTCCATAGTACATAGTAGTTCTATTTGAGATACAAATTATTAACATATTTATTGTTAAATTATTATTTTTGGGATCAATCATAATCCGTGGATCTTCGACAGTCGTCCTATGTCAGGGCCGGATTTCTGAGTAGAGGAAGAATACTCTCTTCCAAAAGAAAGATTGTATGAATCATTGGCATCCCGAAGAAAGTCCAATATATGATCCTTTTTTCTTTTTTTTCCTTAGACAGGATAAGCATATAGAAGATGAAGAAGACGGACGTTGACTGATAGTAAGCATTAGCTATTCTATGTCAATGACTAGGAGCGCTGACCCTGAGCTCACGAGGACTCGATCCAAAATTTTAAAATGGGACCTCCGTGCATAATATATTAAAAAATTAAAAAATTAAAAAAATTAAAAAAATTAAAATTAAGCACATTATTACCACCAAGAATTGAAGACCACAAATGTGCAAGTTGAATATAATAACAACTACACGATAACTATTTGTGCTAAGAGTGATCCATCCTATATACTAGTTCTATTTTAGATATAACTATGTTAGTGTCCCTTTAATCTTGAGCCCTGGGTGGTCGTCCAGCCAGCCCAGAGTCAAGGCCGTCCCTAATGACTAGCATAAGTAGGTTATGAAATGTCACGTTCCAATCCGAAAATTAATCGTTCATCCTCACATCGGTTTCTGCCATGTCGATCATCTTCGCCGGAACGTGTTGCAGCACGAGTCTGGAGTTGCACTCGTGCAAGAAAAGATGACAAATATCATAATGGTTGTCTCAAATATAGGAACATTACAGCAGAATGAGACTGAGACAAATAAGAGTATAGAAAACAATATATTTTTTATTAATAAAGCAACAAAATACAAAGGCTCTGAAGCAGCCCAAATGAACATGCTGAATAGGCTTACAATACTCATGATCTCTCTAGATCGCAAAGGATTTCTTTGTTCCATACATCATGTCCCATTTAGCAGAAGGCATTGTTTGGTATAAAGAGCTTCTACACACCTGTCACTTCCGTTTTTTGTTATACGTATTTTTTCAGGATACGTATACGAATTTCTGACAATTGTCAGGTGGCCCGTATTTTGACTTATCTTGCTTAGCTTAGCATTGGTTTAAATTTTGACTTAATTGGTTCAACTTGGTTCAACATGACTTGGCTTGGCTTGGTTTGGTTTATTTTGGGTTGAGATGGGAGGGGCTGCTATATAAGTCAACTTCTTCTCTCTCCTCCATTATTTGTATTTACTTCTTCATCTTCTTCATTTACTCCTCCCACCTACCAAGCCTAGGCAAGTGCAACTTGTTTCATGATGGATCTCAAGTTTTATTATTTCATTCTCTTCCTTACTTGATTCTAAGCCTCTTTAGAACTTGACATTTTTGGATTTGATGGATGAATTCTTGTAGATCCAACTTTGTAACTTTTAGGTTTTTCTTGGTTTTGATCTCTAAAACTTAGTTATTTTTGAAATCTAATTCCATGTTGTAGAAAATTCAATTCTACCCAATTTTGGCTTTTGAACCGCTTGATTTCGACTTCGTATGAGAAAGTTATGCCATTTTCGAGTTCATGAGTTCCCCACACCTTTTGGTGTTGTCGGGACGATGAACAATGCCGCGCACAGTGCCTTCTCTGTCGCACGTTCGCGCGCCGCGCTTGCTCGCAACGTGCATCGTGGACGATTTTGCCCACGCGCAATGCGCCACTTGCGCGCCGCGCGCCCGCGCAACGTGTGCCGTGGACGATTTTGCCCGCGCGCACTGCGCCACTTGCGCGCCGTGCTCCCACGCACTTCTCCGTCGCGCGCCCGTACGCCGTGCTAGCGCGCAACGTGCGCCGTAGGCGATTTTGCTCGCGTGCAATGCGCGACTTGCGCGTCGCGCGCCCGCGCACTGCGCATAATGCTCCACTTGCGCGCCCGCACGCCGTGCTTGCGTGCAATATGCGCCGTGGGTAATTTTGCCCGCACGCAATGCGCAACTTGCGCGGCCGCGTGCCCGTATAGTTTTCTGCCGTGCAACGTGCGTCGTGCTTCCGCGCAACGTGCGCCGTAGCAATTTTGCCCGCACAACTTGCGCGCAGGTCACTCCAAATGATTGTTTTTGCCCGTTTGGGCTATTTTGTAGCTAAAATCTTAAAAAACTCAAAACATGAAAGTTGTAGATCTTTTTCTTGGCTTCAAAATTATGTCACTAGTTATTTTATGCAAGTGTCTTTCATTCATAATAATGTAAGAATAAAACACGATAGTGGCCTGTTAAGGCGCACTCTTAACAAGTATCAAGTAACATGATAATTCTTAATAGTGACCTGTCGTGGTACACTCTTGACAAGTAACTTGACATGATAATTCTTGATGCTGGTCCGTTGTGACGCACTCTTGACTTGATAAAGTAACCTAACATGATAATCTCGATATGCCTTGCTAAGTAAATCTTGTCTTGACACCGTGGATGTTTGTACTTGTATAAGCTACATGTCTCGTCTTGCATCATGTCTAGGATATGAATTTCTGATTTCCACGGTCAGGAATTCATACTGAATCTGACTAAGATAATGACTAGAGTGATCAAGTAGTTCATGAAGAGATTTTCCAGCTACAGGCAGTCCCGTTATCTGGACGCTTTTAATTAGACTTGTAGCCTGCCGTCGAGTAGGACACATTTCCAGCATACTGTCATGTGTTGCACCTCTAAGTCACCTAATCCAACTCTCTCAACTTGTGACCGGATAACCTGGATTAAGACTGCAGGGCTTGTGGCTGTTGGAACATCTCGATGCATCTTGCTAGTAACTAGGCTTGTGATAACCCTAGTTAGTTAAAGTATCAAGCCGTACTCATTGTTTGGCCGTGAATGATGAATGGAGTCCAGTCTAGTCTTATCTAAGCAATGCCAGTCTATGATTACTTCAGCACTTTACTGTTTATGTTTACTCTTGTCAATAATTGGTCGGAGACTAAGCTCTGTTCAGGTGAAGGATTACAATTCCGGTCCTTATTTGGTTTACGGGTTGTAACTTGGCTACCAGAACAGTCCCTTAGTTGTCTTATCGTTTATCACCTTTGTTTTCTCTAACTCATGTCTTTTGTTATCCTTTATGTATCATGTACTAATATGCTGGTTTTAGTTATTAAGCGAAGCCTTCCTTGTGACACTTGCTCTTTCTGGGGTCTGACCCAGCTGGTTTTGTATGGCCAGATTTCGGAGTAGCTTCCGAGGATCTTCCTGTCTTTCAGCCAGATGGTGACCACTAGGCGCAACCCTGGCAACGAGTGGGTTCTTATTTTGCTCTCCTACTTGTAAAAAATTCTTTTGAGGCGTTTAGCCGTCGAGCAAGTGTTAGCTCGTTTGTAACTTTACTTGTTGTCTGCCTACGGGCTGTAACATGATTGAGAAATCCTAGGGTTGATCATGTATGCCTGAAACTCTTGCTAGTCTTCATATTTTGTATGACTAGCTTCATGATCATCTGAATATGTGATGTTTGGGACGCCTTACTTTGTATGTCTGATGATCTAACATCTTGTAACATTTACTTACTTGCTTGAGATTAAGACACTATACTTGTTTATGACCATAAGAGACTGTTGGCTTGTAGATAAACCCTCATGCATCTAGACAGCCGTGACCGTATATCGAGGTAGATTATACTTCAATGTACGTAGCTGGCTATGTCTTTCCCCCGCTCTCCAGTATTCTGGTTCTGGGGCGTGACAACACCCATCTAATTCATCGTCGTCGCGGCAATGTTCAAACGACTCCCAAACACGGGCGCCTGAAAATGATGCCAACAACGTGGATCAGCATTATCATATACTGAAGATGAGGTAACACACTCCCCTACACCAGCACTAAGTAATTTTGTAATGCATGCATCTTATTTGGTGATCTTTCTATTGTTGTCTTAGAATCAGTTTCATGGCATATTGTAAAGCAGTAAAATATGTGAGTATATATTCATGTTATATAATATAGCCAACAAAAAGCAAGTATTAAAAGCATCAAACACATCGCATTGTCGCGACTTCTTACCAATGTTGTCGCACTCACCGTCGCGTTGATGCAAGGTGAATGGTATTGTCCTTCCCTGTCATGTAAAAGCAAGCATACTAAACCAACACACAAATCGGATCTAACACCTCCAATGCATCCACCCTTACTGTCACCCTCACTTTTCCAAGATAGGGGTAAAATGGTAATTTTTCATTTTAAAATATTTTAGGATTTTTTATTTCATGAATGTTAATATTTAATGATTATAGGAGTCGGGTTCGAATTTTATCTCATTCCGACTTGTTTCGGGATTCCGGGAAATTTTGATTTAAGTTGTGCTTAACACATTAATTAGCCATGGCCCACCAAACTCATCATTTAGGTCTAGGAGTTTGGTCTAATCCCACATGAGTGATTAGGCCTAATTATGATTTTTATTTGGTCTTTTCAAACCCCCAAACCCTAATACCATTTAACCCTTCATAAAGTAAAGGAGAGGGGCAAACTTGTAATTATGATAGGGGACAAATATCCCCCTTATATGGTAGCCACCTCTCTCCCCCTTTTCACCCATTCATACTTCAATATTTTTCCATCTTCTTCTCCAAGTGTTCTTCAAAGAAAGAAGAGCAAATCTCTTGGAATCATCTCCAAATCAAGGTTCCCTTTCCAATATTCTTTCATCAATCTCTCCCTCTACCTCAAGTGGTGCTTCTACAAACTTTTGGGAGCAAGAGGAGAAGAGGTGTGTCCTAAATAATTTACTTTGTGTCGGAGCCGTGTCGGAGGATTTTGTATTGGGATCCATCTCCCAATAGGTACAAACTATCCTCTATTTTCTATTTTCTCATCATGTAGAATAGTTTTGACCAAGTAGGATTGATCCCCATGATTGTGTACCTATTTGTGTCAAGTTTGAGTCCATTTGGTGTGTCCTAGGAAGAGTTTTGATTTGTGCTTGTGTCCTAGTGTTTTCCCCCAAGTTGGACACCCCAAGAATATTTAGTTTTGCCTCTAAGTGGTTTAGACACTTTAATTTCATATTCATATTTAGTGTGTGTGAGAGTGTGTCTATATATATGTATACACATGAGTGTGTGTGTGTGTGTGTGTGTGTGTGTGTGTCTATATATATATATATATATATATATATATATATATATATATATATATATATATGGACACTCTCTCACATATATATATATATATATATATATATATATATATATATATATATATATATATATATATATATATATATATATATATATATGTGTGTGTGTGAGAGAGTGTCCATATATATATATATATATATATATATATATATATATATATATATATGTGTGTGTGTGTGTGTGTGTGTGTGTATTTATATATAGAGAGGGGAATGGATGAGAGAATATATATATATGAGTGTTTATATATATTTAGAGAGGATTTATAGAGAGAATTAGAGGAGAGAATGGAGGAGAATAGAAGGGAATTAGAGAGGAGAATAAAGGGGCGAAGAGGGGAAGAAGAGGAAGGCATAACAGCAGCAGCAGCAGCTGCATTGGCAGCAGCAGCCGCATTGGCAGCAGTACCAGCTACAGTAGCAGCAGCAAATGCACAATTTCCCCCCCTATTTGACCCCCGTAGACCCCTATATATACCCCCATATGTATACCAATATATATACATATATAGACCCTATATATTAGCTATATATACGCCTAATCAACCCACTAAATAGCCCCCTAAAACTAGTCCCAAGTATAGGTTAAAAATGGGTGTTTGAAAGTGTGTGTGAGTGGTTGTGTGAGTTTTAGTGAAGGGGTGATTTTGAGTTCCGTGATTCGGAACGCGTCGAAACTTGGAGGGGACTTAGCAAATGTGAAATAGAGTTTGCGGGTAGGCTCCTAGGTGGAAATCGGGGTTACGTGTGGGATTAGGGAAATGGTATTGCACCGTACCATCGAGTATCTTGAAATATTCAAAATAACGGGTAAACGGGCGATACAGACCGTAAGATGGACTGGATGTCCACTTACCCTAGGAAACTTTATAGGTAATGGTTGTATAGGCTAGTACCCCACTACCCTAGGAAGCCCGAAGTGAAATTCCTAAGGGAAGGCCACTTGGCGTCGAGTTAGAATGGT
This sequence comes from Iris pallida, assembly GCA_029216955.1. NCBI lineage: Eukaryota > Viridiplantae > Streptophyta > Magnoliopsida > Asparagales > Iridaceae > Iris > Iris pallida. The sequence goes on along the minus strand of JANAVB010031416.1, from coordinate 6,135,238 downwards.
TAAGGGTAAATGTTTTAAGGGGTTGTAACCTCCGTAAATCGAATTCTTAGATATTTTCGAAAATTGGTATTTTATTTTATTTCGTATTTTTCAAAAGTTCGATTTTTCTAAATCTCGAAAAACGTGCAATTTGTAATTTTTGGGAAAATGATTTGACCGTGATTGCTATCGGTCCTTGGTTGGCTTTGGTTTACTATTTTAGGCGATTTTGCCCTATTGGAATTTCTCCGTCATTTTCTGGAATCAATAAGTTTTAATTATTTTTTCTCTATGGAAAAAACGGTATTGAATTTCGGAATTTCAAATATATTATTTAGTAAATAAATGATTGTTAAATATATTAAGTGACTATATTAGTATTTTATTAATTAGGAAAAATCCCGGCTAAATTGTAATTAGCCATTTGTTATTTAGCCATAATTAATAAAGAACTAAATTATAACTAATATTTATTTAGTACTAATTATTTTGCTGATAGTAAAATGTTAGTTGTTAGCAGTTAGCATGTTAGTTTTTCATTATTTTCCTATATTCTATTACATTCACAATTATTAGGGTTTCTCCCCTATAAATAGTACCCATTCCCCAAAACCCTAGGAATATCACAAATCCCCAAAAACCCTAAATTTCCTACACACATCCCTAGACATTCTAGCAGCCACTCCCATTTTCCTTGTCCCAACCCACCAGCCTCCTACAGCAGATCCCGACCACCCCCCCTGCGTCTCCGGCCATCGCCGGAGATCCACAGCCCGCCACCACATCACAACCCACACCGCCACCACTGCAAACCATCACCACCTTCAGAACCACCGCCGCCATCCCGGCCTCCTGCAACCGGCCACCGCCACCTCCGTTCACCACGCCGCCGCCATTCATCAGATCCACCGCCACCAACACCATCAGAACCACCGCCACCAACACCATCGGAACCACCGCCACCAACACCATCAGAACCACCGCCACCAACACCATCAACCACCCAAAACTTAGAGAGAGAGAGAGAGGGAGAATTGACCTCACCGGAGCTCTTCCGCCGGCGCCGCCGCGCGGAGCCCCGACTTTCCTCCGCGCCGCCCTGGCCGAGCTCGCGCCGCCGCGCGAGCCTTCCTCCGTCGCCGCCCTGGTTGCGCTCCACCCGGCGCCGCCGTTGGCGAGCTCCGCCTGACTGGAACCCGACCCTCCTCCGCCGGCTGCTCCGCCGGAGCCCGCCGATCCAAACCCCTCGTGAGCCTCTCCAACCCCTCCCCCCCCACTTTTTTGTTCTGTCGATTGGGGGAGACCGAGCTCCCCCCCCCCCCTTTTTTACTTAAGTATTAACATTAGGTATTAATTAATATTAGTTTATTTAATTAATATTAGTTTATCTAATTAATATTAGTTTAATAATTATATTAGTTTATAAATTATAATAGTTTATTATATATAAATATATTAGTTATTATATAAAATATTTGTTATTATAGATAATTGTATTGTTATGTAATTAATGTATAATAGTTTTATAAAATGTATATTAGTATATAATATTATGGGTATTAGTTTATATATAATTATATTAGTTTATATATATAAATGAACATTTTTATATAATGTATATTAGTATAATACATGTATAATTGTTATATAAAATGTATATTAGTTTATATTAAATGTATGTTAGTTATATATATATTGTAATAATGGTGGAAATAATTTGGGTATCTATAGTTATTTATTATTATTAGTATTATTGGAATTATTGTAATATTATTTCTATTATCTTTTAATATATGGTTTTAGCCTAAGGGTTTTATTATATTAAAAACGTTCTTTCAAGTATTGGTTTATGAAGTTTTTGACCCAATTTCATATTTGATAAAATAGGAATATTGGTACGGAAACGATTTTCTGGATTTTGAAATATTATCTAAAAGATGTCGATTAATACAAATATAGTTTTAACATTATAAGGATTTCCAAATATTTATTATTTTTATTTATTATTTTTTTAAATCGTAAATCGTGATTATGATAGTCATTTTCTGTTCTTGATTTGATTAGTGTACCAAACCCTGATTTTAGACTTTTATATACCAAACTAGGCTTTTGGACTACTCTGGACTCATTGGGACTGCCCGTGTCGTCGTCTGGGACCCTCTGTAGAGCTTAGCAGTGTACCTACCTCGTGTCGACACGTTCGTGTCGCGCACGTCGACTCCAACCAATCAAGGCGAGTACATTCTCTGATCTTTTCATACTTACCTGGATTATTTTCTTGCTCTAGATTACTCTACTTGATGCTGACACGTTTCTTCACGGATTAGTACTATATGGATCCTTTCCTGAGATGTTATCCCTCTACGGGTGCATCGGGTATTACATGTTCATGTACTTTATCATGTGCATCACGTACTCCTTGTACTCGTACTAGTTCATGTTTTTACATGTTCTCATGTGCTTCATGTGCTTCATGTGCTTATTATGTGCTCATGTACTACTCATTCGTGAGTTCACGTATCTTAGCTGTATTCATGTGCTTATGACATAACTCGAACGGATCCTTGTGTATTGATTGGGACGGTGTGAGTAGAATTGGTTATGTGAACATTATCCCCAGTAGCTGTATTCATGTGCCTCCTTAGTTGTATTCATGTGCCCCCAAGCCGTTTACATAACCATATTGTGCTCTAAATCACGTAGCCACTTACAGTCTCTACTATCATGTATTACTTTCAGTTACAAAATATCTCATGTTTACTCGTACTTCCTATTCAGCACTTCCTGTATTTTACTCTATTGCATGATTGATACTCCTAACCTGCTATAAACTGTTTTAGAGATATGTGCTCGTTCCCGTCCTGACTGGACATGTTGAAAATTTTACAGATAGCTTGGAGGTTGTCTGCTAGCCTAGAGGAGACACATTAGAGGTTGATTAGTTAGCTATTTTCAGTTGTCTGGAGTTGTATTTATTTATGGATTACTGTATCTGAGTTTTGAGATTGAGATGTATTTCTGGGTTATGTATCTTAGACACTTAGACTTCTATCTCCTGTATTTATTTTGGATTTCATGTTTTATATCATGCTCTACCTTAGATGTGATTGAGACTGTATCTGCTATATATGTCACCCCCATTCGGGGAGTATAAACTGTTTAGTCTTATACTGTTAGATGCATTGAGACCTAGGACAGCGTTCTACCGCCGACACTGCGGCGTAGGCTGGGCGTTGTTACGTTCTCGTGCCCTAACTCTAGGGTGCGGGTCGTGACACATTTTTAGTGGTGGCCCATGCAGGTCGAAACTAAAGTGTAGTGGTATTCGAACTAGAGTACCACTACAGCCTGCAGTAGGAATAGGATATATTTTGAAGATACTCAATCACAGTTAGGAACCCTTGAGAGATTCCCGGGACGACCCTGGAGAATCTTATTTAACTTCGATTTGAAAACTCTTTTTCCTTAAATTGTTTTATCTTTAATTTTTGTTGTTGAATTTGATTTTTAAATGGGTTATTGTTGAAATTGAGTTTGTATTCATTGATTTTGATAGAAGATTGTTGAATTTTGAATCTTGATGATAGTTGTTGCAACAGAGTTTGTGTTTTGATGGATTTTTTTATTTTTGAATTTTGATGATTCGTTGATAATTTGATTTGATTTTTGGGTATTATTGTTGATTTAATTTAATTTTTGTCAAGATGAAATTATATGGGCTAGGTCATCTAGGTTATGGAAATCTAGTCTTCCACGGTCACATTAGTCAGCATGGTGAGGACATATAGTCTGACTGGATATATTTCTCGGGTGTAGGAATTTAAGGTTTTCGCAGCCAAGCTAGCGGCATCGCGAAAATGTTAAATACCACGATTCTAGATGTATGTGCCTTAGTCGAGGACTCTGTGATTATCGTAACCTTGCTTACTAGTATGACGAGGATTTAGAGCACCATGATTTTGGATAGACGCATATGATTATCAGATTGTACCTTAAAAACTTTGAACATGTTTTCTTTTACTTTTGTTCAGTCTTTCAGAAAAAGGAATTATTGGTTGTTTTGGTTTTGCTTCTCATTATTTAACTTAGGAGTAGGAGTAGGAGTAGCTTTAGCTGTTATTATAAACCTTTGTGTGACTTTTGCTATAAAATTCTTTATAATACAATAAATCAGTGATTTTGCTAGGCCTTATTTTGGATTTGATATTGTAGCTCTGATTTTGAAATGGGTTCCTCTTTTAAATAGATAAGCAGAACATATTCTTTTATCATTCTTTTCCTGCCAGTATTTTACTACCATCATTCCTTGTCTTATATACATGTCCTGATTATATCAATTTCCTGTCTCGTATATAATTCTGTCAGCTATATCTTAAAAACTCTTGAATCTTTATATCTTTTTACTCGAGAAATGTTGAGGAAGTAACGTAAATCATCTAGTGCAGAAATGACGTAATTGGTTATCATAGGATGATTTTGTAGGAATTAAAATGTTGGATGTCAAACATGAAAAATTGAGAGGGAGATGTGGTAAAGGTTTAGAATGGAATCGAGAGATAAATGTTATCAATTTAGAAACAATCACAGAAATTTAGTTATGAATAATTCGTAGATGTATTCACAAACTAATGAGGATATTCGAGGTCAACTTAGTTTTGAGAACTTAGAAAATCTTGGTTATTGATTCGTGGGAACTTCTACTCTAAGGCTATGTAGAGATTTATTAAATGAAAAGAGAATTTAATCGTATTCGATGATTTTGCAAAATTGAACTAGATATAGTAAGAGGGTGACTAGAGACAGAGAGAACACAAGGATTTTAAGTTATAGGAATTAATTTTTGATGATTGGAATTTACAGAATTCAAAAAGGATAACACTGAGGGTGAACGTTGACGAAATATGAAGGTTGATTAATAAATAAATAAATAAATAAATTTGTATGACATTGTGGTATTGGAGTTGAGTAAATACGAGACTTGATTTAAACTAGTCCAAGGATTTCATGAACTGGAGTTAGAGGTTTCGGATCTAATTTAGAACGAGGTGAAAGAAATTGAAAAAAAAAATTTGATTAAATGAATACGTGATGATTCCTAAATAAGTTGGGGTATGTTTCATGGAAAATGTTTTAAAAGTTTGAAAATTTTGTCTATGGTGGTCATGGTAAAGGTTAGATGACAGAAGGTTATAAAAATTTTCGATGATAGTTATATAACGGTTGATTTTTCATATTGGGACTAGTGAGATAAAAATATTATTTGGCAAAGGATAAACTTAATGGTATTAGAGAGATGATTAACTTGACTTCTTATGAAATCTTTCATTGTTTCCTAAAAGGTTTTCAATATCATTGAATCCTAGCTCCCTTAATCACGACCAAATCGACTTGATTATCTTTCTTATCATATTAATATCTTTGGTTGTACTCAATTAAATAAACTTAATTATGACCTGAATTTCCATTCTCGTATGCTCGTGCTCGGACTTCGATGACATTGTCCTCCATATCGTCCAAATCTTGGTTCCCAAAAAAAAAAAATGATCAACTTAGATCGTATCACGACTAAAATTTCTTAATATTATTGTGGTTGGATTGCAATGCTATTAACATTCGTTCCTTAAACTTTTGATTTTGATTTTCCTTGAGTAGTGCCTTTCATCGTACCAATAGTCTTGACCCTTGACCGTACTCAATTTATTGAATTCCATCGTGACGTAGATCTCTATCATATGTTGCTCATGCTCAAAAATCTCGATTTCAACTTTCTGGACCTAAATTCAATACTGATTAGCCCTCTTCTTCATCGTGTCAATATTTTAATTTTGATCGTATTCAAACTTCGATACCCATATCACTCGTGCATAAACTCTGAATTATTCTTGGAAACGACTAAGTTCTGTTCCAATTCCGATTTATCTTCATACTACCCTTGATTATACCGAATTTCATGCTTGATCATGCCTAGGCTACTACCATACTCTTCATCATATCTAAATACTATTTGACCAAGATTGGACTGATTTCATCTTCGATCGTGTTTAACGATTACGATCATGTTCGAATTTTAACACTAGTATCCAAACTCTTTTCTGACCATGATTTACCTTCTAATTATATCTAAACTCCTTGTGACTAGTCATGCCTAGATGACCCGGCATGACTAGACGACTATAAATTCCATGATCGTGATTTTAACGATCATGACTATCGTATCGATTTTGTCTCTAAATCGTGCTTGAAAATTTGTCCTTGATCCCGACTACCGTTTGGCTATGAACTTAGTCATGTCTGAATTTGATTTTGATCGTGTCTGAACAAATTCTCTGTTAATGCCTAGATTTCAATTCTCTAACTGCTCATGCTATGAATTCATTCCTGAATCATACCTAGATTTTATTTTGGGTAACTTAACCTTGATCGTGCCAAGGTGACTTAAATTATTTTCAAATTTCTAATCATGACCGAGCCCTGATTCACGACTTAACTAATCTTATCCATTAGATTTTGATCGTGCTTGTGTGACTCTAACTCCGGCCTTATCAAGCCTAGATCATGTTGATCGTGCTATACTCAGATTTGACCCTACCTTGATCATTACCAAACAACAAATTGATTATATTAGTCGTGACTCGAGTCGTGCCTAAGATACTTAATCTTCGTTCTAAATCGTGCCAAGTTGATTCGACCATACCATAATTTTATCGTGCCAAATCAATAGTCGTGCCTAAACAAATTCGAGTTGATTATCGTGATCGTGCCAACCCGTCGTTCTTTGATCGTGCTTGCCATACCGCCTAAAATTTCTATCATGTTTTAACCCCCTTGCCAAGCTTTAATTTCGAGGACGAAATTTCTTTAAGGAGGGTAGATTTGTAACCTCCGTAAATCGAATTCTTAGATATTTTCGAAAATTGGTATTTTATTTTATTTCGTATTTTTCAAAAGTTCGATTTTTCTAAATCTCGAAAAACGTGCAATTTGTAATTTTTGGGAAAACGATTTGACCGTGATTGCTATCGGTCCTTGGTTGGCTTTGGTTTACTATTTTAGGCGATTTTGCCCTATTGGAATTTCTCCGTCATTTTCTGGAATCAATAAGTTTTAATTATTTTTTCTCTATGAAAAAAAGGTATTGAATTTCGGAATTTCAAATATATTATTTAGTAAATAAATGATTGTTAAATATATTAAGTGACTATATTAGTATTTTATTAATTAGGAAAAATCTCGGCTAAATTGTAATTAGCCATTTGTTATTTAGCCATAATTAATAATGAACTAAATTATAACTAATATTTATTTAGTACTAATTATTTTGCAGATAGTAAAATGTTAGTTGTTAGCAGTTAGCATGTTAGTTTTTCATTATTTTCCTATATTCTATTACATTCACAATTATTAGGGTTTCTCCCCTATAAATAGTACCCATTCCCCAAAACCCTAGGAATATCACAAATCCCCAAAAACCCTAAATTTCCTACACACATCCCTAGATATTCTAGCAGCCACTCCCATTTTCCTTGTCCCAACCCACCAGCCTCCTACAGCAGATCCCAACCACCCCTCCTGCGTCTCCGGCCATCGCCGGAGATCCACAGCCCGCCACCACATCACAACCCACACCGCCACCACTGCAAACCATCACCACCTTCAGAACCACCGCCGCCATCCCGGCCTCCTGCAACCGGCCACCGCCACCTCCGTTCACCACGCCGCCGCAATTCATCAGATCCACCGCCACCAACACCATCAGAACCACCGCCACCAACACCATCAGAACCACCGCCACCAACACCATCAACCACCCAAAACTTAGAGAGAGAGAGAGAGAGGGAGAATTGACCTCACCGGAGCTCTTCCACCGGCGCCGCCGCGCGGAACCCCGACTTTCCTCCGCGCCGCCCTGGCCGAGCTCGCGCCGCCGCGCGAGCCTTCCTCCGTCGCCGCCCTGGTCGCGCTCCACCCGGCGCCGCCGTTGGCGAGCTCCGCCTGACTGGAACCCGACCCTCCTCCGCCGGCTGCTCCGTCGGAGCCCGCCGATCCAAACCCCTCGTGAGCCTCTCCAACCCCCCCCCCCTTTTCTGTTCTGTCGATTGGGGGAGACCGAGCTCCCCCCCCCCTTTTTTTTACTTAAGTATTAACATTAGGTATTAATTAATATTAGTTTATTTAATTAATATTAGTTTATCTAATTAATATTAGTTTAATAATTATATTAGTTTATAAATTATAATAGTTTATTATATATAAATATATTAGTTATTATATAAAATATTTGTTATTATAGATAATTGTATTGTTATGTAATTAATGTATAATAGTTTTATAAAATGTATATTAGTATATAATATTATGGGTATTAGTTTATATATAATTATATTAGTTTATATATATAAATGAACATTTTTATATAATGTATATTAGTATAATACATGTATAATTGTTATATAAAATGTATATTAGTTTATAATAAATGTATGTTAGTTATATATATATTGTAATAATGGTGGAAATAATTTGGGTATCTATAGTTATTTATTATTATTAGTATTATTGGAATTATTGTAATATTATTTCTATTATCTTTTAATATATGGTTTTAGCCTAAGGGTTTTATTATATTAAAAACGTTCTTTCAAGTATTGGTTTATGAAGTTTTTGACCCAATTTCATATTTGATAAAATAGGAATATTGGTACGGAAACGATTTTCTGGATTTTGAAATATTATCTAAAAGATGTCGATTAATACAAATATAGTTTTAACATTATAAGGATTTCCAAATATTTATTATTTTTATTTATTATTTTTTTTAAATCGTAAATCGTGATTATGATAGTCATTTTCTGTTCTTGATTTGATTAGTGTACCAAACCCTGATTTTAGACTTTTATATACCAAACTAGGCTTTTGGACTACTCTGGACTCATTGGGACTGCCCGTGTCGTCGTCTGGGACCCTCTGTAGAGCTTAGCAGTGTACCTACCTCGTGTCGACACGTTCGTGTCGCGCACGTCGACTCCAACCAATCAAGGCGAGTACATTCTCTGATCTTTTCATACTTACCTGGATTATTTTCTTGCTCTAGATTACTCTACTTGATGCTGACACGTTTCTTCACGGATTAGTACTATATGGATCCTTTCCTGAGATGTTATCCCTCTACGGGTGCATCGGGTATTACATGTTCATGTACTTTATCATGTGCATCACGTACTCCTTGTACTCGTACTAGTTCATGTTTTTACATGTTCTCATGTGCTTTATGTGCTTCATGTGCTTATCATGTGCTCATGTACTACTCATTCGTGAGTTCACGTATCTTAGCTGTATTCATGTGCTTATGACATAACTCGAACGGATCCTTGTGTATTGATTGGGACGGGGTGAGTAGAATTGGTTATGTGAACATTATCCCCAGTAGTTGTATTCATGTGCCTCCTTAGTTGTATTCATGTGCCCCCAAGCCGTTTACATAACCATATTGTGCTCTAAATCACGTAGCCACTTATAGTCTCTACTATCATGTATTACTTTCAGTTACAAAATATCTCCTGTTTACTCGTACTTCCTATTCAGCACTTCCTGTATTTTACTCTATTGCATGATTGATACTCCTAACCTGCTATGAACTGTTTTAGAGATATGTGCTCGTTTCCGTCCTGACTGGACATGTTGAAAATTTTACAGATAGCTTGGAGGTTGTCTGCTAGCCTAGAGGAGACACATTAGAGGTTGAGTAGTTAGCTATTTTCAGTTGTCTGGAGTTGTTATTTATGGATTACTGTATCTGAGTTTTGAGATTGAGATGTATTTCTGGGTTATGTATCTTAGACACTTAGACTTCTATCTCCTGTATTTATTTTGGATTTCATGTTTTATCTATCTTCCTTATCATGCTCTACCTTAGATGTGATTGAGACTGTATCTGCTATATATGTCACCCCCATTCGGGGAGTATAAACTGTTTAGTCTTATACTGTTAGATGCATTGAGATCTAGGACAGCGTTCTACCGTCGACACTGCGGCGTAGGCTGGGCGTTGTTACGTTCTCGTGCCCTAACTCTAGGGTGCGGGTCGTGACAGGGGTAATCGGGTAAATTCAAAATACGGGGTTCGGGTATTCGGATTGACTTGAAACTTGGGTGGCTTGTTGGGTACACCCTACAAATGTCATATTTGAACCGATTTTGGCTCGGTTGACCTAGAGTTGACTTTTTACCCAAAAGTCAACCGTGAGTCAACACTTTGTCTAGATTTGACCAAATCCAAACTAGAGTTGACCAGTTGACCAAAAGTCAACTGTTGGTCAACATTTGACCAGTTTGACCTAGAGTTGACCTAGAGTTGACCAGGGTTGACCAGTTGACCAAAAGTCAACTGTAGGCCAACTCTTGATCCCGTTTGATTTGCTTTGACTTGTTTTGTCTTGCGATGACTGGTATAACCTAGAGTCGACTTAGATTGACTCGATATAACTTGATTTGACCTAGATTGACTTGACAGGACTTAGTGTGACTCAGTGAGACCTAGTTTGACCTAGATTTCATATCATTCATTGTGAATCATTCTTAAACTTGTTTAAACCTAAATTAACATACGATATCTCATATTTAGGTTTCTGATTACCACTCTGAGCATTGATATACCCTTCAGCTCAGGACAGCAGGCGAGTAAATTCTCTGATGGCAGTTACTTGTTTTGATATCTTCTCTACCAGTTCAATTATAGTGTTTACTTGATTCTCGACACATTGGTGCACGAACTAGTATTGTCGGATTCCTGTCATGAGATGTCATTCCTGGATTTCTTGGGATACGGGTACTTGCTTGGTCTTGATTCTTGTACTTGTATTGACGCCGATTCCTGAAGAGGACTTGCTCCCCTCTCAGGGAATCCCGCGTCATGACGTGTTATGTCCGGATTCATGTACTATTCGGGGATGGAGAATTTTATAGATAGTGTGATCAATGCCCACCTTGAGTTACTACTTGTATCATAGCTATACCCTCACCTCACGATGGGTATAGCCTGACCTGTGCTACTACTTGCTCCATAGCTTGCTATCCCGGTCGGGCCGAGTCCACGTACTTGTAGCCGGTCGGCATGGAAGCCTGATTCTTGACCCATACCGATCACATTATGCTATAATATTCGAGGCACTTTAATATTTATTACATCAGTTACATGATTTACAGTTCAGCTTACTTTTCCTGCATGATTCACCCTGACATGATTTCCAGTTTATATAACCTGTTATACTTACATCTTGATATGTTCATCTTGTACTCTATTATGATTGACTGTTAGAGCATTTGTCATTACTATGAAATTTGTTGCCAGCGTTGTACTCGTTCATTTTTCTGACAGGATAACGTTATGATATATCCAGATGACATAGATGCGGACTGCTCTACCTACTATAGGTATGGTCAGGACGTAGACTGCGACCAGTTGACACCCTTGGAGCCAGTGGATGATAGTACTTCTGTCTAGGTTTTTTTAGCTAGGTTTGACTGGACTGCGATCCAGCTGGCTTTCAGACTGTAGTTTTCTATGTTATATTTTGAGACCCTGAGATGTTATGTATATATCTGGGCTTGTGTCGGACACTGACTTATTTCTATTTTCATCTATCCTATGTCTTTCCTTCTGAGCTATCTACCTTAGTTTTATTCTGTGATTGAGACAGTATTGTTATGTCACCTCCACTCGGAGTGTATATACTGTACAAGTACCTTTATACTGTTAGTCGTAGTATTTACATACGTTATATACAGCATTCTACCGCTGATACTGCGGCGTAGGCTAGACATACCCACGTGCTCGTGCCCCTCATAATGGTGCGGGTCGTGACATATTTTTGTCGTGGCCCACGCAGGTCAGTGTCACAATTAGTGCGATCTCGTAATGGTGCTCGACTTAGAGTACTAATTACGAGCCTGCAATTAGGACGTAGGACCTAGGACATGATAGGAGTTTCTCAATCACACCTAGGAAAAAAAAATTCGATCTTTTGATTATCATGATTACTTCCCTTGTATTAAATTAACTGTCCTTCTTTGATAAATCTACTCATGTGCCATATTGATTTCTTTGTTTCAATTCGTCTCCAGGATGACGAAGACGCACCCGCAGGCCACTGGATCGAGCAGCTTGCCCGAGAAATCTGACCAGGCTGAGGAGGAGGTTCACGAGACTGTCCCCAGTGATTCCACTATCCCAGAGGTCCTGGCAGTTGCACAGGGAGGTCTACTACCTCCACCCCAGAGGGTTTCGATCGTCGTTCCGGAAATGCTACCGCCACCACCTCCGATACCGACGGATACACACCATATGTTCCTTCTCCTTTAGCAGATAATGGAGACACAGCGGGCCCAGGCAGAGGCGTCGCAGCGCCAGTCGGAGGCGTCACATTGTCAGATTGAGATGCTGAGGCAGAGCATGGAGAACTCGCATCAGCTTGCACTGGCAGCCGTGGAGAGAGTGGCATCGGGTACGGTACAGGGCCCTACTGGCCAGCAGCCGTACCAGCAGCAGTCCAGGTTGGGGACAGTATTAGACTTTAGGAAGATGAGCTCCAGAAACTTCACGGGCACGGAGGGCATCCTTTATGCATACGACTGGCTAGAGGATGTGCAGCGGAGCATAGAGCTGGCAGAGCTTCCTAGAGGACTTTGGGTTTCGACCGCAGCCAGCCGATTCTTCGACATCGTGCTGACATGGTACCGTACGGATCCTCGTGCATCGGTGAGAGGGCTGACATGGGAGAACTTTCGGAGGCTCTTCAAGGAGAAGTTCTTCCCGGACGTGGCTCTTACAGCATTGGAGGGCCAGTTCGTGGGTCTAGTGCAGGGGAACTCGTTGGTGGACGAGTATACAGCTGAGTTCTTCTGTCTTAGCAAGTTCGCTCCCGATATGAACCAGGATGAGGGGCAGAAGGCTCGTAAGTTCCGCAGAGGACTTATTCATGCAGTGCGCACCCGCACCTCGGGTTGCCGTGACGCGACGTTCGATCAGATATTGATGGACGTGCAGATTGCAGAGGAGGACTTCGGCCTTAGGTCGAAGAGGAGCGGTGACACTATGGGGGCGAGTTCCAGTGCAGGACCAGCCAAGCGCCCCCATATTCAGCATCAGCAGAGGCCGTTTCAGCAGCAGCCTCTGTTACAGATTCAGCAGGCACCGGCACGTGCCCAGCAGCATCAGGGTCAGGGCCAGAGGCAGACCCAGCAGTGTGCTTTCTGCGGAAAGACGGGGCACAGCAGAGACGTATGTCGGAGGAGGTTAGACGCTTGCCTATTTTGCGGAGGGACCGACCACCAGCTGAAGGGCTGTCCTGTTCGGGCAGCCAAGGGAGGCCAGGACAGAGTGCAGCCGGCTAGAGAACCAGCAGTTCAGCAGAGAGGTCCTCCACTTCAGACCCAGCAGCAGCGCTTTGTTCAGCACCAGAAGGGAGCACCCGTGGGCAGGGTGTTCGCTTTGGCAGCAGAGGAGGAGGTAGAGCCGGTGGGAGATGTTGTAGCAGGTCATGTTCTCCTTGATTCTTTCCCTGCTTTTGCCTTGTTTGATTCTGGGGCCACTCATAGTTTTGTGTCTGTTTCTTTTGCTCTGAGACACAATATTATTGCTGAATATATGAGTGGGACTTGCAAGATTATGACCGGGGGAGTCATTATCCTGGTTAATAATATTTGCAAGGGGCGGAGAGTCACTCTGAGAGGCCGGGACTTGAGTGCGTGTCTGCTCGTAATGCCCCTACCGAGGTACGATATGGTACTTGGTATGGATTGGTTGAGCATGCACCATGCTAGCATTGATTGTAGAGGAGGCAGAGTTCTTTTTAGGATGCCGGAAGAGCCAGAGATCGAGTTTGCTCGATGAGCAGCGGAGCCGGAGGCTGGATTCTGTGGAGCTTTGTTGGCGGGACAGGATTTGCCACATCCGTTGATAGCTGAGTTCTCGGATGTTTTTCCCGAGGAGTTGCCAGGGATGCCACCAGACAGGGACATTGAGTTCTCTATAGACTTGGTGCCGGACGCCGAGCCCATTTCACAGCATGTCTATAGGGTGAACAAAAGCGAGTTGATAGAGCTGAAGAAGCAAGTCGACGAGCTGCAGGACAAGGGGTTCATCAGATCTAGTTCTTCGTCCTGGGGAGCACCAGTCCTGTTTGTGCCGAAGAAGGACGATACGTCCTGCATGTGCATTGATTACCGGGTGCTCAGCAACCTCACTATCAAGAATAGGTACCCTTTGCCGAGGATCGACGACTTGTTCGATCAGCTGAGTGGGACGAAGGTATTTTCGAAGATAGACTTGAGGTTCGGGTATCACCAGCTGAAGGTGAGACGGGATGACATTCCCAAGACGGCATTTCGGACTCGGTACGGCCAGTACGAGTTTACAGTGATGCCATTTGGGTTGACCAATGCTCCCGCGGTGTTCATGAACTTGATGAACAAGGTATTCCATCAGTACCTTGACAAGTTCGTAGTGGTCTTCATAGATGATATCTTGATCTATTCGAAGACGCAGGAGGAGCATGAGGAGCACTTGTGAGTTGTGTTAGAGACTCTGAGGAGGGAGCAACTCTACGGGAAGCTTTCGAAGTGTGAGTTCTTCTTGGACCAGGTCGAGTTCTTAGGTCATGTTGTGACCGAGCACGGGATCTCAGTGGACCAGAAAAAGATTTCAGTAGTGGAGTCTTGGTCTACTCCCAGTTCAGTTGCCGAGGTTCGGAGCTTTCTGGGTTTGGCTGGCTATTACAGGAAGTTCGTCCAGGACTTCTTGCAGATTGCAGAGCCGATGACTAGACTCACCAGGAAGGACGTGGAGTTCATCTGGATTGTTGAGTGTCAGGCTGCATTCGATGAGCTGAAGAGGAGGTTGACTTCAACTCCGATATTGACTTTGCCATCTGGGTCAGGTGGGTTCTCGATCTACAGCGATGCTTCGGGGAAGGGCTTGGGTTGTGTTCTTCAGCAGCACGGGAAGGTGATTGCCTATGCATCCAGGCAGTTACGTCCTCATGAGAAGAACTATCCTACTCATGATCTGGAGTTGGCCGCAGTTATTTTTGCTTTGAAGTTATGGAAGCATTACCTGTACGGAGAGCGAGTTGAGATCTTCACAGATCACAAGAGCTTGAAGTACGTGTTCACTCAGAAGGAGCTGAACATGCGGCAGAGGCGGTGGTTAGAGCTGATGAAGGACTTCGATATATCACTGCAGTACCATCCGGGGAAGGCCAACGTAGTTACGGATGCCTTGAACAGGTATCCAGTAGCTATGTTCTTGACGATAGATCGTCATCTGTTGGCCGACCTGGATAGTTTGGGTATCGAGGTCATCATTCCGGGCGTGGAGGTCCAGATGTGGGGTTTACAGATTCAGTCTGAGCTGATGGAAAGAGTCAGGTCAGCGCAGTATGATGATGTTGCCCTGAGGAGCATCAGGGAGCAGGTACGGACGGGCTTGCTCGACGATTTATCTTTAGCCGAAGACGGGTCGTTGCGGCACGGTACTAGGCTGTGCGTTCCGTATGGAGAGCTTCGGGAGGAGGTTCTTCAGGAGGCGCATCGCTCTCAGTATTCTATGCATCCTGGAGCCAACAAGATGTATAGGGACCTGAGAGAGCACGTGTGGTGGTATGGCATGAAGCGCGAGGTAGCTCAGTTTGTATCTCGTTGCCTTGTGTGTCAACAGGTGAAGGCCGAGAGACAGAGACCAGGTGGATTGCTTCAGCCGTTACCCATTCCCGAGTGGAAGTGGGAGTACATCACCATGGACTTTGTATCTGGACTTCCACGATCGCCAGGAGGGAAAGACACGGTTTGGGTCATCGTTGATAGATTGAACAAATCGGCCCACTTTTTGCCTTTCAAAGTGGGTTTGTCTACGGAGAGGCTGGCTGAGCTGTATGTTCGTTAGATCGTGAGATTGCACAGAGTTCCGGTGAGCATAGTTTCTGTCACGCCCCGCTCCCGTAGGAGCGATCGTCCTCGCTAAGGCGTGATGCCGCACGGGCCTACTTGCAGGATGCAGGAGACGCCGGCGGGTGCGGAGCTTCAATCGAACGTGCTAAGGTGCGGAGCTATCTCTGGGCCTTGGAGCGTTGCAAGGAGCTGGAGCACCATATACGGGACATAATGTATCGGAACATCGCCATGAATCATTCCATCTTGTAAGCCACTTGGCACGCCTTTTATGTTTCAGAGAGAGAGAGAGCTTGAGCGACTTGTAATATCGGCCTAGCGCCGCTTGTAAACTTGTTGAATATCAATAAAGAATTTGGTTTCGCTTCAATTGTGTTCATTTATATTCCGCTGCAAATGGGGACACTCTGTGCGACTCTGTGGCCTAGAACTCAAATCGGCCGTTTCTGGACTTGGCCTTGCACGGGCGCAACCTAGGCCCGTGCGGTATCACGCCTTAGCGAGGACGATCGCTCCTACGGGAGCGGGGCGTGACAGTTTCAGACCGGGATAGCCGATTCACATCCCACTTCTGGAGGAGTTTGCAGGCTAGCTTGGGCACCTCGCTCAAGTTTAGTACTGCTTATCATCCTCAGACAGACGGGCAGTCGGAGAGGACCATCCAGACTTTGGAGGATATGCTTCGCACATGTGTGCTTGATCTCGGAGGTTCTTGGAAGGACCATTTTCACCTGGTAGAGTTTTCTTACAACAACAGCTACCAGGCCAGGCTCTGTATGGACGGAGATGCCGTACTCCTTTGTCTTGGGACGATGTCGGCGAGAGGGCGCTTCTTGGGCTGAAGATGGTTGTGGATGCGGCCAAGAAGGTCATATTGATTAGAGACAGACTTCGGGTGGCTTAGGATAGGCAGCGGCATTGGGCCGATAGTCACCGGAGACCGTTAGAGTTCGAGGTTAGTTTCAGTTTCCTGTCGTGTTGTTTGTGATTGTTTGTTTAGTTATGTGCTAAATTTTTTCTTATGTCTAGGCTGGTGACATGGTGTTTCTGCGAATATCTCCGACACGTGGCACGATTCGTTTTGGCAGAGGTGGGAAGCTTAGTCCGCGCTATATCGGACCTTTCACCATCATAGAGAGGATCGGTGCAGTAGCCTACTGACTGGACTTACCAACTAGGCTTGAGGGAGTGCACAACGTGTTCCATGTATCTCAGCTGAGGCGGTACGTGGCAGATCCTAGCCATGTATTGGACCATTCAGCGATACAGGTGGGACCTACTCTCAGCTATCCAGAACAGCCGGTGGAGATTCTGGATCGCAGGGAGAAGGTGCTCCGGAACCGGGTCATACCCTTTGTTCGTGTTGCATGGAGACATCACTCTCCAGGTGAGTCTACCTGGGAGAGGGAGGACGACATGCAGGAGCGTTTTCCTTATCTTTTCGAGCCCTGAGGTATAAGTCCATTTTTTTATACTTTCTGCTTGTGATTCCTGTGTTGTTGTCTTCAATTTCGAGGACAAATTTTTTTAAGGTGGATAGACTTGTCACCCTCACTTTTCCAAGATAGGGGTAAAATGGTAATTTTCTATTTTTAAATATTTTAGGATTTTTTATTTCATGAATGTTAATATTTAATGATTATAGGAGTCGGGTTCGAATTTTATCTCATTCCGACTTGTTTCGGGATTTCGAAGAATTTCGATTTAAGTTGTGCTTAATATATTAATTAGCCATGGCCCACCAAACTCATCATTTAGATCTAGGAGTTTGGTCTAATCTCACATGAGTGATTAGGCCTAATTATGATTTTTATTTGGTCTTTTCAAACCCCCAAACCCTAATACCATTTAACCCTTCATAAAGTAAAGGAGAGGGGCAAACTTGTAATTATGAAAGGGGACAAATATCCTCCTTATATGGCAGCCACCTCTCTCCCCCTTTTCACCCATTCATACTTCAATATTTCTCCATCTTCTTCTCCAAGTGTTCTTCAAAGAAAGAAGAGCAAATCTCTTGGAATCATCTCCAAATCAAGGTTCCATTTCCAATATTCTTCCATCAATCTCTCCCTCTACCTCAAGTGGTGCTTCTACAAACTTTTGGGAGCAAGAGGAGAAGAGGTGTGTCCTAAACAATTCACTTTGTGTCGGAGCCGTGTCGGAGGATTTTGTATTGGAATCCATCTCCCAATAGGTACAAACTATCCTCTATTTTCCATTTTCTTATCATGTAGAATAGTTTTGACCAAGTAGGATTGATCCCCATGGTTGTGTCCCTATTTGTGTCAAGTTTGAGTCCATTTGGTGTGTCCTAGGAAGAGTTTTGATTTGTGCTTGTGTCCTAGTGTTTTCCCCCAAGTTGGACACCCCAAGAATATTTAGTTTTGCCTCTAAGTGGTTTAGACACTTTAATTTCATATTCATATTTAGTGTGTGTGAGAGTGTGTCTATATATATGTATACACATGAGTGTGTGTTTATATATATATATATATATATATATATATATATATATATATATATATATATATATATATATATATATATATATATATGTGTGTGTGTGTGTGTGTGTGTTGTGTGTGTGTGTGTCTATATATATATATATATATATATATATATATATATATATATATATATATATATATATATATATATATATATATATATATGTGTGTGTGTGTGTTGTGTGTGTGTGTGTGTCTATATATATATATATATATATATATATATATATATATATATATATATATATATATATATATATATATATATATATATATGTGTGTGTGTGTGTGTGTGTGTGTCTCTATATATATATTAGTGTGTGTGTGTATTTATATATAGAGAGGGGAATGGATGAGAGAATATATATATGAGTGTTTATATATATTTAGAGAGGATTTATAGAGAGAATTAGAGGAGAGAATGGAGGAGAATAGAAGGGAATTAGAGAGGAGAATAGAGGGGAGAAGAGGGGAAGAAGAGGAAGGCATAACAGCAGCAAATGTAACGCCCCAAATGTTACACCCCGTCCGAGGCCCAGCTGCATAACCTTTTCGCGGACTAAGGTTATGCGGGAAGCTTCCAGAACATTCTAGAAGATGGCGGAAGGCTCTAAAAGATTGTGGATCTCTCCGGAAGGCCCAAGATCGTTCTAGGAGGCCCAAGAAGCTTCTGGAATGCCCTTAAAGTTTCCTTTTATGTTGCTAGGGAATAATCATGGAATATGCCATTCCAGTTATGGTAGAATGTAATAATCCTTGGAATATTCCTTCCAGGACTTTCCTTGTATTGCTCTCTGAGCACTTATAAAAGGGGGAGGCTCTCATTTGTTCCTCACCACCTAAAATTGTAAGCATTCTCCAAGTCAATAAAGAGATTCTTACTAGTCCCATCTTTGCTCCACTATTCTAGTTTTCTTAGCGATCTAGCTAAGTCGGGACGGGAAGGCTTGCACGAGTCTTTGAGGAGAAAGACAGTGCGCCGCACGGGACGAAGTGCTAGCAAAAAAAACACTAAGTCCGTGACAAGTGGTATCAGAGCAAAGGTTCGATCGCCGTCATGTCTTCCACCGAAGCCATCATCAACGAGGATCCGGCACAACCCTCTTCGCCTAAGGAGAAGGCGAAGACTTCGAGGAAGGGCAAGAGCAAGGAACCGTCGGTGGAACGGGCTCTTGGCGAGTTGGCTGGCCGGATTGAGATGCTGGAGAAAGGCGTGACGGGCGTCGAGTATCAAGTGGAGCAGAACCAAATGGCTCACGAGGAATTCGCCCAGGGTTTGGAGGCGGATGTCGCCACGGCTATGACGGAGTTCCGAGAGCATCTCCGCGAGATGCAGGCTGAGTTCGAGGAGGAACGAAAGGCCACGAAGGCGGAGATTGCTGAACTACGCAAAGAGCTACAAACCAAGGCGGAGGTCCTCGAGAGGGCCATTGCTGGTGGTCCGACTCCGAGGAGGGAGTCGACGCAGAGGGTGAAGTATCCAGAACCAAAATCCTTCAATGGCGTACGGGACGCGAAGGAGGTGGATAACTTCATCTGGAACGTCGAGCGTTACCTGAAGGCGGTCCGCATCGAGGATGAGACCGACAAGGTAAACACAGCGTCCCTATATTTTTCTGATGATGCTACGCTGTGGTGGCGACGCAGGTGCATTGATATAGAAAAGGGACTCTGCAAGATCGAGACTTGGGAGGATCTCAAGAAGGAGATCAAGTCTCAGTTCTACCCGAAGAACGTGGAGTATGTCGCAAGACGGAGTTTGCGTCAACTCAAGCACACCGGGTCGATCAAGGAGTATGTGGCGGAGTTCACCCGCCTGATGCTCACCATTTCCAGTATGGGCGAAGAAGATCGCATGTTCGCGTTCCTAGAGGGTCTACAACCATGGGCGGCACAAGAATTGCAGAGACAAGATGTGTCAGATCTGAACACGGCTGTTGCGGCAGCCGAGAAGCTGATGGAGTATTGACGGAGCGATGCCCCAAAGCCCAAGGAAAAGACCACCACCAAGTTCAATGGTGGGGGAGCGAAGAAGAACAACGGAAAGGGAGGCCCGCCGCCGAAGGACAAGCCGCAAGCAAAGCCTTCGACGGAGCGGAAGATCGAGTGCTATGTGTGCGGTAGAAATCATCTCGCACAAGACTGTCCGAACAAAGGCAAGAGGGTGAACGCGGTCCAAGGCGAGGAGGCCGAGGACATGGAGCCTAAGAAGGGGGCTCACATGGGTGCCCTGCGCCTGCTGAATGCTTTGAAGAGCAAGGCGGTAGTGTCCAAGACCCCGAATCGAGAGCTGATGTACGTGGACGTGAAGATCAACGGCCACAACACCAGGGCGATGGTCGACACGGGGGCAACCCACAACTTTATCTCGGACGCGGAGGTCCGACGCTTGGGTTTGACGCTGGAAAAAGACTCAAGCACGATAAAGGCAGTCAACTCTGAGGCGCGCCCTGTGCAGGGGGTAGCCAAAGGAGTAAAGATCCAAGTGGGAGACTGGACGGGTGTCACCAGTCTCACAGCAGCACCACTGGACGACTTCAACATGATCCTTGGGATGGACTTCCTCACTTCGGCAAAGGCAGTCCCAATGCCACATCTGGGAGTCGTCGGGATCATGGAGGAGAGCTCTCCGTGCATGGTGACAACTGCACGAGGCGAGCTTACAAAGGGGAAGGCTCTCTCCGCTTTACAACTCAAGAAGGGGATGCGACACGGAGAGATGACTTATCTTGCTGTGCTCAAGTCGGAG
Source organism: Iris pallida (assembly GCA_029216955.1). NCBI lineage: Eukaryota > Viridiplantae > Streptophyta > Magnoliopsida > Asparagales > Iridaceae > Iris > Iris pallida. Next base: position 6,114,061 of record JANAVB010031416.1, on the reverse strand, counting down.
GAGGCGCCCGTGCAGGGGGATCTTCCGCCTGAGATCGATGACGTCCTTATGGAGTTCGGGGACGTCATGCCGAAGGAGTTGCCAAAGAGGCTACCTCCACGGAGGGAGGTAGACCACGCCATCGAGTTGGAGCCGGGCACGAAGCCGCCCGCCATGGCTCCATATCGCATGGCCCCGCCCGAGCTGGACGAGTTGAAGAAGCAACTCAAGGAGCTGCTGGACGCGGGATTCATCAGACCGTCAAAGGCCCCGTATGGTGCACCGGTGCTGTTCCAGAAGAAGAAGGACGGAAGCCTTCGTTTGTGCATCGACTATCGTGCACTAAACAAGGTAACTGTCAAGAACAAATATCCCATCCCGTTGGTGGCGGACTTGTTCGACCAATTGGGAGGCGCGAGATACTTCTCCAAACTTGATCTGCGCTCGGAGTATTATCAAGTCCGGATTGCGGAGGGTGACGAGGCTAAGACGGCATGCGTGACGAGGTATGGCGCATATGAGTTTATGGTTATGCCTTTTGGTCTAACAAATGTTCCTGCGACTTTTTGTACTTTGATGAACAAGCTCTTTCATCCCTATCTGGATCGGTTCGTCGTGGTCTACCTCGACGACATCGTCGTGTACTCAAACACGATGGAGGAGCACATCGAGCATTTGAAGACTGTCTTCCAGGTGCTAAGGGAGAACGAACTCTTCGTCAAGCGGGAGAAGTACTCATTCGCACAAGAAGAGGTGTCGTTCTTGGGGCACTGGATAGGGCGTGGCAAGATATGGATGGAAGGCGCAAAGGTCCAGTCCATACGGGAGTGGGAGGCTCCCACCAAGCCGACGGAGCTGCGATCGTTCCTTGGCTTGGCGAACTACTACCGGCGGTTCATCCGAGGATATTCCGCCATCGCAGCGCCTCTGACCGATCTGCTGCGGAAGGATTGGGCGTGGAGCTGGACGCCCCGATGCGAGGAGGCATTCGAGGCACTGAAGCGGGCTGTGACGGAGGAGCCGGTCTTGTCTCTACCGGACTACTCCAAGGCGTTCGAAGTGCACACGGACGCGTCCGACTTCGCCATCGATGGGGTGTTGGTGCAGGAAGGACACCCCATCGCGTTCGAGAGCCGCAAGCTGAATGACACTGAACGGCGCTACACGGTACAGGAGAAGGAGATGACCGCGGTCGTGCATAGCTTGAGGACATGGCGGCACTACCTCCTCGGCACCAAGTTCGTGGTCATGACGGACAATGTTGCTACGAGCTACTTCCAGTCCCAGAAGAAGCTATCTCCGAAGCAGGCAAGATGGCAAGATTTTCTAGCCGAGTTCGACATGGCGTTGCAGTACAAACCCGGGAAAGAAAATCAGGTGGCCGATGCGCTTAGCAGAAAGGTCGAGCTCGCATCTGTGTGCTTGCTCAAGGGGGACATTCTGGATCGTGTTCGAGTGGGAATCATGGAGGACCCACTAACACTGGCCCTAGTGAAGCTTGCCAAGGAGGGCAAGACGAGAAGGTTCTGGCTGAAAGACGGACTTCTCTACACCAAGGGCGACAGGGTAGTCGTGCCTAGGTGGAGTGGCTTGCGGAGACAGCTGCTCAAGGAGTGTCATGACACAAAGTGGGCTGGACATCCGGGGCAGAAGCGAACCTTGGCGCTACTGGAGGCCGCATACTACTGGCCTCGCATGCGCGAAGATGTGGAGGACTATGTTCGCACTTGTCTTGTGTGTCAACAGGACAAGGTGGATCATCAGAAGCCCGGGGGCCTGCTGGAGCCTCTTCCCGTGCCGAGTCGGCCGTGGGAGAGCATTTCGGTGGACTTCATCTCCGCCCTGCCGAAAGTGGGGGCGCTTGGGTCCATTCTCGTGGTGGTGGACCGGTTCTCAAAGTACGCGACCTTCATTGCTGCTTCGACGGACTGCACAACAGAGGAGGCCGCGCGACTGTTCATCAGCCACGTGGTGAAGTTCTGGGGCATCCCGGTCAACATTGTCAGCGACCGAGACCCCCGCTTCACGGGGAAGTTCTGGACGGAAGTGTTCAAAATTCTCGGGACGGACTTACACTTCTCGACCAGCTTCCACCCACAGACGGACGGGCAGACCGAGCGGGTCAACTCGCTACTCGAAGAGTACTTGCGGCACTTTGTGAGTGCCAACCAGAGGGATTGGGTGCATCACCTCGACGTCGCTCAGTTCTGCTACAATCTTCAACGGAGCGAGTCATCGCACAGCAGTCCATTCGAGTTGGTGATGGGTCGCCAACCGCTTGCCCCGCACACGCTGAGTGCGGGGTCCTCGAGTAGAAGCCCCGCGGCCAACCAGTTTACTTCAGATTTCAAGGCAAAAGCGGACATTGCCAAGGCATTTCTGGAGAAGGCTGTGAGGAAGATGAAGAAGTGGGCCGACGCGAAGCGAAGGCCGGTTGAGTACAAGGAGGGGGACATGGTGCTAGTGAAGCTACAACCGCAACAGTTCAAGGTGTTCCGCAAGGTGCACAAAGGACTAATCCGGAAGTATGAAGGCCCCTTCCCCGTGCTCAAGAAGGTTGGCAAGGTGGCCTACAAGCTTGAACTCCCTGCCAAGCTGAAGATTCATCCAGTCTTCCATGCCAGTTGCTTGAAGCCGTACCATGAAGACTTGGAGGATCCCCAGCGCGGAGTTTCGAAGCGACCAACGGCGACCATGACGACTTCCTTCGACAAGGAGGTGGAAGCCGTGCTGGACAGGAGGACCATTCGGCGACGAGGAGTGTCCCCGTATGTGGAGTACCTCATCCGGTGGAAGGGCTTGCCTTACGACGAGTCTAGCTGGGAACGTGCTGATACGCTGCATCAGTTCGAAGCCGAGATTCAGGCGTTTCTCAGCGAGCATGGTTGACGAGGGCGTCAACACCTTAGGTGGGGAAGAATGTAACGCCCCAAATGTTACACCCCACCCGAGGCCCAGTTGCATAACCTTTTCGCGGACTAAGGTTATGCGGGAAGCTTCCAGAACATTCTAGAAGATGGCGGAAGGCTCTAGAAGATTGTGGATCTCTCCGAAAGGCCCAAGATCGTTCTAGGAGGCCCAAGAAGCTTCTGGAAGGCCCTTAAAGTTTCCTTTTATGTTGCTAGGGAATAATCATGGAATATGCCATTCCAGTTATGGTAGAATGTAATAATCCTTGGAATATTCCTTCCAGGACTTTCCTTGTATTGCTCTCTGAGCACTTATAAAAGGGGGAGGCTCTCATTTGTTCCTCACCACCTAAAATTGTAAGCATTCTCCAAGTCAATAAAGAGATTCTTACTAGTCCCATCTTTGCTCCACTATTCTAGTTTTCTTAGCGATCTAGCTAAGTCGGGACGGGAAGGCTTGCACGAGTCTTTGAGGAGAAAGACAGTGCGCCGCACGGGACGAAGTGCTAGCAAAAAAAACACTAAGTCCGTGACAAGCAGCTGTATTGGCAGCAGCAACAAGCAGCAGTACCAGCTACAGTAGCAGCAGCAAAGGCACAATTTTCCCCCTATTTGACCCCCGTAGACCCCTATATATACCCCCATATGTATACCAATATATATACATATATAGACCCTATATATTAGCTATATATACGCCTAATCAACCCACTAAATAGCCCCCTAAAACTAGTCCCATGTATAGGTTAAAAATGGGTGTTTGAAAGTGTGTGTGAGTGGTTGTGTGAGTTTTAGTGAAGGGATGATTTTGAGTTCCGTGATTCGGAACGCGTCAAAACTTGGAGGGGACTTAGCAAATGTGAAATAGAGTTTGCGGGTAGGCTCCTAGGTGGAAATCGGGGTTACGTGTGGGATTAGGAAGATGGTATCGCACCGTACCATCGAGTATCTTGAAATATTTAAGATAACGGGTAAACGGGCGATACGGACCGTAAGATGGACTGTATGTCCACTTACCCTAGGAAACTTTGTAGGTAATGGTTGTATAGGCTAGTACCCTACTACCCTAGGAAGCCCGAAGTGAAATTCCTAAGGGAAGGCCACTTGGCGTCGAGTTAGAATGGTTAAGGGTAAATGTTTTAAGGGGTAATCGGGTAAATTCAAAATACGGGGTTCGGGTATTCGGATTGACTTGAAACTTGGGTGGCTTGTTGGGTATACCCTACAAATGTCATATTTGAACCGATTTTGGCTCGATTGACCTAGAGTTGACTTTTTACCCAAAAGTCAACCGTTAGTCAACACTTTGTCTAGATTTGACCAAATCCAAACTAGAGTTGACCAAAAGTCAACTGTTGGTCAACATTTGACCAGTTTGACCTAGAGTTGACCTAGAGTTGACCAGGGTTGACCAGTTGACCAAAAGTCAACTGTAGGCCAACTCTTGACCCCGTTTGATTTGCTTTGACTTGTTTTGTCTTGCGATGACTGGTATGACCTAAAGTCGACTTAGATTGACTTGATATAACTTGATTTGACCTAGATTGATTTGACAGGACTTAGTGTGACTCAGTGAGACCTAATTTGACCTAGATTTCATATCATTCATTGTGAATCATTCTTAAACTTGTTTAAACCTAAATTAACATACGATATCTCATATTTAGGTTTCTGATTACCACTCTGAGCATTGATATACCCTTCAGCTCAGGATAGCAGGCGAGTACATTCTGTGATAGCAGTTACTTGTTTTGATATCTTCTCTACCAGTTCAGTTATAGTGTTTACTTGATTCTCGACACATTGGTGCACGGACTAGTATTGTCGGATTCCTGTCATGAGATGTCATTCCTGGATTTCTTGGGATACGGGTACTTGCTTGGTCTTGATTCTTATACTTGTATTGACGCCGATTCCTGAAGAGGACTTGCTCCCCTCTCAGGGAATCCCGCGTCATGACGTGTTATGTCCGGATTCGTGTACTATTCGGGGATGGAGAATTTTATAGATAGTGTGATCAATGCCCACCTTGAGTTACTACTTGTATCATAGCTATACCCTCACCTCACGATGGGTATAGCCTGACCTGTGCTACTACTTGCTCCATAGCTTGCCATCCCGGCCGGTCCGAGTCCACGTACTTGTAGCTGGTCGGCTGGAAGCCTGCTTCTTGACCCATACCGATCACATTATGCCACTTTTATATTTATTATATCAGTTACATGATTTACAGTTCAGCTTACTTTTCCTGCATGATTCACCCTGACATGATTTCCAGTTTACATATCCTGTTATACTTACATCTTGATATGTTCATCTTATACTCTATTATGATTGACTGTTAGAGCATTTGTCATTACTATAGAATTTGTTGCCAGCGTTGTACTCGTTCATTTTTCTGACAGAATAACGTTATGATATATCCAGATGACATAGATACAGACTGCTCTACCTACTATGGGTATGGTCAGGACGTAGACTGCGACCAGTTGACACCCTTGGAGCCAGTGGATGATAGTACTTCTGTCTAGATCTTTTTAGCTAGGTTTGACTGGACTGCGATCCAGCTAGCTTTCAGACTGTAGTTTTCTATGTTATATTTTGAGACCCTGAGATGTTATGTATATATTTGGGCTTGTGTCGGACACTGGACTTATTTCTATTTTCATCTATCCTATGTCTTTCCTTCTGAGCTATCTACCTTAGTTTTATTCTGTAATTGAGACAGTATTGTTATGTCACCTCCACTCGGAGTGTATATACTGTATAAGTACCTTTATACTGTTAGTCGTAGTATTTACAGACGTTATATACAGCATTCTACCGCCGATACTGCGACATAGGCTGGACGTACCCACGTGCTCGTGCCCCTCATAAGGGTGCGGGTCGTGACACTTACGCTCATGCAAGGGTGAATACCCACCTCCTACGCACAATACATAAGTTAACCAGACTCCAATCAATGTGAATACACCCACCATTGCACGGATACAAGGCGAAACCCTTGCCGTTCTTTGCATCATACAATTGTTGGTGTGCGCCCTTATATATCTATATGAAGGTCACTGCATTTCGAGCCATAAAGGACTATATCTTCGTACCACGAATAGTTCTAGCAATGGGTAGCAAGTCCATCGAAGATCCCACAACATCCGTATTACGACGCACCCAATCAGCCCAGGTAGCAAGCCTTACTGGCGGTCCTGTAATCCTGTGTTCAATAGCACCATAATTTTCTCCTAAGCCGAAGGGTCTCGGTACCCCGGTGAAAACACGTTCGAGGAAAGCAAACCCGTACGCGGGCTATCATCATCCATGTCCGTGACCATGCAATGCATACACATCTCGTAAAAAGTAAGGCGACAGCACATCTCATCCGTAACATTCCGTTTAACTCGCACCATCATTACTCATCTGATCTGTGTTCCGAGTAGCGACCCACAGGCCCCAACATACCGAGGCATCGTGCCGCATGCAATAGATTCGTGGACACCATACCACTTTCTACAGTTCCTTGGCAATTGTGTCATAAATGTTTGCTTCACTGACGAAGCATGCCTTTTGCATATTACAGTTCTTTGGCGTCGTACCACAACTGTCTGCTTCGCTGCGTAAAGCCATACTACATGTCCTCGTGCACTGATGCATGCCTCGACTTAGTTATCCGATGTTCTAAGACTTAGTGTCCAATGTTCTCTGGATCGTACACTTGATGAACGCCATGATATATATAGTCTTTCAATATTCTACGATTAATGTTCTCCAATTCGTGCACTCTATGCACGCTTCGATTAACACTTCAATGTTCTAACCCGAATCGTGCACTTGATGCACGCTCGTTTCAATTGTTCAATGTTCTACCTTAGGGTTTGACACACACACTTCGACTTCTATTTATCCGAAACACGCACATGTAAATTCATCACTCGAGAGCACGATATGGAACATTTTAGTATGCATGAAGGAGTAGGGAAGAAGGGACATAGTTCACTCAACTTAAATCGACTTGCACATCGCTCGTCGAGCTGATGCAGCTCGACGCCTTAACTTCGTTGCACGATCATCTCGTTTGATCTAACCATACAAGCATACCGCCACATTTGAACTAACTGACTGATTCAGCTCGTTGCAAGGAACTCCGCACGTTACCTGCACATGAAACCAACCAAATCAATACCTCTTCAAGTTGAATTTATAATTTCCCTAATCAAACCCATACCTCTTCGAACCAATCGACTCAGCGTAATGCACTGTGCGACACGGGACATTTCATAAAACATGATAACTTAAATAAAATTAAAAATTGTCAAAGTTCCTACGAGTTATTATCGTACCTTTTGAGTGTGCGTGTCATATATATATATATATATATATATATATATATATATATATAACTTTGGTAGATTTCTATACATGACACAGTACGTGGATTTTCCTGCAGGCAGCTGGGCCATATATCCAACCATAGTTGTCTTCATCTACTTGTGTTTACTCCCGTTCTTGTGAATCCTTGATGTATTGGTACATCCAGTGCAGGCTTGGCTCTAGCACACAAACCAACCAGTGTAGCTGTCGGCTGGCCCCTCTCCTCCGGATATGCAAAAGCATTATTATACAAACATCACACAGATTTTATATTGGAAAAGAATATCTTACTGGCACGACCAGGAATTTCAGACGAAAGGAACATCAATATAAATCTATCTACAAATATATTATGTGTTATTTTTAACCAAAAAAATATATATTGTAGTGGAATGGTTATAATGTTAGACCTCTATATTAGAGATCCTTGGTTCAAATATTGGTAACAAATTTTTTTTTTTATATTTATACTTTTTTTTCTTATATGTGTACCCAACAGAGTACGGAGATGGTGTCCAGAAAAATAGTGTAAAGAAGAATACAGTCAAACTGATTTAAATCACACGAGCAGAACTAAGAGTATGCATATAGATGGGCCCTAGAAACATTTTACCACAATCCAACATGAATAAAGTACCAACCATTTTGTATTTGTTCCGAGAAACTTATGTTTGGTGGATAAAACAGTAGTTCAGGTGGGAAGAAGAAGGAAACATCTGACGAATGTTCTGGACACATAATCGAGATCATTCACAACTAAGTACAATGGTGATCGGCGACGATGACAAGACCAACGGACTACGTCCACACTTCAAAAGTCGTTCCATACGATAGGCCAAGAATCGTGTGCATGGGACACACGATTATACTGAACCCGCACGCGTTGGAAAAAAAAAAGTACAATGGTGATCATCCATAACAAGTATACAAGGAAAAAAGAGGCTGAAGCCTGATTGTGTTAACAACGTTATAAACTAGCACCCGCAAAAATAAGGCGTTGAGCTTGCAAATAATAATTTATATCTCAGTCTGCATTTTTTTTTCAGCACGTGCGGGTTCAGTTAAATTGTGTCTTCCCACACATAATATTTAGTCGGTCGTCATATCATTTCGGACTCTTCGTGCGAATTTTGTCCGCACTGACTTTGTCATTATTGTTCCACACGAACGTCTCGTGCACTCTGCGCTCTCCGGACCTCCACGAGACGACCGACGTTTTTCGACGCCCGCAACTCAACACCTCGCTTCGCCAACGACGTCGAAGGCACCCCCGACGTCTTCACGACGCCTACGACAACCGATGCCGTCCAGCCACTCGTTCTATGCGCACGACGTCTTCTCGACGTCCTTACGACACCGCACGACGGGCCGCGTGGTCGGCCGTCGTTTATACACGTGGTAGAATGGTGTTGGTCCTCGACCGTCCGCGTGGCGTCCTAGCCGTTGAGTTTTCATGCACGGACGTCCCATTCAGCTGACCCACGCCAGCTCAGATCGTGACCATTTTTCGTCAGTCCTACGACGTTGTGGATGTCCCGTATCGCACAAGCCAGGCTCATCACCGCCATCGGGCTGCATATCAATCTTACATTGTAAGGTATAGTTGCCGTTTCTCATGAATCTACGTAACTGACAAACCTAAAGGAAAATAATATGTTGCCGTCAGCAGCTCTGTATAAAATTTGTGCAGCACTTCCACTAGAAATGGAGCGTTACGAACTTACTCGATGCAAATTGGGGCTTGTGCAGGAGTGCGCAAACCATGTGTACTCGGAAAGTTCCACAGCACAGAAGCTCAAACCATCCGCTTGAATCTAATACTTCTTCTTTGAAAGCTTCGGGTTCTTCAACATCAGAATACTTTCAGGAGTGACCTCGACCACTCCATAGGGAGACGCAGATGGTCATCAGAAGCACAATGCCATCATTATCGAATGGTTTAAATTGGAAATACAAACATCAAAGGCATGTGATGGGAATTAAAGCTTCTGTGGTCATTAAACCGCCGATGAGCAGAAATTTTTTTAAAATAAGAAAATAATAATAATAAGAGACACCAATTGGTTCCAATTGGAAGGAGCATTTCGTTTCTCAACAATGGCTCCAATTTCCCTTATTCTTGATGGAGGGATTGGTCAGGAAAAAACATATATCCTTTAGGTTTCTTGCAAACCTCACTGAAAGTTGTTATCCATACCATTCCGATACGACCGATACCGATACGGTTTGGCATGTTCCTATCCGGCACCGACCGATATCCGATACTGAGCGATACCGATATTGGGGGTCTCTTTTCCGGTCAATTCGGCAAAGAAAATTAAACGAATAAGACAAATCAACAAGGGTTTAAAGCATAATAAGGTCGTAAAAGCATGTAAAAGAAGAAAATCAATCTATTGCATGTAAACCAATCGGTAAGGATGACTACTATTTCATTTAATTTCAAAACTGCTAAACAATAACACTGAAAATACTTAAAATTATGCCTAAATGTATAAAATATTTATTTTTAAATGTAAATAATTTATTAATAATTATTTGTTTTTCGATACCAAAAAATTCGATACTCCGATCCGAAACCGCCGATACTACCAATTTCGCCGATGCCAATACTCATAGGAATAGTTCGATACCGATTCCGATACTGATACTGTGAACCTTGGTACTAATAAGTCACCTCAAGTTGTGCATTGGGCCGGTCTAGCCCGGGCCCGCCCGTGGACCGGACCGGCCCGCCCCCCTTATAGCCCGGACCGGCCCGCTGTTGGCCCGAACCGGCCCGGCCCCCCACTTCCATCCGGTTCGGGTCGGGCCCCCCCCCCCTCCAGCCCGAGCCCGGCCCGGCCCGGACCGCTCCATTTTTTTTTTTTTTTTTTTCAAAGAAAACAGGCCCGGCCCGCTATAGGCCCGGTTGGACCGGCCCGGCCCGGCCCGGCCCGCTGGGACCGGTCCAGCCGACCGTATTATAAACATATTTTGTATAAACATTTTATAAACATATTTTGTATAAATATTTTATAAACATTTGTATAAACATAAAATTATAAACATTTTATAAATATTTTGTATAAACATTTTATAAACATTTAAGTTACAAATTTTTAAAATTAAAATACAAAAGAAAATGATTAAAAAACTAAATTAAACAAAAAACTGTAAAAAAAAAAAAAAAAAATTCAACAAACCGGGCCGGTCCGATTAACCCGGCCTGAACCGGCCCGAACCGCCCAAGGCCCGGACCGGCCCGTGGTCCGGTTCAGCCCGGACCGACCCCACTTGTGCCCGGTCCACTGGGCCGGGCCGAGCCCAGAACATTAAAACCGGACCGGACTTAGCCCGGACCGAATTATAGAGTGGGCCGGTCCTGGACCGGCCCGAACCCGGTCAGGTCCGCCGCCTCTGGACCGTGGGCCGGCCCGGACCGGCCCGAAAACACCTTGAAAGTCACCACATTGACAACCCTTCAGCAAAAGTAAGCTAAAACATAGACTCCCTGTTTGGATAAAGAATTGGGAAATTGGGAAGTGAGGCTTACCTAACTCCTAGGGTAAGGAGTAATTTCTTGCTCCTGGATTTCTCAACTAATTCTTGTTGAATGTCAACTTGACAACCAGGAAATGTGGTCCTAATACCCTTCTGTTTTCATCTCAGAAGCTAGGAACGAGCCAGAAGTAGAAATGACTTGGAATAAGGAAGGTACGAGGCTGGAAAAGAGGATGGGTATGACAAATTGTGTTTGGCAGGAATTAGACCCTAATTCCAGAATCCCTTACCGTAAATTAAAACTTAATCCGCTGACTACATAGATAAATAATAGATAAATAATAATGTCCATATATTCCAAATATTATGTGTTCAACAAAGTTGACAGTCCTAACATAAAGTAGGACTGCCAACTTTGTGGACAGTCGTACTTTATGTTAGGACTGCCAACTTTAAAGGGGTTGGACAGCCCAAAGTAAAATTGGGGATATTCTGAGTAAAAATTACACAAAGCAGTGCCTATAAAATTTGCCAAAATTAATTTTAAAAGTTAGTTTAAAAAATTTTAACTAAAAAGTTAATTTGAAAGTATAATTTAAAGACTTTTTAAATTAACTTTTTAGTTAATTTTTAGATTAACTTTTTAGTTTATAATTAATTACCTGTCATTTTATTTTTATAAAGATATAAGAAAAAAGGATTTGTATCTGTGTTATAATTTCTCTAAAGCAGTTGAGATGGGATGAAGTTCCCCAAAAAGCATATGTTTGTCGGAAAAAAGCATATGAGATGTAGATAATTTGACAAAAAGTATATAGTCCATCGAAAAAATAATTTGACAAAAATATCGTTGATGAGATGGTACAATCAGTCGAATAATTTATTTATAGTTAATTATTTCATTGTTATTTGTTATTGTAGTTGAAAAGTTGTTTTGAAGAATTACAAACATATGAGAGTACTTTTTGGGTTGTTTGATTCAAAAGTTTAACTTCATTGGAAGAAAGTAAATTAAATAAATTTTGTTACTCTTGAAAATATTTTAAAACATGATAATATTTTAGATGTTGATGGGAACGATTTGTGTGGGATAATTAAAAGTCCTACAAGTGATTATACCAAATAAATCATTTAAGTGGTTGAAATTTTTTATGGACTATTTTTCAAATGTATTTATTGTTGAGTTGTATCTCGTATCCGGTTGAGTGCTCAAAAAAGTTGTGACAGTGGAGTTAGTAGTGTTCCACATGGGTAGGAAGTTGAATCATGAGAAGTAGATAATTGAGATTGGTTCAAGCCTTACATGGAAGCTCAGTCCAATATCACACATCATAGGTCCAGGGTCGGCCCTGGGGTAAGCTGGACAAGCCTTTGGGCTTGGGCAACCCCCTTTGCTAGGACAACCCCGCAGGCTCAGCATGATCCCACCAAAGGTCAGGATCACGGATGACCACCAAGACCAGCTAACAATAAGGGTCAAGGGGCAACCAAAATTAGCTCCAGGATAGGACAACCCAATCCTTCGGGCCGGCCTTGCATAGGTCAACTTGAAAACAACAAGATTTTAATTGCGAACGACTATGTCACATTGGGTAGGAAGTGGAATCACAAGGTGTAGATAATTGAGAGTTGGAAGCTGAAGTTTTGTGTTGTCCGTGTTGTATATTCATGTTGGAAAGTTGGAAGCTAAACTTCATTGTATGGACAATAACAATTTTTTTTAGGGGTTTTGTATGATGCACGATGGTAAAACTTTTTTTTGCTGCTGATGCTGAAATTTTTTTTAGGGGTTTTGTATCATAAATCAACTCTCTTAAAGTTTTTTTGCTGCAATTTTTGGGTCTGCAAATTATTTTGTTGCACTAGTGAAATTTTTTGCTGCTGAAGCTGAAATTTTTTGACATGCAAATTATTTGAGCATGCAAATTATTTTGCTGAAATTTTTTGGGCTGCAAATTTTTTCTTACTGAAAATTTTTGTGCCTGCAAAAGCTTTAGGCCTGGAATTTAATTGTTATTTTGTATTCAATTTTGTTCTAGAAGGTCCATCCCACTTGGGCCCATAAAATCGAACTGACCGAACTTTTTTAATTCGGTTCAGTTTGGCTCAACTTTTATTAATGCGGTTTGGTTTTCAATTTTGGAAAAACCCAGTTTTCGGCTCTGTCGGTTGGTTTTTGATAGAGTCGGTTAGGTTAGGTTAGGTTTGAACCCATGTAGCAGGGTGAATGAGAGGAGAGTTGGGTAGGGCTAGGAATTTTTCTTCTTGTAAATGGATTAAAGGTTAATTCATAAATAACCATTACTGGATTGATTTTCGGCTCAGTTCAGGTTTCGAAATCCAAACCCGACACGAGTACCCGATGACCAAATGTTTTGAAATTTAAAACCAAAATCCGAACCGGTTTATAAAAAATCGAACCAAACTTCAATTTCAGTCGGGTTTGATTCAGGGTTAAAACCGAAAATGCTCACCCGTACCCTACCCTACACCCTACCTCCCCAATTCTTGAAGCAAACATGAGAATTGATACAATATTTTCCTTAGAATTTGAACAATTTTTCAAAACCATCAAATATTAATTCCACTGCAATGTGGCCATGGAGAATCAGACAATCGATGAAATAATTAGGCCACATAACTAAAGGGTTAGTTTACTAACCAAATTATATAAAAAGAACAATAGTTCCCAACTTATGTACATAACTTAGATGGACTCTGAAAGTTTGATCTGGGTATGAACATGTTGTACGTGATGAACCTACATTCTTTCAGTCAATTGGCAAGCTAGTCGTCCTCGCCAAAAGCTGCAGGGAGAAGAGAAAATGTCTCACTGGAAGTACTCTGCAAGTAGAAAAAGAAAGAGCACGAATCAAACAATGTACTTCGCATATTTGAGTTATAAGTAGCAAGTAGGCAATGTATCCGAGCTCTGATAGAAACTTTTTTTTTTCTTTTTTTGATAGAAACATTCAGTTATATGCAAAAGTGTAGGAAATAATAATGCCTTATTCTCATTGATGGGGGCTGTTTACAATATATAGTGTCTACACGATTGAGCTTATGGGCCATGTTTACAATGTATACAAGTATAATCTAACACCCCCCCTCAAGTTGGAGCATGCAAGTCACAAATGTCCAACTTGGGAAGTAAAGAATCAAACGCATGCTTTCCAAGGGACTTGGTGAAGATGTCAGCCAGTTGAGAAGAAGTAGGAACATGCAAGGCTATTACGGTATCATCTCTAATAGCATCGCGAACAAAATGCAAATCCACCTCAATATGTTTACTGCGCTCATGAAATACCGGGTTCTGAGCCAGGTGCAGGGCTGACTGACTGTCACAATACACCGACATAGCAGACTCCTGACGAACACCCAAACACACCAATAACTCCTTCAACCATTTCAACTCACAAACAAGCGCAGCAAGAGATCGGTATTCAGCTTCAGCGGAAGATCGGGAAACAGTTGGTTGCTTCTTGGTCTTCCAAGAAATAGGAGACCCCCCCAGAAACACCAACCAGTCTGTAACAGAGCGGCGAGTCAAGGGACAACTTGCCCAGTCGGAATCACACCAACCAGAAAGACGGAGATCACAATCAGCTTTCAAAAGAATACCCTGTCCCGGTGCATGTTTGAGATATCTGACAACTCTCAAAGCAGCATGCCAATGAGCTAATAACAAATAAATAAGTCACTAAGATATACATCTTTGTTTCAAGAGAGGGTGAATGATGATTGTGCTTAAAATTGGCTGCTCAGAAATGTTTGTACTTCTGAACATATTATCCATGAGACAGAAATACAAGGTTACCAAACCTTGCTATGGAATCTTCTAGAAAACGGACATGGATTAGTTCCGTCTCTGTAGGTGTGCACATTTATGTAATGACACATTCAATGAACTATTAGCTGCAACCTAAGAAACACGGGTACTCCAAATTCATATCATGATGTGCCATGTCGGACACGTTACAGACACCAACACTTCAAAATAGACTAGGACAAACAAAAATAAGTGACAAAACCGTGTTGCCATGTCTGAAATCCTGTGAATCTGCGTCCATGCAGCAATTGTTGTATAGTTTAGCAAAATTATGCAACCACAACTTGAAATAACGCTACACTTGACACCTTTTACATAAATTCACCATATACTGCAAGGAATGGGAATATCAGAATATGGTAAGGCTTTGATTATTGATACATCGATAGAGGATCAAGATTCACTACTAAAGTAAAATGAACCTGTGATGGCTCTAGATACATCATTAATTTGTGATGACCAGTGACAGAGTTGGTGACAGATTTGAATGAGGAAAATTTTGTGGAACGTAGTGATGGAATTAGTAATGGCCTGTCCATCGCTAGTTATCCATCCGTTGCTAGCTTAATTGCTGAGCAGCAGTAATCTACCCGAGAAAATCTAGCAATGACAAACTTCCTTCGCTAATTTAAGTCTGTTCTTAAGCGGGCTAAAAATGGATAGGGCCAGGAAAATATGTAATGAAAACTTAATACATGAAGAGCCACGGTACTGCAGTGTCAAGGTTGCAAGAATCATTGATTGAGTTGTATTACAGTGATCAAGCCATTGTGGTTAATATCTACTGAGGATCACACACTGAAGATGGATGAAGCCTTCAGCTACGACCGAGTAATATGAGCCATTTCACCAGGGTTCATCTACCTAGCTTTCTTCTTATTTGTAGAAGGGAACAGACTTTTAAGCATGTCCATCATATGCTTTGAGTATATATTTCCGTATAGTAGATTGTCATCATTATCATCCAAGCCTTCTCCCATTCCCATGAGAATGGGGTCGAGTAAGAGCATATGAAAGGTCCATAAAAGAATTGACAGGGTTCTTATGAGTGGTTGTCAACCTAACATCAACCGTCGATGTTGAAGTCGATTTCCTAGCCAAAGTAGCTAGTTATAAGCATGAGAGGGTCATGACATAAAACCTAGAGTACTCCTTGGAAGGTATACGTATCCAGTTTAAGCTCACACAAACAAGAAACATCCTCCAAGTTCCCCAGGACAAGT
Source organism: Iris pallida (assembly GCA_029216955.1). NCBI lineage: Eukaryota > Viridiplantae > Streptophyta > Magnoliopsida > Asparagales > Iridaceae > Iris > Iris pallida. The sequence continues at coordinate 6,098,273 of JANAVB010031416.1, read as the reverse complement.
TTAGATGAAGAGATAAGCAAAATTCAAAAGTACCGGTATCAGTTTCTAACCCTTCCTAGAATATTGGTTTTGGCAGTTTAGAGGGGTTTTAATAGTTTTGATTTGATCGGTTTTGCTAGTTTTGGCAATTTCAGTATCCATTTCAGTCGGTACTTAAAACTATGGAGGTAACATACAATTTTCCATTTAGTAGATAGAAATCTTAATCATCTTAATGCTGTATGTAGACAGAAAACATAGAGAACTTTATGTGCATATGAAAAACTTTATAGTATAGTATGTATGAAAAACAACATCATTAGACTGTGTACAACAGTACATGTATTTCTTCAAGGATTATAGGGTATAGAATGAATACAAATCAGTGGCAGAATTGAGACTGTCAAAACTCAGAAGTCTATGCATTCAATTTCCAGGCTTGTGGGCAAACAGCCAAAACTAAGGAGTTTCTGCTATAAATAAAGAATAAAGAGTTGAAACAAAATACATATATGGTGGTTTATATGCACAAAACATATCGATGCTTTAACAATAGTGAATTGTAGCACTGTGTATGTGCAAAACTTGTTCAATAGGGAATAACGAGGTGGGGTATGCAATAAATATGATACATGCCTACAGTTAGTGTCATGTAAAAGAAAATATTGAGGTCATTGTTTAGGAAATTATGGTTATTTAAATAGCAGAGGTAGATAATGTGACATAGGGATATCGTTTTCTATATTTTAGAACGTGGGGCCATAGGCCACAAGATTGTAGACCCTAAGTATAGAACATATCTTCTCTCAAAAAAATATCTAGTTTGTACTGACACAAATGCGACAACAGAAAACGGACAGGTGAAACAGACCATGGAACTGTTTTTGGCTTGTCCTGGTGTATTTTGGAGGGCCTGTGTCGCGTCAGACATGGACACGGCAACCATTTTGGAGTGCTCGTCTTCCTATAAATTAGTGAATAGATTGTAACTAAGTAGAGCTATTCATGTGTTATAATTTGAAGACTTGTAAAAGTAATATAAATATGTATAAATATGCAATGCACATCCAAATGAACTCGAGATCTCTTGAAGTCCAGAACATTGAAACGAGTTATGATTTTCATTTAGAAGAAGAGGAAGCTCAAGTGCAAAAAATGATGCACGAGTTAGAAGAGAGAGACAACTGCAGCCAATCAGTAACATTGCAAAGCTTAAGTGCAAAAAATGATGTATGAGTTAGAAGAGAGAAACAACTGCAGCTAATCAGTAACATTACAAAAATTGTTAGGACCTGAAGGACGCAGGTTGAAGTGAACCAGGATACTTCCATAGATGTTCCCTTAAGAACTGAAGATTCAAGCAACTTATCCACATTCATGACGTGAAAATCTACTGTTGACAATCAAACACAATTTGTAATTGCCTCCAGCATATACTTGAGACTGATCATGGATTCTCTGCATAAACCATTTAAATCTTCATTATATCCAAACCCACTAGTAAACTATTTGGCTTGGGTAGGACCAGACACACATAAGAGTTTCAGAACGTCAAAGAAGCAGTCAATAATGAATAGACTTACTACAGCCCAAGCATCAAATGGGGACTGGAGTCACTGGACCACCCTCATATTCTCCATATCCTTAGACATTCATCTAATCAAATAACCTGTGTCCTCATTGTTGAGGCAAGCAAACCACCCGTGAGTTGCACAGTTGCACTATCATTACATTATGGTCTCCTATAATTAAGAAACCCCCATACCATAAATCCCTCCATCAATCAAATTCTTCAAAAACACCAATTGCATCCACTCAACTCATCGAACACGAAAATACATCCCATGTCATTAATCCCTTCACTCTACCACCTACTTCTTTTCAAGTTTCAACCCATCACGATTTCCAGACTCCTGCTCATTCACACCGTCGAGCATCACCGGTCCGAACTCTTTGCCCTCCCATCAAGAAACCCTACCAACAAACCAAATGAAACTCCAATTCCACTCATTTGCTCTCATACTCCTTCCCTACACCCCCCACCCTACCCCCCGTGGCCCACACCCACCCACCCACCCACCAAATCGGCAAATCCTGCTAAAAATCAACACCTATTGATGGAACTAAATATTTAGTACTTTTATTTTCTATTGGACTATGTAATAAGAAATTTGAATTAGAATAGTATTATGATTTAGATATGTTTCTCTAGTTCGAACAGAACTTGTCTATTAAAATTTGAATAGGATCACGAGTCTTACTATTATCTCTTGTAAAGACTATATAAGGGCCTAAACCTCTTGTATTTATTACGGAATGATTAGCGAATCAAATTGAGACCTGCAGTGTGAGATCGTTTGTTGGCGGTGCGAGATTGTCCTCTTTTCTCGAGTCATTGGGTGTCATTTCTTATTTTTCTTCTCTTTACCATAAAACTGATAAGTTATAGTTATTTTTCATATTGAGGGTTCGATCCCCATTTGTTGTTTGAACAATACAAAAAACCATAAAACACTTTGAAACACCTTCTAAATTACTCCACGACAACCCAAGACCATGTCTACCTTAGGTTCCATCAAACTCCTACTCAAAACCCTAGGGTTTTGCCCCAAAATCATTTCATTTCAGACCCAATAGTCCAAGTTATAAGTTCTATCGAATAACCCTTTCTTCTATTAAAATAACCCCAAAATAACCTTTTAATAGGTTGTCCTACATCATCTATTCCTCCAGTAATCTTTAGTCAACCTGAACAGTCGTCCAAACAAAATCTAACCAAATCCCTTGACCATCCAAATCTGCAATGTTCGTCACTATTATCTTTTCAAAACCACCTAATAAATACTCTCATAGTGGACACATTGTCAATCCCTTCACCTTAACACTCAGTCAAAACCCATAACATCTTCCCATAATCCTGCCTTACAGCCTTCATCATCAGATCGAGCAATTTAATCATTACTCTGCAAATATCCCTACATGAACCTCTAATGTCCTTATCCATACCCGATTGCACGATCCATGCTCACTACCCAAACCAAATCCATATGAACAAACAAAACACTCCCAAAAGCCATCACGAACTGCTCAACCTTCAACACAACCCAAGTTAACTATCCTCCAGAAATATCTACGCAAGCTTCCAAAATGTAGCCCAACCAGGACAAACTTTGCCAACTCCAAAACATAAGCATCCACACTTTTTGTTGACTACTATAGTCGACAGTTGTTCGACTCCCACTCCATAAACAAAAACACCTAATGTGGTACCACAAACTCAAGCCTGGCCTTGGGGAATAAAGAATAACTATAGTCAAAAAAGGGGAAAAGAGCCATAGATGCTGGGAGAACCCAAAAAAGAATCACAGACTTCTTTCAAGAGAAACAGAAAATATACAAAAAACCAAAATTGAGAAGTGCCAAAAATGCTGAAAATACCAAAAGCATGCTATCGTTTAGCTATCAAGGACTGTCATTTTGTCCCCAGAGTCTAATGCTCAGGAATTTGGATGCTCAGCACCCACAAGGTTATATTACATTGAGTGTCCTATTCCTAGAACACTGAGTTTTTGCGAGCACAACAAACACTGTAGCGGACCCTGACAATTTAAAAAAAAAAAAAACAAGTTTCAAGACTACAAGAGCACACCACAGACGCAAGTGAAATCACCAAGTGTGAGAACAACCTAAGCCTGAAAATCAATTGCAGGCCATCGCAATAAGCTTCCAAGTTCCAATAACAACCAAAGGATAACTTTGAAGGAGCATGTCCGAAACAGGAACAAAAGGACCATGTCTTTCACCCACAAAATTCGAAATCAACTTATTCCCTATGAAAAGGAGGAACAAGGAGAAACTTTAAACAACCATATTGCTCGCAAATATGACAATTTGAACATTAAGGATAAAGAAGAAGACAGGGGAAGTATACTCCAGGATGGTTGTTGCAGGCCCCGAATATCTGAATCAGAATCAACCGGACACGACAATTCCCAACTCAGTAGAAGGGCAGATGTTGATTCCTTTCAACAACCATGCCAGATATGTAGCCACCACTCAAGTTATGAACATTTTCCCGATTATTATGCCACCTTGAGTCCTTCAACATTTTGTTGCTAAAGAAGAATCAGGAAGCTTACAGTCTGCATATTTTATTGCTAACCTTGCAATTGAGACACAGTGCTGCTCCAACATAAAAGGTCCAGCAAAGAACCAGAAACAACAATCACCTACTCCACTGGGTTCACAAAGCAGTGAGAGGCTCATTGATGTTAACACAGATACCACCAGAAGAAGGGACAGTAGCCCACCTTGGCATAACGAGGGCCGGATATCGAAGAAGCTAGTTTTTCCCTTGTCAATTCCTGCGTGGAAGAATGTGGTGACGACTACGGGTTGGCCAACATATTCCTAAAATGTTCTAATTCAGGAGGATCCAATTTAATCCGAAAAGAGAAACAACTTTCACTATATCAGAATCCAAGAAACAAGTCCACAAGACCTTCGAGGTTTTGGGCTTTCAAATCAAGAATGAGAGTCTGGTCCTAAATGAACTCTTCCTCAAACCTTCATTTAGCCCGTCCTCATGAGGGAAGAAATGAGTATTTGTATCGGTGATAGAATATGCCCATTTACGAGTCTCCTATCGTTGGAATTGATTGAGTGGATAGACATGAAACTCCAGGCAAGGAACATTCCCCTACTCTGGTTGCAGCTTTACGTACAGTAAAATCAGATGTTGGATGTTTTATTTGTTGTAGTTGCACCATAATATGCACAACTTTACTTGTGCTTTTTGTAAGATATGGTGCAAGCAAGCTGCAACAAAAAAAATGTTTTACTTGCACCATATATTACAAGCTTAAAACATATAGTATTTGAAACTGTCCTATAGAAACTTCTCACATCAAAGTAACGCAAAACCATCATATAACATGCTCATCTATTTTAATGCAGTTGCAACCAAACAATGTATTGCAACACTACTTACTACAAGTAGTGTTGCATCAATATTGCATTTCGTTGCAATATTACTTTCATGCAACCAAACAACAACAAATGTTGTTGCAAGTGGTATTGAGATCATTTTTACACAACAAATGTTATACTAGTTGGGAGGAACTCTTTCAACATTTCTTGTGTTGCTTGGATTTAACATCAATATGAACACCCAAAATGTCCCAACTTCGACAAGATTGGTACATCACCTTTATTTAGAAGCAACTAACAACATTGTAAAATATTCGGTTAAAACTTAAAATGCCAACATTTTCATCACATATGTAAAAGTAATCACCCCTCTCTTAAGGATAAATATACCACTCATCTCTTTAAGGATAAATATACCACTTCCATGAAGTGCTAAAGATTATGTGATAATCAACAACTTCTAGCTTCCTGCTCAAATCGGATTCTTCCATTGAGGATTGGGAAGCATCCCTAAGATGGAGTCGCGATATCTTAGTTTACACATCAATCGTTTCAATTCTCTCTACCACAACAAATGTTGCAAGATTTCTCCCAACTATCTCAACATTTGTTGTGACCAAAATGGACACAACACCACTTACAATGACATTTGATATCGTGTTTGGTCGCATGGAAGTAGTAAGCAATATGAACACAATTGTAATGCAATACCGAATAGGTTCTTCTCTTTGTAAGTTCATCTTATTGTCTTGATGCTTCAATCAAGATATAATTCCTTTTCCTGATAATCCAGCATATGAACACAGCATATTTGCGATGGATTAACTTTATTTTATGTTGATGTGGCAAACTTTTATAGGATGATCTTTACATCTTAAATAATACTAAATGCTCTAGAGCTTGCAACATATGGTGTAAGTAAGGATGCAATACTTTTGATTGCAGTTTTACTTATCCATCTTGCAAAAGGTACAAGTAAAACTACACCTTATGGTGCAACTACAGCCAACCAAGCATCCAACATTCAATTTGTTGTAACATGCTAATGAACAACCCAAATGCACTTGGCACATCATCATTTGCAACATTTTTTGCAACTGTTTCCCCTCCTGGAATACCAAAAAGACCCAACCAAACAACATATTCTCTACCTGTCCTAGAAAAAGCTACATACAAGTATCCAGTGACAACTATCCAAAGCAATGAGTTTTTAAATACATTATTTACATCCGCCCAAACACGATCTTCACAAAACCACATGCATAAAAAGTGATGCATGCAACAAGTGATACATGTCATTTTTATTTATAGGCGAACAAACACATGTATAATTTCATGTTCATTTGTAATTTCTTAGGATTATTTGGTATTATTTGACCTATATCCATATTTTACCTTATTCATGTCTGTTGTAGTCAAATTGGGCATCGGTTTTCTATTCATATTCACATCAACTGTAAGAAAACAAATACAAACATGGTAGTGTCTATATTTGTTCCACTTATTCCCCTATCCTTGGTTTCATTTATGAATATCAGGTAATTGCGTAATTGTTTGAAGTTTGAATATGTTTTGGTGTACCACTACCCGGACCCGACCCAACCTAATAGCAACCCGTATTATAATTACTTTACTTGATGCGCATGGCAACAGCTGTGGGCATGGAGCACGCCAAACCTTACCCCAATGACCAAGCATGGAAGTTGTAATAAGGCAAAAAAAATGGATCATTGCACAAGAAACATGTTCAAGTCAAGAAATAGAGCACGTGCACATTTGTGCAAAAGGGGCTGGGACCACGTAAGCAGAGAGAAGAGATGATACTTGTCTAGTCAATACACACCTGATGGTTATAACAAATGGTCACATGCCATGGTCACCACCTCTAAAGTGACCACAAACAGTTTTGATGCCAAGGGCCTTGCTATAGTTTTCTTTATTTCTTCATTTCTTCTTTGTTATATAGATATGGATCAAAAACTCAAAAGCAGTTTAGAGCATATTATTATTTTCAACAAATCAAAATATTAAAGATTAGCCAATCTCCGTCAAAAAAAATACAGTTTAGTCATGTACCTTGTAAAACTAAAATATAACGAATTAACACAACTCACATGATGCATTCTATGATGAGATAGACTAGACCATATCTGTTTAAACTTTAAAGTAGGAACCCAGTTCTTTTTTTCTTTTCAAGAGTACCTGTATTTTACTACCTCAAGCAACGACTCTGATATGATTAGACAATTCTGTTGTTATACTAATTACTTCGCAATTTCATTACCTTCATTAACTTATAAGCTCTAATCTATGATCATTCACATTGTTGATTGTTCAAAGCTTTCCTCGGAGAGAAACGGATCATGACGGGGTATTTGCACGTATAACTTTAAATGGTAATATAAAAAGGGTAGATTTCACTAAGCACCCTAAGTTAGGGTTGAGTATACTTAACCCTCAAAATGAAAGCAAAACACCAGACTTCTCTATATGATAAAAGTGCCCTCGTGATTCATTTAAGAACTAATTAATCGATTAATTCTTGATTATTTAATTATTATCATTTCACTCTGAAATTTCCTCTCTAGTCCCTAATAAACCGTCATGAACCCATCGCCACGGCGAACAACCTCAAGTTTGATCTACCTGACCTAGACAAGGCTTGCCTATGTATGAATATGATATCAACTCCAGAGAGACCATCACTTGCCTTACCATTATGGGTCAAACAGCTCCTAGGCACATCTGTAGGTGTCTCAAATATCAGAACCTCACTCATCATCATGGTTAAGCATATACAATATTTCCACTAATACCATCATTGGCATTCCAAAAAGAAAAATTATCTCTTACATAATTTATCCTCCCTTCCCTGTACTATTGGCTCAAGAAAAGTTTGGATTCCAATCTTCCGCAACTACTTGTCCTATCTCCAATCAAAACCATGCTTCTTTCAACTCTACCGACTCAAGATGGACTCGACCTCCTTGAACCATCCGATTCCGAACTTGTAATGAAAGAAAAACCGAACTATATCCTGATGGTTGCCATACTCCCTAACTTTTTCTATGCATCCTTCACCTTATCTATGACTAACTTTTTGAGAGGTCTTCACCAAGTGGAATTGCCATCAATTCCTGGAGTTTCCTAAATATCCAACTTCCTCATGTGCCGACAAGTCAAGTAACTCGAGATTTTACTGGACACATCGTAAAACTGCTTACAAGAATAGTTAATTTAGTAGTGGTAATATAATGGGAGTCCTAACGATGGCATTTTACTAAATACAATCATCAAGATAATTCAAACCCTAAGGGTCTGCTTGGTAATAGTGTTTTCACCGGTTTTGAGGTGTTTTTAAGCCGACCGTTTATGAAAACCCATGCTTGGTAATTTTTTTGAGACACCGGTTTTGGTCGGCTCAAAAACCCCCCAAAACCGGTGTAATGTATTTTTGGGTGGCCTTATAAACACCCCAAATCGGAGGGTTTTGGGTGGCTTTGTTACTTTATTCCGTTTATATCCTCACCAAATAATATAAATATAACTAATAATGCATAAATCCTATTTTTCCTCCTTTCTTCCCGTGGCTATTTTCCTCGGCAACCACTGCTACTTCCCGCAGCTACTTTTCCTGCTCCCGGTTAGACACAATTCTTCTCTACATGGTTTCATGTGTTTCTCTTCAACGTTTATTAACAATTCTTCCCTTTTGTTTCTCTTTGATGTTTATCAACCACTGTTACTTCTCGTTTATTAACAATTCTTCACCTTTCTAAAAAAATTTCTCTTTGACGTTATTAACTACCCATCTTTCTTCCCATGTTTATGGTTGTTGCACCGTCGTAAAGGTGTCTTAATGAAGATGCTTCAAGATGCGGCAAATTAATTAGGCCTCTAACTTGAGTTTTATTTGCTATTGCGACATTTTTGGTCTTGAAAATTTTATACTAGTCTAATTTGAGATTTTATTTTTATTATAAATTTAATTGTTGTACTAGTGAATGTCATTTTATTTGTTGTGCTAGTGGATGTTGAAGAATATGAGAATAACTAAAGATGCTATTATATTGTCTTCATCGAATCATCTTCACTATACAAACATTTGGCGATGAGAATGCATGAAATGCTTTTTTGATGCAGGGGTTACCTTCACGTTCATAAATCCATATTTTATCATGAATAACTTTTATTTATATACGGACATAAATGTAATTTTATTATTTCATAAACCGCTGGTTAGTGAATTACCAAGCATGAATTGGAGTGGTTTAAAAACCGCTACTTAAAACCACCAAAAACCGGACTGCTCATTACCGTTCATTTCCGCTACTCTAAAAACACCCCATAACCGCTACTCCCATAATTGCCAAGCAGGCCCTAAATAAAATTTAAACTCGGACCGAAGTGATAAAAATATACCTGGCTGAGCGACGTCATTGGCGGCGGCCTCCGCGGCGGCGGCGATGGCGCCGGCGATGGAGGACCTCATGACCTCGGTCGCGGCTACGGTCTCGGTGGCAGTGGACCTGAGCACCTCCGCCAGGGCCAGCGTCTGCAGGAGGATGTCGAGTAACGGCGACGGGTCATCGGAGCGGTTCGGATCCGGGCGCCGGGGGAGGGGAGGGCGGCGGCAGAGGGGGCAGGAGTTGCGGCGGCGGAGCCAGGGGACGATGCAGCCGGAATGGTACACGTGGCCGCACGGGAGGCCCCTGGCAGCCGCCGCCGCCGCGCCGGAATCGTCGGGGTCGGACACGGACACCGACACGAAGGGTTCGGTGCAGACGGCGCAGATGAGGGAGGGGTCGGGGGAGGGAACGAACGGGAGGGACTCGATGTCGGATCCGCGTCCGGACTCTTCGGAGGACATGGCCTCGGCGTCGCCCCTCTTTCTTTTTTCAAAATTAAAGAGGGGTTTTTTTGATAATTTTGGGTGTTTAAAATCAGTTTTGCTGCAACAATAGATAAAGGGTGTTTATAAAGGCACTTCACTTTTTGATTAAGGCTAGTCCGGATTGGAGCTAGCCCAAATTTTTTTGTATTTTACGCAGAATAGTCTATTTTTTTTATCTAGGGCTGTCCCAAAGTGAAATTCTCCCAAACCCAAATTTTTTCTCTCATTTGCAAAAAAAATTCTCTCTCTTCCTAAACCCTAACTCCTCTCTTCTTCTTCTTCTTCTTCCTCTTCTCCTCCACCATTTCTCCATCCCCAAGCAATAAGTTAATTTAAAAATTCTTAGAAATTTCTTCCACCCTAGAAATTTTCTCTTCTTCTTCCTCTTCTCTTCCAAATTTCCTTCTCAAGAAGATCGATGGCACCAAAATTCTTTCTCTATTTGTTTCCAAAACCCTAGAAATTAAATTAAAAAATTCAAGCATCCATTACATTGTTTATTTCAATTATCTGTAGCCCATTTGAATTAAACTACATTCGGAGTGAAAAATTACCCATTTAAATTAAACATAAGTATGCCCGAACGAGAAAACTCTGCGTCGACCAGGACTGTCCAATTTTCTGGCAGTCCTACAAACTGAATGGACTGCCAAAAAACTGGGCAGTCCTAAGTCACAGCATGTGAAACAAAGGACTGCCCATTTTTCTGGCAGTCCTTACTGTATTCAGGACTGCAAAAAAATCGGACAGTCCTACATACAGTAAGGACTGCCAGAAAAATGGGCAAACAGTCCATTCAGTTTGTAGAACTGCTAAAAAATTGGGCAGTCCTTGTTTGCAGTAGTTGAACAGCAATATTGGAATTTTCTCCCATATTAGAATTTGTATATTATGAGGAGCCTTTGGGTACCATCGAAATTGAAAATTAGAAAAAAAAAATTAGGGATAACAATATTAGGATTTCCACCAATATTACGGTTTAACATTTTTGTTGTTATTGTTGTTGTTCCTTTTCTTCTTGTTCTTCTTCGTCTTCTTCTTCTTCTTGGATGGGTTGAGGAAGAAGAAGAGAGAAAAAATAGAAAAAAGTGACTTTCATACCAAAGAGTAGGATAGTCCTGATCAATTTCTTTAATAGCAAATTTGTAAATAATACAAAGTTTAAAATAGCCTAGTCATGATCAAAAAATGAAGTGTCTTTATAAACACCCTAGATAAAAAGGGAAAATTTGATGAACTCCTCTACTTCGTGGAGCTAAAAAATAACCTACTAAATTTCTCAATTAATTAAAGAAAAAAAAATATGAAACAAAATGCTTTTAAAATTAACTTGTAATCATAATTAAAAAATAGTTCACAATTAAAAATGAAGAAAAAAAATATCCTTAACTATATGATATTATCTATCTACCTATACATATATCTATAACATATTTTTATTGAAACCTAAATATATCTATAACAAATTTTAATTAAAATTTTTTTTTTCTCTCCCCCTTTTTTGTTCGAAAATTATTTTTCTTTCCTTCGCGACCAAGATACTGATTCCGCGGTCTAAGTGGAGCGCATTGAAAAACATTCGGGTATGTATTATCAGCCCGATCCGACTTGGACCCGGTAACAAGACGTGGGTGCAACTACTTTTGCTTATTAATACAAACCCCCGATTTTCCCGCGAAACCCATCTGTCCCCCTCTCCCCCTCCCTTTGCCAACATTCTCCTCCCTAATCATTTTCCCCCTCCTCTATTCTGTTCTTCCAATTCCTCGCAATAATCATAATAATAATAATAATTAAAAAAAATCTTTGATTTGGGTTCAGTGATCAAGAAATCAACTCGGCTAGCTCCTCTCGCGCGAATCCGTTCATGGTCAGTCCCGCACCTCTCTTTTTTTTTCTTTTTTTTTTTGGGCAAAATATTGGATCAATCCGGTGTCTCCGATCAAGAAATCAAAAGAAACTGGTGCCGTGCCCGTGTCCGTGTCGGATACGACAAAGAGTAGTTTCCGCGTCTGTAAATGAATCAACGTGGAAAGTTTATGCTGACATCGTTCATCTTGCAGGTTTAGAATCTAGGTTTTGGAGGATTTTTTTTTTTTTTTTGGGGCGTTGCGGAGAGTTACTGGTGGTTATTAAGCTTCCTCCGGTCTGCGGATCTCGACATGTCTTGCTGTGGAGATGCAGAAGAGGACAGTTACGGCCCGCCGGCCAGCCAACAAGCAGCTCCCCCCAACCGCAATGCTCCTGGTGAATAAAATCGACCTCTTCGATTTCTTTTTCGGCATTTCAGTCGATTTTTAGTTTCACATTTTAAGCACTGATATATAGAGTTTACGTAAAACACAAGAGAAGGAAAAGCCCAAAACATCGAAAGATTGCTTTACCTCTGCGTCGGATGCGATCTTCTTCCTCCCTAACCAGAGCCGAGTAGTCATAGCTCTACTTCCTAGGGCTACTTCCTAGGGTTCCTAATTCCTAACCTTGCGAGTCGTGATTGCTAGTTATTCCTCTCCAACCAAAAACCACAACAGATTGTACTAGTAAGAATACGCAAGAGACTCCTAATGGTCCTCCTGAGTTTTTGGGTGCCCATGAACTCATGCACTCTCATACTCCTTTACATCTCATATCCCTTTACATAAGAGTGTAAGTAAAAAATCAACCTTGATAAGTAAGTCATTCTATCAAATTGTGTGAGCATTAATATTTTAAATACTACCAAAGTTTCTATATATATAAAAAGGAACCTAATTGTTTTTGGTATCCCTCAAAATTTTGCCTTGGGCGGTTGTCTGGTTTGCCCTGGGTCAATGCCGGCCCTACTTCTAACCCGTATCCCTCTCCATTGGTTATACGAGGAGAGAACCTAATAGACCCCGGTGTTAAGAAATAACGAACAATCATAAGACAAAAGATAGACAAGAAGGCAATCACAAACATAGAGATTGGGCAATGTTCGTGAACTTAGCGGATACTACGATACCACCCAATTTATAGAAACCCTCCTTTCCTTCCTCTACGCCTCTTCTATATCGTAAAACTAGGGTACAACTAATTTACATATAGAAAATAGAAACAAAAGCCTAATTCTATTAATCAATCACCTCCGAATTTGGGATTGGGTCTAGTACCTCTTTATACTACTCCTTTGGGATGATAAATCAAGTTCCATATCCAACACTTGGAGAAATTATTCAGTGGGACGGGCTCACCATGTGGCAGTCGTGAATGGTGAGCCCCCGTCCAATGATATATTGACATATAGTAATATCAAGATATTACCATGTGTCATTATCCTTTCGGACGAGCTCACCGTTCACAAGTGCCACATGGAGAGTCCGTCCGACTGAATAATTTCTCCAACACCTGGGTGGCCCAAGAATATCCGGGAAACCCACTACAGAGTTCCAAGGATGTGTACTAATTGGTTAGTTTGTGAATTCTTCTGAGATGCTATCTACATTTTTTTTGAGAGAGAAAAGATGTAATCTACATTTGGTGTGAACTCTTCTGAGATGCTATTTTCATTTTGGTTTAGGTTTATAGTGGCACGATACAAGGTGGAGACTTACCTGAGTATCTCGAAACGACTTGTTTAAGGACACGACTTAGAGCAATACAAAGTCGAGTACAATGGGATATCTAGAGACATTAAGACATGAAACTAGCCTTGTACATCATAAAGGGCTTCCCTTTTGTCATTTGAGTCAACCCGATCTTTCTTAATTGGGTTAGCTCTTTCTATTTGGTCAATTGTTCTAACAAGGATAAATTATTCAGTGGGACGGACTTACCACGTGACAGTGGTGAATGGTGAGTCCGTCCAATGTTATAATGACACATGGTAATATCTTACTATTTTGGTAATCCTAGCTTAGTGATATTTGGCAATTGCTTGATTAGTTTCTTTTTTGGCTTTTGATATTATCATGTGACCATATTCACCACTGCCACGTGGTCCTGCCACGTGGTGAGCCCGTCCCACCGAATAATTTCTCACTAACAAGGGGTATGATAGCCCATTTTACGTACCAAAGTTTATCCACAGTTAACCCCACTTCCAGTACGATGGGATACACCAAAACATTAATACAGAGACATTAGTTCCAGTACGATGGGATACACCAAAACATTAATACAGTGACATTAATATGTGAAATTGGTCTTTGAGTTAATAATGGTGTTATCTTTAATTATGTCTTTTGGGCCATATGCCGGATATTGTGTCTCAATTTGGTCGTCTCCTAGGCTATATTTAATCTATCACCCTAGAGGTATCAGAGCCCATAGTTATGGCAAGGCTTAAAAGTGCGGCATCAATATCGACATTGACTCACTATGTGTACCCAGCTTTCCTTATTTTTTTTAAATGATACAACATTCTTAAAATGGATGAAATAAAAGGTTAAAGTTAAAGCATACTTTTTTTTGGAGAAAATTTATATTTACGTAGCTTTATGTTGGTTCGAATGCATAATTGCATAAGTGCATTAATTCGTATGGTATGCTGGTAACGTACCGTATGTTGCCTGATTTTTTTTTCTGGAACATAGAAATGAAACTAAAACCAAATCAAGTACACGCCTTTTGGACTATTTGAGTAAAATTGTATAAAGTTTCAGTCAGTTTTGGCCTTGTTTTCAGAAATTTGGGCTAAGTTTCATACAATTTCTGAAAACTTGGAAAACTTTTGGCAAATTCTGAAAGAACTTTTGGCCAGTTTCAGGTGGTAATGGACTAGAATCCGATTTTAAAGTATGAGCTTTACACCGATTCATGGGGTACAGTTTCTGTTTGTAAATTGGGATTTACCCAGTAGAAACTAACTATTCTTTTTTTTTCCCCTCCTTCTTCTTTCCTTTCAGTGTTAAATTACGAATTATAATGCATAGTTTACTACCCTTGTGACACAAATATAAAGTACATGGGTAAAAACAAACTTCAGTTTAACTCCTAATATGATACTTACGACCTTTCCTGATTTCTTCATCACTTCTCTTAGAAATATGATTTGATAGAATTGCATTCTGTGCCAGTAGATCTCGTAGAAAAACCTCAGACTCACAGTCCCCATCATGATCATATCATGATCACAGTAGCCTCCTCCCATCAGGATGGAGTTAGTTATGGACGTAAAATAGCTCCGCAAAGAATCATCAAAGTTTTTATGATCAACTGTCAACCTAAAACAACCTCGGACTCATTCCTTATTTCTACATTGCGTGTTTCCAATGTAGGACATGACAGAGATCCGAAAGGACCGGCCGCTGCTAAAGGCGGAGCACCCCAGAAAGTGTTACCCATCGAGATACCAGCTTTCACGCTGGCTGACCTAAGCCAACTGACTGATAACTTCAGTCAGAAGTCCCTGGTCGGCGAAGGCTCCTATGGCCGCGTGTTCCAAGCAACTCTAAGCTCGGGCGAGCCTGCTGCGATAAAGAAGCTCGACCCGAATGCCTCCCAAGAACCTGACTCTGATTTTCAAGCTCAGGTGAGTGACTCTCTTCTTATCAGCGATCCGTATAGAATGAAAAGAATATTTAATATTGAAGCAGAATTTGGTGGGAATCTCTTGTGAGTTTCATGAGATTTTTGGACTCGTTCCAATGGTCCCTCAAGTGCCCTATTTATAGCCTTAGAGAGGCTCTACAAGAAAGAAACGACAACCAAGAAATTTTTTTTAAAAACATCCTCGCGGATCATCATTGCTCTTGCTTGAAAAGAAACAAGTTATGGTAACTTCTTTGTTCGTCTTGGGGTCTATATGCAGCTATCAGTGGTTTCGAGACTCAAGCACGATTACTTTGTCCAGTTGTTGGGCTACTGCTTGGAGGGAGACAATAGGATTTTGATCTATCAGTTTGCGACACAAGGTTCATTACATGACATCCTACATGGTACGTTTAATGCACTTCTTACGTGGTACATTTTATCTGTGTTGCACGGACACAGGAAAATAGTGTCCATATGCGTACTATTGTGTCTGTACCATCTCCGTGTACATATTCATCCAGCCTAGGTGCATATATCGTGCCTATCTAAAAACTATATGAATCCCGTATCCGTATCGTGTCCTTATCCATATTCATGTAACATAGCTTTTCATACTCTTGGTGTTATATGTACTGTTTAATGTTTTTGTTTCTTTTAATAGGGAGGAAAGGGGTGCAAGGAGCTGAACCTGGTCCTGTACTAAATTGGAACCAGAGAGTGAAGATTGCTTATGGTGCAGCTAGAGGCCTCGAGTTCCTTCATGAGAAAGTACAGCCCTCTATAGTCCATAGAGACGTGAGGTCAAGCAATGTCCTTATTTTCGATGATTTTGAGTCGAAGATTGCGGACTTCAATTTGACTAACCAGTCCCCTGACACTGCTGCTCGCTTGCATTCGACGCGAGTTTTAGGAACCTTTGGGTATCATGCTCCAGAGTAAGAACAACAGTTGTCTCTTATTGTCAACCCTTCATTTTATTGAAGAATGAAATCTAATTTGAGAAATTTGGGTTGACAAAAGTTTATAGCCAACCCCATAGAAATCAAATATAATAGGTATCTTTCCTATATGTACGTTATCTGTTAGCTTTTGATGACTTGTTGTTGAATATCTCACCATTTTCATTAATGGTCTTTAGACACTGGCTCTAATATTTGACAGTAATGCTTGTTAGGTCAGGGTATACCTGTGTTACACAGGCACGAATACAATAGAACGTGATACGGACACGAAAACGATATTAATTCATCTACTTTACTTTTTCTGTTTGTGTCATTTCAGATGTGTCTGACACAACTCGACACTGAGACAGCACCGAGTTTGGACGTCTGGTGCTTTCTAGTTGTATACCCTCTCTCTGCCTTACCCTTGCAAACAAGTACCTAGGCGTATAACCTCTTAATTAATAATGTTTAACTATATTGAATGGATATTTTTGTTATTTACTTTCCTAGAGAGAAAATTTTAATCACCTACTTGTAATCATTTAATAGCTCATCTCTAGCAGCTCCAAATTGATCTTTCCTCCAATATGTTTGCACGGATACGAAAAAAAATATGGATAAGGACACGATATGGATATGAGTACATAGATTTTTAAATAAGTAAAAGGTAGTCAGTCACCTATGTTGCACTAATACGGGCACAGATACAGGTAGGGACACGATAAGTATACAGACACCTTTTCCGTGTTCGTGCAACATAGATCTTCCATGTAGCTTCAATGGATTGAGGTGAATGTGAAAATGCACCAGCAGAAATTTATTCATGGTTAAAGGTGTACGTTTCTACTTACGACCTCTCGTCTGTTTATTCTTAGGTATGCTATGACCGGGCAATTGACTCAGAAGAGCGATGTCTACAGCTTTGGTGTTGTTCTTCTGGAGCTCTTGACAGGAAGAAAACCTGTAGACCATACCATGCCGAAAGGACAACAGAGTCTTGTTACCTGGGTATGGATTTTTCTCTCTACCAATCTTTTTGATCTCAATAGCAATTATTGTTTTCTCTCTGTCATCTTATTTATGCCATAAACTAATACAGGCAACTCCAAGGTTAAGCGAAGACAAAGTTAAGCAATGTGTCGATCCCAAACTAGACGAATACCCACCAAAAGCGCTTGCTAAGGTCGGTCTTACTTCATTCTCTTTCGCTTACCGTTCTTTTCAATAGTTGTTTTTATTTTCAACATTTTCTTGATTTGAATGTTGTGAAATGTTGAAATCAAGTAAAATACAGACCATAGGATATTACACAGGAAGACAGAAGTCATAAATATAGGGAATTCTTCAATAGGTCGTAATTATCTTATCCAAGCATGAATTTAGTTGGACCACAATTTTCTGAAAAAATAAGTACTAGTTATGCAACTCGTTCATTATACCACAATCAGAACAAGAAAGTATCACAAGAGATGTCAGAAACCTCATAATCTCCATCTGTCCTGAAAGAAAACCAAGTTCGTTGGAAGCATGTAAAGCATGTACACGACAAGTGACCCGCAAAGAATGATATAACATATAACCCAGTAATAAAAGCTAGGCAACCGTATCTTCGAGGTCTGTGTCAATCTGTACTTATGGGTGCTTACAATGTCAGATCCTCCTGCATGTACAGCTTTACGGATTCCTGTTTGTGAGCCTTCTGAAATACTCCCTGACTGAAATTTGTGGTCTTGTCCTTCATTGTCATTCCTATCCATTTACACAAATTTCTGTTTTCTTCTGAAGTCTTGGTTGCATAGAACTGAATGGAACCTAATATTAACTTCATAGAACTAAAAATCATGGAAAAGTTCCTGTTGTTTGTTAGCGTACTCGATGTTTTTAATTATTGCATGGTTAGTTAATATCCCTGTGAATCTCATAAAGTATGAAACCTGAAAAGAAAATTGTTAAACTCTAGGAATTGGATTCAATTTCTTGCTCCTACACTCCAGCCATTCACCATCTTTACCAAACAACAGCAATAAGGTAAGTTCCTGCAACCAAAGAGGTCCTTAGTAACCAAATATTCTGATTCATCTAAAATTTCTGGGTGGACATTAAGTGCCGGATTTTTACTCAGATGAACAATGTGAGTGCCATTGTAGCACAATGCTAAAATCCCATGCCGTTATGGAACAAATCTTGGATCAAGTCTGCTCGAACCTTTCAACACTACAGTTTATATGACAAAATGCGAAAAAAGAAGAAGGTAATATATCTATTGGAGGCCCAGCCTAGAGCAAGGGCGGGCAGGGCGACCGCCCCAAAACCCCAATTCTGTGAAGCACGTTCTTCCTAAAGTAGACGAATCTTTTTTCTTTTTTAAATAAAAAGGTTCAAAGTTTGAAGAAAAAGTCCAATATTTTCTGAAAAAGAGAAGAGGCCCATATCTGAAATTCATTTCATTAAAGATCCGCTCAAAAGAACTAATTTTTAATAATTAGTTGAAGTTGGACAAGGAAGGACCAATTTTCGGATTCGCGCTAGGCCCGTAGACCTTATGACCTGCCCTGATCTAGGGTTCTCTCTCCAAATGCTGACACCGAATATGATTTGGTTGTTTTCCAAGTAATGGAGAAGAGGACCAAAACATGTCAAAGAAAGACTCTACTAAGACAAAAAGATGGAATGTCAAAACCGTAGAGGAGGTAGGATTGACACTTCATTGGAAAAGTATGCATAGATACCTTACTATATACCATTAAGATTCCCGAGACTAATGGACAAGTTTTGTTTGAATCAACAAAAATGATTAATCAATCTATTTCCATGAAACAAATCAGGAAAGAATTGAGAGAGATGAGCCCTCTCTATATTATAAAGATGCAAAAAAAAAAAAAAAGCGCAAGTATGTGGAGAATACAGAAAGGTCTGCATAAAGATCATAATCGGGCATTGTTTTATCTGATAAAAGCGAATTTATCCGCAGAATTCTGATTTTAATTAGCTTCATAGTCTCCAGATGATTGTTCTTGGCTTGATAACTACACATGGCTCATCCTCATATTTGGCATAGTCTGAACTGTTAGGATGATCCTATCACTATTAGGTGGTATGAAAAATTTATATATATTTAGTGTAGCACGAAATAAATTATCTTCCTGAATCATGTAGTTTACACTATGTCAAGCGGAAACTCCCAACAGTTGATTTTCTTGTGTCTGGATGATGCTTCAGATGGCGGCAGTAGCAGCTCTTTGTGTTCAGTACGAATCCGACTTCCGGCCTAATATGACAATTGTCGTAAAGGCTCTACAGCCACTCCTTGCAAAACCAGGCCAGGAAAACCAGATGTGAGTTGTCTTTCTAGTACAGCTTTTTAGTCTTTTAGGTGATACATAGCTTAATTGTCCGGATTCCTGTATCAAGAACAACATCGGCAGAGAAACTTGGAGTGGTACTGGTGAGAATCCAAGTACTTAATATATACACAAGTAACTGAAAGTTTTAGCCATGTACATCGATGGGTACTGATTGTTCTTTTCTTGAATACATGTTCTTATGTGTTACTGAGAGAAAATTGCAGTTCTTAGCATTCTTGTTGTAAAGCATGTCGCTTGAAGACAAATTAAATAGAGAAGAATGTAACATTCATAGATACTATGTTTAGTTTATCAAGTCCATTGTTGTTTGAAGCAAATGCATTGTGCTAAAAAAAGGAAAAGAAAAAAAGAGAGTGTTACTTAAAGTTTTGGTCCTAAGACTAGTACCTACAGACTGCTGATGGTTGTTTACGATCAATTTAAACAACTCTTATAAATTTAGCCCTATGTAGCAAGACTGGAAATTCTTTTAACTGCACCCGTATAAGGAGCCTTGTTAGCAATCACCCGAATAAAACTCGTATTATACGCGAATTTTTCCGTATCTTTCATAAACATATAGTACTTGCGTACTTTTGACAGATCCAAATCAGTACGTAAATTTTAAGCATGCGAAGTTTTAAACGTGTTCTGTATATATTATTGACAAATTTGGCACAATAAACATGTTGGGAACCTGTTTAATTAACCAAATTTGACAACATATTTAAGAATGTGAAGTTTCTATTTTCTAACCTCAATTTCATTTTTCGAATATTTGACCGAATTTTTTAACGTATTTTATTTGCACTGAGCCGATTTATACTCGTACTTTTGCCGTCCCGAATTTTTTCCGTTTGCCGAATTGCTAACAAGGATAAGGAGTTATGATGGTGGTATTCTCATGAAAAACAATGTGTCGTGCAAGACAATTGACGTAGGAAAACATCAAAATTTGTACATTTGATGGAGTAGTATGGACACTTGTGAATGTGAGACATTCTCGAACTAAAGATCATTTATCTGGATGTATTGGGCGTGGCAAGATGCAAGTTTGTTGGCCAAAATGATTTACTAATGATACTGAATGACAACCTCATGGCCATGAAGGGATAGACTATCGTCAAACTTTTATTAATTGAAAGGGAGCACGGTTACTAGTGCAACCATCGTTACGAGAAAGAGGTGGAGAATACCGCAAATATCTGATTTATGTGTCTTGGCCACATGAGCGATAACGATCTTCTTGAGTTGCACAAAAAGGAGTTGTTAAAGGACCTTTAAGGAGTGCAAGTTAGATTTTTTTTTTTTTTTTATAAAAATATTGTACAATGGACAAGCAACATAAAGTTAGCTTCAAGCAGAGGGTGCAAAAAATTGAAGGACTTCTTGACTATAATCACTCGAACGTATGGAAGCCATAACATTAAAGGGAGGTGCCAAGTATTACATCAGTTTCATAGATGATTTCCCATGAAAAGTATGATTTATTTTCTGAAACAAAAATTAAAGATGTTTGTTAGATTTCGAGAGTGGAAGACGGTTGTGGAGAAGCAAAAGAAGCGAACAATGAAATATTTGCGGACATATAATGGAGTGAGTACACCTCAATAGAGATTCGGACTATTACAAAGAGCAGAATATTTAGACAATGGACGGTACTAAAAGCATCCTAGAGGAGGGGGGTGAATAGGATGCAACTAAAAATAAGCACAATTAAAAAATGCTAATAGGCAATTTAAAAACAATTATTAGATATGAGACAAGAACACAAACACTCAATGTATCATGGTCTTCTGTAAGGCACTCCAGTTTCGGAACTCTCTCCGACTTTAATCTACTATTCCGAAAATAGTTACACTTGCGAGCTTTGGTCCGAAGGACTCACCAACTTCATACACACGAAGTTTGATTTAAAGAGATCGCCGACTTTCGACGGACATGCTGACGAAGGTGATTCATATGGAAAAGCTCAGGTATGCATTGACTTCTATTCAAGTACTCACGTTTAAGGAAGGTTCTGGACCTCGGTGGTCGTGGTAGTTTCGTAGTTACGGCTAAAGATTGTGTTGGTGGAGAAACTAAAGAGGAGCTAAAATTAAAGGAGCATGGACATCGACAACATTCTTATGAAGTGACTAGTTGAACGACAAGCCAGGGTGAAGATTGTTGTATATAGGCATTGTTCAACTACGGAGTGTGGCATATGTTGTCGGTGATCGAAAAAGTCTGACAGGAGTCGAATAGTGATAAGGGACACAAAATATCCAAGAGTACTATTAGAACAACGTAGCGGTGGCATTCTGCTGGTATGCTAGTGAGTAGTGAAGTGTGATTTTATTCTAGCAGATTTGGTGGTCCAAAATTCACTTACACTAGTAACCGGCGTTATACCACATGTGTGGATTCCATGAACGGTTTAGATCTTTAAGTGCTGCCTTCAAAGATCTATATTGCTCATGGATTTGAAAAGGTTAATAGAACCATATAAATAGGGATTTTCTTGCCCTATCTTTGGTGAGCATGGAGACTAAGAATTGTTTGAGAGTACGAGCAAAACTGGACTTTTATTAGCGGTTGTTTGGTTCAAATTTTAGAGGCTAAGAGCATCTCCAACCCTATTGTGAGTTTGAAAAAAATGGTTGCCACATAGAAATGACAAGTATTTTTTTCAAAAGTACTTCTTCAATGCAAATGTAAAATAAATTGTGAAGTTGACATGGCAATGACATGGCAAGGAGAATGTGAAGTTGGTTGTCTAGATCTAGACAATGCACTTCACAATGACTTTATGTCCACATCATCAATTATGAATAAAAATATATATAAAAAGAAGAAGTGAAAAAGTTGTCTTGAAAGTTGGAAAAAAAAAGTAATTTTATTGTCTTCTCAAACTTTTGCATTGAAGAACACATTTTTATCTCATTGTCTTGTATGAATATCATCTTGCCACGTAGGAAAGACATTGTCTTGTGCCTCATGCCACATAGGATTCACAATACAAAATAAGACAATAGGGTCGGAGATGCTCTAAGTGTAGGATTGAAAATTGAAAGAAAATATGGGGAGCTTCAGATTTTCATATATCCAGGAAAGTAAAACTGTAAAATCCTGTTTCTAAATAGATTAATTAAATTGGAAATTACAGGATCTATTGTTTGGCTTATTCCTATTATTGAATTATTATTATTTTTTTATTATTATTATTTTGGTCGATTAATTAAGTTATTTTAGTTATTTTAGAATTATTGATTGATTGGATAGCTTCTTCGTTCAGGCCCAGAGACCCAATCCAACTCTTCACAAACCCAAAACCATTCTTTTAAATATATATATATATATATATATATATATATATATATATATATATATATATTTATATATATATATTTCCTACACCAACTACATAGCTGGAGCCCCACGACCCAGCCCCTCCTTTCTCACACGTTCCCACTCCCTCCCCATTTTCCTCCCGGCCACTTTCTCTCCCTATATTTTCTCATAACCACCACCTGCACCCTTATTACTCCTTCACAAAAAACAACACCAACCCACTCTCCTCTTCCCAAACTCCATCCGGCCAACTCGCGACGTCCGACCCCCGCCTGTGGCCGACCCCTCCTGTGCGGCGTTAGCAGCCCCGCTGCCCGACCGGCCGCCCACGCAAGGCCGCAGCCACCGCCTCGACCCGAACTCCTTCGGCCGGATCCTACCGACCCGTCGACTCCAGTACGCCGGACCCCCGCGCCCGCCTCCGACCCGCGCGCCGTTCCCGAGGCCGTGCGCCGTTCCCTGAGGCAGCGTCCGCCTCCGCTCGAGCTTTCCGCGGCCGCCTCCCCTCCGGCGTAGCCCCGCCGGACGAGCGTCCTTCCTGCGGCCGAACCCGACCGCGCCCTCGGACCACCGCCGCCGGTCGTCCGACCCCGGCGCACCCCAGCACTGCCCCGTGCTTCCCTGCCGTCCGGCCGCCGTCCGGCCGCCGTCCGTTCGCCCCGCTCAGCACCTCCCTGCCGGCCGTGCCCTAGCCGTTCCGCCTCCTTGCGGATCCCCGCCGACCGCTCCCTCGCGGGCCCCTATGACCGCTAACCCTCTCGCGCCTCCCCGGAAACCCCTCTTTCCCGCTGTTCCGACGTCCCGCCGGCGCTGTCCAGCGCCCCGGCCCGACCGTCGGTCCAGATCCGTGCTCCTCCCCGAGCCCTACGGTCGCTGCCTCTAGACGGCCTCGTGCGGACCGCTGACCACTGTCCGCGCTTCCCGCGGTCTGCCAGCTTCCCGTACGTTGTCCGGCTCGCTTTTCGCTGTTCGGTGGCTTCGATCCGCTGTCCGCAGCATCTCGTGGGTCCAGATCCGCTGTTCCCGTGGCCGATCTTTGATGTTCGCATATTTTGGAGTTTTTCCGAGTCCGCGGAATTCATATTTCTCATATTTACATCTGAGAGCTCTAGCCGAGCAATTGAGGTATAATTTCGTGTCCCTGTGTCCCTCCCCGTAACTAGTCTGTGATGACGCGGTCCCGATCCCGTTTCGGGATTCGATATTTTGATATATTGTTGCTTTTGGGTGATACGTAGAGTATCGATTACGTCGCGGCGTATTTTCTTTTTTGGATATATTGTGCTGTGGTTGGTTTTGGGTTGGATATTCATTTTTGGGTTGGTAATTAGTGATCCCTGGTTTGGGATATTTAAATTTTGTTGTGGTTGGCATCCTCCCAGGATTGGGTTGTCCCAATTACAGAGGAGATGCTGCCCAAATTTTCAGGAAATATTTTTAAAAAGGGATTTCCTTATAAAATTGACAATTTGAATAAAATCTATTTTTCAAAGAAAATCGATCTTTGCAAAATGATTTATAGATTGGATTTTGTTGGTTTTTGGATTTTATGGATTTTCTATCACCAGTTAGGCGACGACCATAACGGTCGAATGAGCCTCGACGAAACGCAAACGCTACAGGGTTTCCTGTACGTTGAGGCGTTAGCCAGCAACATGGGATTGCACGACCAAGTCTGAGACTCTTTAATTTTAATTTAATTATAATTTATTGTTAGAACTGGTACTGCTTTTAGTATTTATGGTGCAGGGCCTCGGCCTACTGTTTGGACCATTCGCGGCACTCAGAGCTCGCCTTAGGAATAATTAATTTATGTAATTAAGTTGTAAAGGGCATAAGCCCAGTTTTATTTTTTTTTTTGCTGTGACCCTGTATTGTGTAGCGTAGCTTTTTCTTATTTTTCTGGAATCTTGATTTCGTCCTTAAATGCGTAGAATTAAAATGGATATAAATATTTTATAAAAAAAATTAATAAGTTTTCTCATAATAAATAATCTGGTAATTTAGCAATTCACGTATTTTCTCATTTAAAAAAAAAGCCTATATATATATATATATATATATATATATATATATATATATATATATATATATATATATATACAAAGTTTTGCCAAATTAACTGGTAATTGCTATTTTTCCCAAATTAATCAGTAATCGACTTATTTAATTAAAAGATAAACGAACGTAGTTTGCGACGTTAGACAAATTTTCGGTAGATTAACTAAGTAACTTAAAATCTGACTAGGGTCTGCTTCTAGAGATTGTAACTAGCACACCTAGAATGGTTTCATTATGGTTTTAAGTCAAGGTTCTCAACTGTAGGATCTCGGAGACGAACTTGACTTCCTCCTCGGTACCGACATTTCCGATCTAGTCAATTAACAGAGGCAAGTTACGGTTATGTTTTCTTGCATTTTATTTAGTAATTGTCTAGTTGCATGTTTAAACCACATTGCTACACGGAACCCTCTCTTAGGGTTCAAATATTGATTGATTTGATTGTAGGGATTGGGGGAATAGTGTAACGTTTATGGCCAACACCTCCCATATTGCATGATTGTGCGAGCTTACCCCTCTTACACACGGGGATAAGCCGTATCGCGTCGCTACGACGCTATTGTATAACCCAAGTCGGTCATAGACGATTACACATTCAAATCACATTGTTTTTAATTGTTGAATTGCTGAAAAATATTGTTTCAACTGTTTAGCCTGCACTTTTCCATTATTACTTGAAATGTGAGATACATATTCGTACTTGCTCCCTCCTGACTGGAGACCCACATTTTTAGGTGACATTGAGGATGCTGAGCTATTGTACAATAGCAACTATGATCCGATTTTGTACCATGTGGTGTTGCCAGAGTCACCCTTGGAGGACGCAGGACCTGAGGCCGATGAGCCGACCGCCTAGCTAGTTGTTTCCAGTTTTCTAGTTTTATTGTTTTGGAGTTTGTTAATTTGAATTCAGTTCTTTATTTCAGTTCTTCCATTTCCAGTTGTACTTTTCAATTGTTGAATAAAAAGTTTTAAAATTTTCGTATATTCAAGTTGTGACAAATGTATAGTTGTTGTTGTGAATACCTGCATATAGAACAGCTTACTGCCGCCGTCTCACAATGGTGCAGGCTGGACATGATCCGGTTCGACCCAATAATTTGGGATCGGGTCGTGACATGTTTTTAGTGGTGGCCCATGCTGTAGTGCCCCGTCCCGCAAAGTCAATCGGAGGAATCGAAACGCCGACGGCGTTGGAACTTAGCCTTGCAACGGCTACTCGAAGGCTCGCTCGGTCAAGACGACCGCTCGCTCAGGTGGGGTAGTTTCGGTGAACTTGCCTCATCTTTGCCTTCACATAATAAATCGTGTTTTCAACTTGCACCAGTAGGCTTAATAATAAAAGAGACGAATCCACATAGCTAAGGGAATAATTCCGACGGGTCAAAATGAGTTAGAACATGGAAAGCGTCCCACGGTCGGCCTAGAGTTGGTGCACGGCGTGCTTTGAAAATGACACTCGGTCCTTCATCCTGTGGCTTGGGAGAAGGAAAGTTGGTCTTCGACACAAAACTATAAACTTGCCTATGTCATAGGCGTCGCCCGCGTAAATGCTCGATAAAGCATGCACGTTTTCGAAATGCAAGGCTTGGCATAGCCTTTGCTCGTCCCTCGGGTTAAGTTGTAGGCTTGAGTAAGTTAGGCAAAGTTATGCCGGTCGACCTAAGTTATTCCAAGTGCTGTCCCGCTCATTCTGCAGTTGTCAAGTTAAACAGTCCCATGATCCCACGGCCCGTCATATGAAGTATGACTTGGGCGATAGTGTTGCGTAGAACACGAGTTGGTTTAAGGCACGAGCCGCGGTTGGTTCAGTGGAAAGTTAGCCACGGTCTGTCGATACTTAAGGAAACACGTTATGTTCAAGTAAGTTGGAAGGCTATGCAGTAGCCATTCCCTGAGTTCAAAGAATGTTAAGTCTAAGCGATGGTTAGTCGCCGAGAGAAAATATGTCGGGACTGTGGTTCAGTCGTCGAGGCAACCCTGGTTTGGGCTCTGCAAAGAAGTATGAAAAGTAGAAAAAGTAAAGCAAAGGAACTAAGTGATGATGATGAGACCATGCATTACGTTAAGTCTAGAAGTTAGCGTAGGCGCGTGGTCATGGACAACTTGTCGACAAGGGCGATCGTTCTTCGG
Organism: Iris pallida; assembly: GCA_029216955.1. Classification (NCBI taxonomy): domain Eukaryota; kingdom Viridiplantae; phylum Streptophyta; class Magnoliopsida; order Asparagales; family Iridaceae; genus Iris; species Iris pallida. The sequence goes on along the minus strand of JANAVB010031416.1, from coordinate 6,071,163 downwards.
ATCGGAAACCTTGGGCCAGGGACCGATCCGGCCTAGGAAGAACAAATTATAGCCGAGCTGGGTATGAAGCAACCGGTAGGTCGGGAACTTGCATCGGGGATCGCCACCTGCGGTACAAGGGTCCCGAATGCCAGGCTATGTCCAGGATGGCTAGTCAATGCCAGTGACCATTCATATAGATGTGTCGGCACGGGCGGCAATCCGCGTGTGTGCCTTTGGACTGAGTTGAGTTGAATGTGTATGCAGTTAGAAGACACAATGTTTGGGCCTAAGATTTGGCTACAACGAAGATGGCGTGCTTCGGCACGAGATGTGGCATCGAGTGTTAAGTCGTTGGCATAGAGTTGCATGTGTTAGGCTTGAGCTGTTGCGAGTTAAGTCGAGAAGGGCCGTAGGGCAAGTTGTGTGAAGTTACATTGAGTTGCTGGGCATGACCTCGAAATATGAGGCACAGTCGCGTTGTTACAATACAAGTGTAGGCGAGACTAAGCGAGGAGGCGCTGCCTCGAAGATATTGAAGCACGAATCGAGTTATGGTACGACAGAGTCGTTACGTCCCAGAGTTGGTTACAAAAGACAAGTATAAGTCGGTGCGTCGACAATGCAAGCACGAGAAAGGTCTAGAGGCAAGGAAATGGAGTCTTTCGTGTAGTTGCATCTCTGATTATGGCCGTAAGGCAAACACGACTTGATAGGTTAACGTTATTGGCACGACAAGGGTCTAAGGTAAAAGTATGAGTTAATGTCGTTATGCAAGCACGGGATGGTCCTTAGACACAAGTATGCAAAGGCGTCGGTCCTAAAACTGATCCTAAGGCAAGAATATAAAGACAATCGTAAAAAGGGTTTATGTTGCACAAAGTAAAATGAAATGTGTTGGTTTTGTATGGGTGGACGAGGAGCTCACTCCACCAGTACAGTTGAGTACTGACACCCACACAGTATTTCATGTACAGGCACAGGTAGAAGCTCGTGGCGTGGAGCTCGCTTGGATGCGTCGAGGCACGGAGTTCCTTGGCGATTCGAAGCGTGCGGCCGCGTGGACTGAAGACTTATACAGGACATAATGTATGGACATCGCCTTTCGAAGCTTCCGTTGGCTCAAGCATTGTAATCGAGAGACGAGAGAGAGCAGAGTGACTTGTAATCGAGAGAAAAGTGAGCACGAGAGACTTGTAATTTGGCCTTGCGCCCACAAATATAATCTTATATTCAATATCAATAAAGAGCTTCCTTTGAATGACTTGTGTTCATGTGTACTTGTTCTTAAATTCCGCTGCATGTTTCAATATTTCTGCTTGGGACTTCTATGCGACGACCCCATCGCCACCGATGTAAACGGCCATTATGGAACCCGCCTTTCAAGTGTTAGTAATCAAAAGAGTGATCTGGTCCTTAGACACAAGTATGCAAAGGCGTCTGTCCTAAAACTGATCCTAAGGCAAGAATAGAAAGACAATCGTAAAAAGGGTTTATGTTGCACAAAGTAAAATGAAACGTGTTAGTTTTGTATGGGTGGGCGAGGAGCTCACTCCACCAGTACAGTTGAGTACTGACACCCACACAGTGTTTCATGTGCAAACACAGGTAGAAGCTCGTGGCGTGGAGCTCGCTTGGATGCGTCGAGGCATGGAGTTCCTTGGCGATTCGAAGCGTGTGGCCGCATGGACTGAAGACTTATACAGGACATAATGTATGGACATCGCCTTCCTAAGCTTCCGTTGGCTCAAGCATTGTAATTGAGAGACGAGAGAGAGCAGAGTGACTTGTAATCGAGAGAAAAGTGAGCACGAGAGACTTGTAATTTGGCCTTGCGCCCACAAATGTAATCTTGTATTCAATATCAATAAATAAAGAGCTTCCTTTGAATGACTTGTGTTCATGTGTACTTGTTCTTAAATTCTGCTGCATATTTCAATATTTCTGCTTGGGACTTCTGTGCGACGACCCCGTCGCCGCCGATGTAATCAGCCATTATGGAATCTGCCTTGCATGAGCGCAATCTAGGCTCGTGCGGCATCACGCCTTAGCGAGGATGATCGCTCCTACGGGAGCGGGGCGTGACATAGTGGTATCAGAGCACGGCTTTACGTCCTTGGACTTCATGTCGAATTTCTCAGTTTTGAAAGCTCGTCATTGGGAAAAGAAGTGTGTGCTCTCTCTCGAATGTCCCTCGGCATGTCCATACAATAAGTCTAAATATTTTCAAAAGCTCGTATAAGCATTCAATCGAATGCATCGATAGGCGACGGCCTTTGTGCCGAACGGTGTCAACTTGTCTTGAATGAAAACACATGCTAATGTTAGCAAAGTTGCGTGCGTGCCCAAATAGTCCTACGTCGATGTTAGAAATTGAGCGTGCAAACTCGAAATATAGTCCGCACGGGATAGCCATGCATACGGCCTTTTGGCTAAGTTGCGTCGCGTATCACGCACCTCAACTCATTGGTGCAAACGAATTGCGAGTGATATCAAGTATCGCTCGGTCGGGAACGAAGCTACACTTAGAGTGTATATCGATAGGAACGCTATCGAGTTAACGCTTAGGCGTACACGGAAGATCGACTTGGAGTTTGAGGAAATAGTGCGAACGGCTTAGTGCGTCGATACGACGTGAGCGATTACGCTAGAGATTCGTCGAATGAATCTGAAGGATGTCTTAGCGATGATGTGAACATGATCGAGGACTAGATCGGATGGCTCGAATTCGAGTGGTGTATGGTTTGTCTTGGAAATCATTCGAGCAAATATTGAGGATTACGAGTATGTCGACGAGGCAATGCGATCGCGCAAAACCTTAGAATGCGTCACGCTTAGTTGGTCGTGACTCCGAATGTCCCGAACGAGATATCGTTTAGACAACTTGTCAATGTGCAACGCGAGTTAGAAAATGATTCGGAATGATGAATACAAGTGAATGTCTTGATCGAAGAAACTTAGAGGATCGTGCGTACAATTTCGGATTGATTCAATGAAAGGTGACTTGAGTTTTGAACGACGATCTTGAAACGAGCTTGAGGAATAGCGATCGAACTCGATCTTGAATATCGAGAAAATTGTGGAATATTCAACTCGGACAACAGCATCAAGCACGACTCGAAATTGGTTGCAAAGGAAGATCGTCAGGTTACGCATATCGTTGATGGTATTGAGGCGTATCAAAGATCGATATGCGATAACTCGGGGGTACTCTGACTCGGCTAATAACGATCGTGCAAATATTATTGCTCCGACGGATGCTATACTCGGGATATCGAAACGTGTCGAAGAAAGGATAAAAACTTGGCTCGAGGATTTTCTGGTTGAATGAATGACGGTCGGACTATCAAATTGAAATCTTGGCTAGGATGAAAATGAAATGTTTGGATTTGCTTCGTCGATAACCACAACTTTGACATTCTTGTCTTATGCGAGCGCAACTCCAGCCTCGCATATACGTCGCGCCGATTTGAGACGATCACTCCGCGTGAGCGCTGGAATGGTGATTCATACAGCGGGAGTGATTGACCTAGCTTGGCGTGACAATTTGTGTGCTTCGATTTTTGGTTTGACGCGAAGGTGACTCGAGAATGGATTTGTGTGCTTGAAGAATGGAACTTGAGGATTGAGTAGGTCCAATTCGCGTATCGAGAATGAACGAGTCTAGACTCAAACAAGAGTTACGCCCCGATGAAAATGATTATTCCGCGGGAGCGTTGCATGGTGATTCATGAACCTCCGTGGATAATCGGACTCGCGTGAGATTGGGGCGTAACGTATTGTCAAGCTAGATGACCTCGTGATCGAATACATGAATTGGTTAGAATTGGTGATTTGAATGGATTCGAATACGTGCAACGAATGCGTTGATACTAATAGATGATCGTGCTCGATGTTTAGAAATCTGAGTGACGCGAGCTTGGGTAGAAAATCTCGTACTACCGACTTTGGTTTGACCCTAGGATTGGGGTCAGTGTTGGCATTATTGTTGGGGAACTATGATTCCAATCCTGACATTGACTTAGCCTCGTAAAGATTGGCCTAGCGGTTAGGCGAAACGCTCCTGTTGCAGAGTTATCAATCGAAGAATTGATCTTGAGGATTGGTTTGAATGGATAGCATGAATCACGAACGTAGAAAACCCTGCTCACGAGACTCGGCTGATATGCATATATTTCAGGGACGCATGGGTATGTGCACGAGACGACTCGAGTGAGAATGACAAATTCTCTATCATGCGGCTTGGCTGAATGCATGTATTTTGGGAACGCTTGGAATGCGTGCACGATCCAGCCAAGTGATACAATGAGTTCAAGCAAGACTTGAAAGATGGGAGTGTGTCGAGATCTTGAAATCATGTTAACGAAAAGAATGACAATAGTGCGAGCGTGGCTCGGACTCAAGGAAACGCGTAGGCGTATCTCGCTCGACTGTTATAGTCCCGTGTCTAGGCTCGATTAAGTCTTGGCCATAGAAATGGTAGGATGGCTTGCCTTCAGGAAAGTCTCGAGGACGAGACTTGTTCTGAGTGGTGTATATTGTAGTGTCCCGTCCCGCAAAGTCAATCGGAGGAATCGAAACGCCGACGGCGTTGGAACTTAGCCTTGCAACGGCTGCTCGAAGGCTTGCTCGATCAAGACGACCGCTCGCTCAGGTGGGATAGTTTCGGTGAACTTGCCTCATCTTTGCCTTCACATAATAAATCGTGTTTTCAACTTGCACCAGTAGGCTTAATAATAAAAGAGACGAATCCACATAGCTAAGGGAATAATCCCGACGGGTCGAAATAAGTTAGAACATGGAAAGCGTCCCACGGTCGGCCTAGAGTTGGTGCACGGCGTGCTTTGAAAATGACACTCGGTCCTTCGTCCCGTGGCTTGGGAGAAGGAAAGTTGAACTTCGACACAAAACTATAAACTTGCCTAAGTCATAGGCGTCGCCCGCGTAAATGCTCGATAAAGCATGCACGTTTTCGAAATGCAAGGCTTGGCATAGCCTTTGCTCGTCCCTCGGGTTAAGTTGTAGGCTTGAGTAAGTTAGACAAAGTTATGCCGGTCGACCTAAGTTATTCCAAGTGCTGTCCCGCTCATTCTGCGGTTGTCAAGTTAAATAGTCCCATGATCCCACGTCCCGTCATATGAAGTATGACTTGGGCGATAGTGTTGCGTAGAACACGAGTCGCTTTAAGGCACGAGCCACGGTTGGTTCAGTGGAAAGTTAGCCACGGTCTGTCGATACTTAAGGAAACACGTTATGTTCAAGTAAGTTGGAAGGCTATGCAGTAGCCATTCCCTGAGTTCAAAGAATGTTAAGTCTAAGCGATGGTTAGTCGCCGAGAGGAAATATGTCGGGACTGTGGTTCAGTCGCCGAGGCAACCATGGTTTGGGCTCTGCAAAGAAGTATGAAAAGTAGAAAAAGTAAAGTAAACGAACTAAGTGATGATGATGAGACCATGCATTACGTTAAGTCTAGAAGTTAGCGTAGACGCGTGTTCATGGACAACTTGTCGACAAGGGCGATGGTTCTTCGGATCGGAAACCTTGGGCCAGGGACCGATCCGGCCTAGGAAGAACAAATTATAGCCGAGCTAGGTATGAAGCAACCGGTAGGTCGAAAACTTGCATCGGGGATCGCCACCTGCGGTGCATGGGTCCCGAATGCCAGGCTATGTCCAGGATGGCTAGTCAATGCCAGTGACCATTCATATAGATGTGTCGGCACGGGCGGCAATCCGCGTGTGTGCCTTTGGACTGAGTTGAGTTGAATGTGTATGCAGTTAGAAGACACAATGTTTGGGCCTAAGATTTGGCTACAACGAAGGCGGCGTGCTTCGGCACGAGATGTGGCATCGAGTGTTAAGTCGTTGGCATAGAGTTGCATGTGTTAGGCTTGAGCTGTTGCGAGTTAAGTCGAGAAGGGCCGTAGGGCAAGTTGTGTGAAGTTACATTGAGTTGCTGGGCACGACCTCGAAATATGAGGCACGGTCGCGTTGCTACAATACAAGTGTAGGCGAGACTAAGCGAGGAGGCGCTGCCTCGAAGATATTGAAGCACGAATCGAGTTATGGCACGACAGAGTCGTTACGTCCCAGAGTTGGTTACAAAAGACAAGTATAAGTCGGTGCGTCGACAATGCAAGCACGAAAAAGGTCTAGAGACAAGGAAATGGAGTCTTTCGTGTAGTTGCGTCTCTGATTATGGCCGTAAGGCAAACACGACTTGATAGGTTAACGTTATTGGCACGACAAGGGTCTAAGGCAAAAGTATGAGTTAACGTCGTTGTGCAAGCACGGGATGGTCCTTAGACACAAGTATACAAAGGCGTCGGTCCTAAAACTGATCCTAAGGCAAGAATAGAAAGACAATCGTAAAAGGGCTTATGTTGCACAAAGTCAAATAAAACGTGTTGGTTTTGTATGGGTGGGCGAGGAGCTCACGCCACCAGTACAGTTGAGTACTGACACCCACACAGTATTTCATGTGCAGGCACAGGTAGAAGCTCGTGGCGTGGAGCTCGCTTGGATGCGTCGAGGCACGGAGTTCCTTGGCGATTCGAAGCGTGCGGCCGCGTAGACTGAAGACTTATACAGGACATAATGTGTCACGCCCCGACACGGAATCACCCGAATCATCGTCCTCGCAGGGGGCGTGATGCCGCACGAGCCTGGAGTTGCGCTCGTGCAAGGCAAGATGACAAGTTCTCAAATGGTTATCTTTTGATTCGATATTAACAACGAAAGGAAACAGAGTATACAAAACAATTCTCTTTATTGATATTCGAAACTGAGATTACAATGGCTTTCGATAGCCTAACAATATATGCCAGATTGGCTACAACACTCAGGTTCTTTCTTGCCCACAAAGGATTTCATCGTTCCATACATCATGCCTTCTATATCTCGGCCGCATCAATCCAGCTGCGTAGTCCGAGCGTCAATGCGATAGCACGCTTCAATGCGCTTCGGCATTCCAAGCCTTAACACGTTCAAGCAACGCTTCGCCGCGAGCAATTCATTCCCTGCACCCTGTATGAAGCTGGTAGGGGATCAGTACGTTCGTCCTCGCATGTACTGATATCAAAGATCATCTTTCCAAACCAACATCTTTAATATTTACGTTGAGTCATGCAACTTAGCTTATGATCTTGCTATGTTCTCCTTAGGGTCAATTTCATGGCATCTTCGAAAGCGTAAAGCATGTTATCATAGCATATGTTATCGAATTGAAATGTACAAGCAACAAGCATTCTCGTGTTTGATTCGTGGCTTACCAAGTCGACGCACTCGCCCTTGCGTCCCTTGCACTGACGCAAGGTGAATACGCCCCATTTCTTCCCTGTCATGTTATAAGTGCAACTCTAGGTAGGATCTATATGCGGGACGCATTCGCGCCTACACTTTTAACCCATCGTTCCTTAACTATATGAGGGCCGTTGGCGTATCCGCGCCGGAATGGACTAAAGGAGTTCTTTTCTTTTCTCTCCTTCTTTTCTCACTATTTGGTTGGGCTGCCCGGCGTTTCACGGGTTGGGTTACAATCCCAAAACAACCGAAACGTTCCCGTTGCATACCATCATTTGCGGCATTTCCTATCTAGTTTTGATGTGTGCCTACAAAGATTATTCAAATCCCTCCGCGGCCAATCGGTTCCGGGGCGCATCCGGTAATTATCCGATTGGGGGAAACACCCGTGCACGGGCGGTATCACATTTTATCTCGAGCCCATTCCAATCGACCATGCAACGCCCTATCATTCAAGTATCAATTTCAAACAACCAAACATAGTCTTGAGTCCGAGACTCAGACTTATCATCTCGCATCTCTTTCTTTAGCTTCCTGTGTTCTTACATTTCTTGCTTCGTTTCAATATTTCAATGGCATCGTGCCTCAACTCAATGCTCGTCAACCGAACGAGCCGAAGGTCTTGAACACCTTTCGAGGCACCATGTCATATCCGACAGTTCTGCCACATTCATGCCACAACTGTATTCTCTCGCAACGAAGCCATCTTTTATTATCCCGTGCACGTAGGTACGTTCCGACCATATTCCCATGTTCTATAACTTAGCATTCAAGGTTCGGGGCTTGCGCGCTAGGGCGCTCGCCTATTGTCTTTCAATGTTCTAGCCGTCTAACTCGTGCAGCAAAGGCACGGTATGGTTCGTGCACTAAGGCACTCGCCGATTACAGTTATCCCATGTTCTTACGGCTTGCGCTCCGAGGCGCTCGCCTTTGCGATATCCAATGTTCCATAGCGACTCGTGCATAGGATGTACGTATCATTTCAATTGTTCTAACTTAGTGTTCGACTCACACTATGATTTTATCTCCGATCGGCCACGCCCGTGGCGTCGATAGGTTAACTTTTAGCATACAAATGATATATTTGACTTATCGAATGAAGGAGTAAAAAGAAGTCAATCCTCCCACCTTGAGTCGATATGCCTTCGTCGTTTCGCCGAGCCGATGCGGCTCGATTCCCTAACTTTGTTGCACGGCCACTCTCCTGACTTAGCCATTCGAGCACTTCGTGCTTTCATTGAATCATACGCCCGATTTGCCTTAGCGTGCCCAAGTCTCGGCCCGTCGCAAGGCGACGATTTGATTTCGCGGACCCCTTACTAAATATTGCAAAAGATCGACCTCTAATATTTTTCCGTCAAAGTATGACCTGCACACGAAACCAACTAAAATCAATACTTGCTTCGATTCGGACTTGCGCCTTGGTCGATTCGATTTCTTAGAATCTTCGAGCCGATTCAATGCACTCATCCTTCGGGGCAACGTGGCGCTTCGCATCGATTCACTCGATGCATTCTTAGGGACAAGGCAACTCTTCGCACCGACTCAGTTCGATGCGTTGCTCGGGACAACTTAGCTCTCGTATCGTTTTGCATCGATACATTCTTTCGGTCCACGCGACTCGTTGAGTCAACGCTTCAGCGTAATGCGCCGTGCGGAGCGGGGCATTACAGAATATACCACTCAAAACAAGGTTCGTCCTCGAACCAAAACCAACACTCTGAATAAGTGTTTTATAGATCGTTTCACGATCTCGTCCCACCAATGTTGTTCGATTTCATAATATCTCGCAAGCTTTTCACTAACATTTCAAATCATCCCTGCAGCTCGATTTGAATTTGGATACAACTCGATTTGGATTCGTACCTATATTCAAGGCATCCCGAAGATATGTGTATTTCGACCAAGTCCAGTCGTAGCAAATTGGAATAAAGCTGACAGGTAAATTTCAATCCTATGCTTGCCATCTCGTACTCTCGATCGGACTCATCCATAGTATTTGTTCTCGAAATTTTATTGCATAACGCTATGCGATTCAAAATCGCATTTTTTATTTCGTATGTTTCACATGGACTACCAACTCTATGCGTCGCGTCAAGCCGTCGCGCATCCAATCACAACGAGTCTCCGCAACGCCTTGCGTTCGATGTCGCTGTCCAACTAATTCCGAAGTCTCGCTTGCAACTTGTCTCGATACGATTTTCTTTGTTGACTTGCAAATGCATCAACATTCAGGGCTACGCCCGCTAGGTTACTTTCCAAGGCACCGTGCTTAGATTCTCCCGACGCAAGTTTAAATTGACATTGCACAAAGGCCACAATCTATCCGACACGAAAGTTTACATCAAGGCGATGGTGCTCAGGGCAACGATCGCCTTGACACGAATGTCTTAACGACGCGTCTTACATTCAATTCCCTAACGAGTAGGAAATCACTAGCCAAATTCCCAACTTATCCGTCTCGCAACATTGAACATAATTTCGATTCACGCAAGCTCAATTGCAAGGTGAATCCGGATCTAACGACATGACTCGTAAGCCATTCCCTTATCGTTCCCTCTCGTGCATAGCACGTTCCTCGCAATCGCCTAGACTTATCATCCACATGCACCGTGTTATATTTGTTATCCGTGCAATCCCATATACGATATCGTATGGGTCATCTTACGGTCTGCAGTATTCAATTTGATTTGGCGGTCAAGTCTTCTAGGGTCAGCTGCCCCGAAGCTACGCTCGATAATTGTGGATCATTAACGAAGGACAGTTTAATACGAACCATGCTATATCTTATTTCGGAGCCAAATCACGTTCCGACGATTCTATGCGAATACCCAATTTCGGACACCACCATTTCTATCAGCGCAACTGATGCGCAACTATCTTCCGAGTCAAGTCATGCACTACCGTCGATGATTCCGTAATTTACGAAATATCTACTCGCATCAAGTTCGAGTCTATCTTATTTGCGGGTCGACACACGAGATGCTATACGCATCGAGCAATCGTCGATGACTTATAGTCTCGTCTCGATCAATCGCAAAGTTCACGATCAACCAGTCCGTTCTTTCTCGTATTGTTACTTACAAAAATTTTGATAGCGCAAGGCGCATTTCATTTTTGTATTCTCACATCGCCTACGTTTCCTTACGTATCGATCTCGATACGCCGTATCCATTTCGATAACGTAAGGGTCAACTTTGAATCTGTTTCAACGTCAACTTAACTCGCTTCGCATACATCCAAGTTCGCAACAAACTTTTCCATACGCATCGAATCATTTTCCGATTCACCGCATCCCGCTATACTTTGATCGCGTAACCGAGTTACCGATTATCCAACATCGTGCCCTCGAGTTATACGATCTCGCCCTCTAAGTTTCGCGTGTTTTCAATCGTACTCAAATGATCGTCGTCGTAACTTAACCAACTATTTCATAGGCACAGTTTCTCGCGTCAACCAACTTTCTTACCGAAGTCGCACATCGTGCGATACGATTACAATTCACATCGCCCAACATTTCTATCGAGATCGCAAGTCGTACGATTCGATTCGTCTCGCCCAACGTTTCTACCGAGATCGCAAGTCGTGCGACTCATTTGTAAGCTCGAGTATTTCTTTTCCGTCGATCCGATTATTGCGTCAAGGCATAATCGTTTTTGCTAGTCTCGGTCGTCCGACCAACTTATAACTTTCGTCCAACGTATCGTTCATCGATACGAGTCTCGTCTTACCGTCCCAACCGATTTTCGAAGAACACTTGCATCAACATACCGTCATACAAATTTCCAATCGAGTCTCGGTACTCTCCCGTCCGTTGCGGATATACCCTTCGCAATTCTCACAACGCGTCGATGAAATTTATCGCACAAGTGCTATACCATATACCACTCGGAATCGAGTCATTCATCGCCTACGTGGTATGGCATATACCACTCGGAAATCAAGCCATTTCCCTCGCACTATACTTAGTACAAACCGACAATCTCTTCCGACTTACGATTTCCACAGTGATCGTGTTTGATCACAACCGTAACTTTGATTCTATCAAAACCCGACACGATTCGGTCAATGTTCTTGCTTGCCAACATAAGTTTGGTGGGCAACCGAACGATTCGTTCTATCGATTTACAATTTCAATTCTTTCCTTACGTTGCATCTCGTGCAACAATTTAGTTGACATGCATTGCACCACGTGCAACAATTTTTACCTTTTTGATACACGTTGCACATCGTGCTACAATTTATTTCCGACACTCGCGTTTCACTTTGTACAACGATTCGTTTCCAATTTTCTTTTGCACTTCGTGCAACGATTAATTTGATATGCGTTGCACTACGTGCAATGATTTTCACTTTTCAATACGCGTTGCACATCGTGCAACGATCATTTCCGATATTTACCGCACCTCGTGCAACGAATTACTCTCGACTTTACAAGTCAATGCACAATCCGTTTAACACATCGGTATTGGCTATCACTTCTCACTTTCATTTTAACGCATATTCACATTAACTCGCTGCACTTCGTGCATCATTTTATTTCTCATTCAACATGTTACATTGCCACAGTATCTCAAATCGTATTCCACAATTTGTTGCGCTTGCAGCAACTAACATTTTTACGGCTCGTTTGCATTCAATGCAATATATCCTTCGCGACTTTCTTAGCAAACATCATAAAATTTCCAAAACACATGCGGCAAAATTTCATGATTTGTATTAGACTTATTGTATGGAACATCCAATGCAGCATCGAGTAGAGTGAAGAGTGATATCAAGTGGTGGTGGGCAACTTTTCGAATTGTAATGAAGCAAGCGTCCAGAGGAAATTGAGCCTAGAGCTCTGATACCAATTTGTCACGCCCCGACCCGGAATTACCCGAATCATCGTCCTCGCAGGGGGCGTGATGCCGCACGAGCCTGGAGTTGCGCTCGTGCAAGGCAAGATGACAAGTTCTCAAATGGTTATCTTTTGATTCGATATTAACAACGAAAGGAAACAGAGTATACAAAACAATTCTCTTTATTGATATTCGAAACTGAGATTACAATGGCTTTCGATAGCCTAACAATATATGCCAGATTGGCTACAACACTCAGGTTCTCTCTTGCCCACAAAGGATTTCATCGTTCCATACATCATGCCTTCTATATCTCGGCCGCATCAATCCAGCTGCGTAGTCCGAGCGTCAATGCGATAGCACGCTTCAATGCGCTTCGGCATTCCAAGCCTTAACACGTTCAAGCAACGCTTCGCCGCGAGCAATTCATTCCCTGCACCCTGTATGAAGCTGGTGGGGGATCAGTACGTTCGTCCTCGCATGTACTGATATCAAAGATCATCTTTCCAAACCAACATCTTTAATATTTACGTTGAGTCATACAACTTAGCTTATGATCTTGCTATGTTCTCCTTAGGGTCAATTTCATGGCATCTTCGAAAGCGTAAAGCATGTTATCATAGCATATGTTATCGAATTGAAATGTACAAGCAACAAGCATTCTCGTGTTTGATTCGTGGCTTACCAAGTCGACGCACTCGCCCTTGCGTCCCTTGCACTGACGCAAGGTGAATACGCCACATTTCTTCCCTGTCATGTTATAAGTGCAACTCTAGGTAGGATCTATATGCGGGACGCATTCGCGCCTACACTTTCAACCCATCGTTCCTTAACTATATGAGGGCCGTTGGCGTATCCGCGCCGGAATGGACTAAAGGAGTTCCTTTCTTTTCTCTCCTTCTTTTCTCACTATTTGGTTGGGCTGCCCGGCGTTTCACGGGTTGGGTTACAATCCCAAAACAACCGAAACGTTCCCGCTGCATACCATCATTTGCGGCATTTCCCATCTAGTTTTGATGTGTGCCTACAAAGATTATTCGAATCCCTCCGCGGCCAATCAGTTCCGGGGCGCATCCGGTAATTATCCGATTGGGGGAAACACCCGTGCACGGGCGGTATCACATTTTATCTCGAGCCCATTCCAATCGACCATGCAACGCCCTATCATTCAAGTATCAATTTCAAACAACCAAACATAGTCTTGAGTCCGAGACTCAGACTTATCATCTCGCATCTCTTTCTTTAGCTTCCTGTGTTCTTACATTTCTTGCTTCGTTTCAATGTTTCAATGGCATCGTGCCTCAACTCAATGCTCGTCAACCGAACGACCCGAAGGCCTTGAACACCTTTCGAGGCACCATGTCATATCCGACAGTTCTGCCACATTCATGCCACAACTGTATTCTCTCGCAACGAAGCCATCTTTTATTATCCCGTGCACGTAGGCACGTTCCGACCATATTCCCATGTTCTATAACTTAGCATTCAAGGTTCGGGGCTTGCGCGCTAGGGCGCTCGCCTATTGTCTTTCAATGTTCTAGCCGTCTAACTCGTGCAGCAAAGGCACGGTATGGTTCGTGCACTAAGGCACTCGCCGATTACAGTTATCCCATGTTCTTACGGCTTGCGCTCCGAGGCGCTCGCCTTTGCGATGTCCAATGTTCCATAGCGACTCGTGCATAGGATGCACGTATCATTTCAATTGTTCTAACTTAGTGTTCGACTCACACTATGATTTTATCTCCGATCGGCCACGCCCGTGGCGTCGATAGGTTAACTTTTAGCATACAAATGATATATTTGACTTATCGAATGAAGGAGTAAAAAGAAGTCAATCCTCCCACCTTGAGTCGATATGCCTTCGTCGTTTCGCCGAGCCGATGCGGCTCGATTCCCTAACTTTGTTGCACGGCCACTCTCCTGACTTAGCCATTCGAGCACTTCGTGCTTTCATTGAATCATACGCCCGATTTGCCTTAGCGTGCCCAAGTCTCGGCCCGTCGCAAGGCGACGATTTGATTTCGCGGACCCCTTACTAAATATTGCAAAAGATCGACCTCTAATATTTTCCCGTCAAAGTATGACCTGCACACGAAACCAACTAAAATCAATACTTGCTTCGATTCGGACTTGCGCCTTGGTCGATTCGATTTCTTAGAATCTTCGAGCCGATTCAATGCACTCATCCTTCGGGGCAACGTGGCGCTTCGCATCGATTCACTCGATGCATTCTTAGGGACAAGGCAACTCTTCGCACCGACTCAGTTCGATGCGTTGCTCGGGACAACTTAGCTCTCGTATCGTTTTGCATCGATACATTCTTTCGGTCCACGCGACTCGTTGAGTCAACGCTTCAGCGTAATGCGCCGTACGGAGCGGGGCATTACATAATGTATGGACATCGCCTTCCGAAGCTTCCGCTGGCTCAAGCATTGTAATCGAGAGATGAGAGAGAGCAGAGTGACTTGTAATCGAGAGAAAAGTGAGCACGAGAGACTTGTAATTTGGCCTTGCGCCCACAAATGTAATCTTGTATTCAATATCAATAAAGAGCTTCTTTTGAATGACTTGTGTTCATGTGTACTTGTTCTTAAATTCCGCTGTATGTTTCAATATTTCTTCTTGGGACTTCTGTGCGACGACCCCGTCGCCGCCGATGTAATCGGCCGTTATGAAACTGCCTTGCACGAGCGCAATCTAGGCTCGTGCGGCATCACGTCTTAGCGAGGATGATCGCTCATACGGGAGCGGGGCGTGACACATGCAGGTCCGATCAACAACTTAGGAGAACATATCTAGAAATAATTAGAACACTAGAACATTAATTTGTCACAACATAGGACCAAAATATATTATAAATAAATATTTTTGTTTGTTATAGACTGGTAGGCTATATTGCTTATGCTTTGCATCCTAAACCTTATCCAGCATATGCCGCTTGTATGGTGGTCTATTTTACTATCTACTTTAGTTTCTAGATTTTATATATCTTTTAGTGTCCCTTAGCTTTCAGAGGTTATTTTCCTCCATATCCTTATCATACTCCAGCATTCCTTAGCATCCATACTCTTTTTTTATTTATGGATTAGGATTAAATTTTTTCCCAATCTCCTTCTTCAACAAACCCATTTCAAAATTTTCAATTAGTTGATCAAATCATACTTCTCTATCTTTATTTAGAATCTAGATCTATTTAACTATTTAGAGTTTCAAATTCTCCTTTAGCAAACTTGGTAAACTCTTATCTATCCAGACTATTTTTACGACTAGTGTATCCAACCAGTTATCTTGACATTATTTTCAATTGACTTTCTTGAGACCAATCCCGAACCAAATTCTTCTGGAAACATAAAGCCCCAAGGTGATTTATTACCAAAAGAATTGGTTCAACTTAGCTTGTTCACGAATCTTCCAAGGGAATTATTTTCCAAAAATAATTCCAATATTGATTGATATTTCCTAAGTTATTCTAAGACCAAGAATATTTTCATTTGTTGATTTCCTCCACTCAACTCGAAATCTTACTCTCCCTAGGCAACTTCTTGATCAATTCAAGGCCTAGAAAGCTTTTAAACTCAATGCTTGAGTATCATGAAGCACGAACGGTCAGAGAATTGATTCTATCCTAATATTGAATTTTCTTTAGTCATTGTAAAACTTTTTGAATTGTTGAATTATCCCTTTGAAATTTCTATGGACAAAGTTAAGAAAATATTCAGTGACCTAATATGGCTTCGCACATATGCGTCGCAACCATCTATTTGAATTATAGAAACTGCGAGTATACTGCAGCCAGTTGCGCACTGGCGGGGCATAGACTCTAAGTTGAAGTGATTCAGGTGTTGATAGGTTTTTGGATATTATTGAGACTACGTCCTAAATGCATCACATTTGTCTCCTATGTTGTTCAGCCAGAAAATGGATAAAGTTGATAGACTACTCGAAAACCTATTACTATCCAAGTTATGAAGCCACATTTCACTGCAGTCAGGTGCACTCTGGCGAGGCATGAATTTGAGACAAAGTGACTTCGGATATAGTTGGATTTTTGAATATTATTAAAACTATATCCATAATATGGTTGTCTTTTCTGCACCATCAAATTATTCTGACTGTTGTCTAATTAAAGGATTTATAATTTTAACGGCTTTCCATTTTCAGTAATCTCTTATCACAGCCAGAAAGGATCGATTTTCTATAAAAATTGTACTTGATTTTTTCTAGAACTATTTAGGACCATATCAATCTCTATTGACTCAATCTCTTTCCTGTTTCAACCTTAGTACGTTGTATATATATATATATATATATATATATATATATATATATATATATTCATTTATTTATTTTATTTTTTTATTATTTTTTAGTTACATATTCTGGAAGCTGTGGATAGTTGTGGTTAGCTTTATATATTAAATAGTTGATATACATCTTGTAGATGACTATATGTTAATAGTTGATAGCTATATGCGGGAGAAACATAGATTGTTACTTATCTCATTTCTAGTAAGGGCATATTTGGGATCAATATTAGTTAACTAAAGGGTAGGAAAGGTAGAAGAATACCTTGAGAAAGCTAGTCTTGAGAGAGTGGTATGTCTTAACTTGTGACTTATTCGGGTTATAACTGTTGGTAGTGTTCACCAGTGCCTAAACCTCATTCAAACAAATGAAAGTATTTGGCGGTTTTAAGTTTTATGATTAAAGGAAGAGTTATCGGAAGATAGACGAAACGTAGGTAGAGTTTAGGATTTAGTAATGTTCTCCCATGGAGGAAGTAAATTTGGATATAAATATATAAATATGTGAATATAATGATCAAGTAAACGAACACTTGACGAGGATTAACTTTTATGATTAGATGACTACTATACTTAGAAGGGACGGATATAGCCATGGAAGGAATAACACGAACAATGGAATGATAGGTTCAAGAGAAGGAATAAGCATAGAGGAATTGAGATAAGACCATTGGCATACAACTTTGGAAAGGAGCAATTGAATTTGCAATTTCTACCAAACATTGGAGGCTCATATTGGTTATGGTAAGAACGATTGGGATTCTGTGGTATTTTGCTAATGCGTTTGGATGAGAACGATTGATAGGGATATAGTTAAAGATTAAAATTGATTAATGATTGTAAATTCTGTCAATTGATTTCAAGAATTGAAAATTCTCGAATATAGGTCATGGATCAACTTAAAGAATTTTCTAAGGATTTACTATGGCAAGGGAAGATTGTAATTTTGATGTAGTCAGTTTAGGAAGAATGGCTGACAATTGGAAGTTGATGTCTGGAAAATGTTTTGATCGAGATTGAAATACATTTGGCATATGAGTTACATACAACGACGGAAGAAAATTTGATTTAGGTGATTTACGATTCCAAATAGAGTAGTTCTAATACCTCGACGGCTGCCTTAGTTTTCTGTAGATACTTAGAGTTCAAATAGTTTAGCAAGTTAGAAATTGAATTTTGCATGGGATATTAATAAGATTGTTACTTTGTAAGTTATTTTTTCGCATATCTTATCTTTTGACCGTTGAAATAGTGAAACGATATTCTTTTTATTCCCTTTGATCATCACTCGGTCCTCAATGGAACTATCTTATCCGATTACATTCTAATCATGGATATATTATTATAATCATCCTCGCTATCCTCCCATTATACAATTTGTTGAGTTCTCTTAGTCATAAACCCTTATATCCCATTCCAATTTGATCTGGAATTTTTAGTCCCTTAACTCAGAAGATTTTATCATTTTTGCATTCTCAATAAACTGTTGACGTTCGTTTCTTTCTTGCCTTTTTCTATTTCACGAGACCTCATTTTCTCCTATTTTTGATCATAATTGTACCTAAATTTTTCTCGTGCCTAAAATGATTTTGATCACAACAACATTCCAACCATATCTAAGATCATGTCTAGATAAATCTGATCGTGCTGATATTTTATCATTGTACCTAGTGATCATGCCTAGAATCCGATCGTGTCTGATGATTTAAATTCCATGTTTGATCAAGGTTAAGTGATTTTTATCGCACCCCGGCCCTTATCTTTGAAATTTCGAGGACGAAATTTTCTAAGGAGGGAAGGTTGTAAAACCCTATTTCTAAATAGATTAATTAAATTGGGAATTACAGGATCTATTGTTTGGCTTATTCCTATTAGTAAATTATTATTATCATTTTTATTATTATTATTTTGGTCGATTAATTAAGTTATTTTAGTTATTTTAGAATTATTGATTGATTGGATCGCTTCTTCGTTCAGGCCCAGAGATCCAACCTAACTCTTCACAAACCCAAACCCAAAACCATTCTTTAAAAAAAAAAAAAATTCCTACACCAACTACCCAGCTGTAGCCCCACGATCCAGCCCCTCCTTTCTCACACATTCCCACTCCCTCCCCATTTTCCTCCCAGCCACTTTCTCTCCCTATATTTTCTCATAACCACCACCTGCACCCTTATTACTCATTCACAAAAAACAACACCAACCCACTCTTCTCTTCCCCAAACTCCATCCGGCCAACTCGTGACGCCCGACCCCCGCATGTGGCCGACCCCTCCCGTGCGGCGTTAGCAGCCCTGCTGCTCGACCGGCCGCCCACGCTAGGTCGCAACCACCGCCTCGCCCCGAGCCCCTTCGGCCGGATCCTACCGACCCACCGACTCCAGTACGCCGGACCCCCGCGCCCGCCTCCGACCCGCCCGCCGTTCCCGAGGCCGTGTGCCGTTCCCTGAGGCAGCGTCCGCCTCCACCCGAGCCTTCCGCGGCCGTCTCCCCTCCGGCGTAGCCCCGCCGGACGAGCGTCCTTCTTGCGGCCGAACCCGACCGCGCCCCCGGACTACCGCCGTCGGTCGCCCGACCCCGGCGCACCCCAGCACTGCCCCGTGCTTCCCTGCCGTCCGGCCGCCGTCCGTTCGCCCCGCTCGACACCTCCCTGCCGGCCGTGCCCTAGCCGTTCCGCCTCCTCGCAGATCCCCGCCGACCGCTCCCTCGCGGGCCCCCATGCCCGCTACCCCTCTCGCGCCTCCCCGAAAACCCCTCTTTCTCGTTGTTTCGACGTCCCGCCGGCGCTGTCCAGCGTCCCGGCCCGACCGTCGGTCCAGATCCGTGCTCCTCCCCGAGCCCGACGGTCGCTGTCTCCAGACGGCCTCGTACGGACCGCTGACCACTGTCCGTGCTTCCCGCGGTCCCCAGCTTCCCGTACCGTTGTTCGACTCGCTTTTCGCTGTTCGGTGGCTTCGATTCGCTGTCCGCAGCATCTCGTGGGTCCAGATCCGCTGTTCCCGTGGCCGATCTTTGCTGTTCGCGTATTTTAGGGTTTTCCCGAGTCCGCGGAATTTATATTTCTCCTATTTACATCTGAGAGCTCTAGCCGAGCAATTGAGGTATAATTTCGTGTCCCTGTGTCCCTCCCCGTAACTAGTCTGTGATGACGCGGTCCCGATCCCGTTTCGGGATTCGGTATTTTGATATATTGTTGCTTTTGGGTGATACGTAGAGTATCGATTACGTCGCGGTGTATTTTCTATTTTGGATATATTGTGCTGTAGTTGGTTTTGGGTTAGATATTCATTTTTGGGCTGGTAATTAGTGATCCCTGGTTTGGAATATTTAAATTTTGTTGTGGTTGGCATCCTCCCAGGATTGGGTTGTCCCAATTACAGAGGAGATGCTGCCCAAATTTTTAGAAAATATTTTTAAAAAGGGATTTTCTTATAAAATTGACAATTTGAATAAAACCTATTTTCCAAAGAAAATCGATCTTTGCAAAATGATTTATAGATTTGATTTTGTTGGTTTTTGGATTTTATGGATTTTCTATCACCAGTTAGGCGACGACCATAACGGTCGAATGAGCCTCGGCGAAACGCAAACGCTACAGGATTTCCTGTACGTTGAGGCGTTAGCCAGCAACATGAGATTCCACGACCAAGTCTGAGACTCTTTAATTTTAATTTAATTATAATTTATTGTTAGAACTGGTACTGCTTTTAGTATTTATGGTGCAGGGCCTCGGCCTACTGTTTGGACCGTTCGCGGCACTCAGAGCTCGCCTTAGGAATAATTAATTTATGTAAATAAGTTGTAAAGGGCATAAGCCCAGTTTTTCCTTTATTTCTCTGTGACCCTGTATTGTGTGGCGTAGCTTTTTCTTATTTTCTGGAATGTTAATTTCGTCGTTAAATGCGTAGAATATAAAATGGATATAAATATTTTATAAAGAAAAATTAATAAGTTTTCTCATAATAGATAATCTGGTAATTTAGCAATTCACGTGTTTTCTCATTTAAAAGAAAAAGCCTAGTTATATATATATATATATATATATATATATATATATATATATATATATATATATATATATATATATATATATATATATATATAATACAAAGTTTTGCCAAATTAACTGGTAATTGTTATTTTTTCCAAATTAATCAGTAACCGACTTATTTAATTAAAAAGATAAACGAACGTAGTTTGCGACGTTAGACAATTTTTCGGTAGATTAACTAAGTAACTTAAAATCTGACTAGGGTCTGCTTCTAGAGATTGTAACTAGCACACCTAGAATGATTTAATTATGGTTTTAAGTCAAGGTTCTCAACTGTAGGATCTCGGAGACGAACTTGACTTCTTCCTCGGTACCGACATTCCCGATCCAGTCAATTAACAGAGACAAGTTACGGTTATGTTTTCTTGCATTTTATTTAGTAATTGTCTAGTTGCATGTTTAAACCACATTGCTACACGGAACCCTCTCATAGGGTTCAAATATTGATTGATATTGATTGTGGGGATTGGAAGAATAGTGTAACGTTTATGGCCAATACCCTCCATATTGCATGATTGTGCGAGCTTACCCCTCTTACACACGGGGATAAGCCGTATCGCGTCGCTAGGACGCTATTGTATAACCCACGCCGGTCATAGACGATTACACATTCAAATCACATTATTTTTAATTGTTGAATTGCTGGAAAATATTGTTTCAACTGTTTAGCCTGCACTTTTTCATTATTACTTGAAATATGAGATACATATTCGTACTTGCTCCCTCCTGACTGGAGACCCACATTTTTAGGTGACATTGAGGATGCTGAGCTATTGTACAATAGCTACTATGACCCGGTTTTGTACCCTGTGGTGTTGCCAGAGTTCCCCTTGGAGGACGCAGGACCTGAGGCCGATGAGCCGACCGTCTAGCTAGTTGTTTTCAGTTTTCTAGTTTTATTGTTTTGGAGTTTGTTAATTTGAATTCAGTTCTTTATTTCAGTTCTTCCATTTCCAGTTGTACTTTTCAATTGTTGAATAAAAAGTTTTAAAATTTTCGTATATTCAAGTTGTGACAAATGTATAGATGTTGTTGTGAATACCTGCATATAAGACAGCTTACTGCCGCCGTCTCACAACGGTGCAGGCTGGACATGATCCGGTTCGACCCAATAATTTGGGATCGGGTCATGACAAAAATCCAAGTGCCTTCTATAAACATTTTTGCTTTTATGCAAATGTTGGTTGGGTATATTAATTACTTTTTGGGGGGACGATAATACCCCCAATGACACCAACTGAATTTATGTAATAATAACATAATAAACATAATGAAAGAGATTTTATGGAAAACCAAACAAATTAGACTAAAAAAAATTAAGATTTACATTCTTGTCTAAACCAAACATGGGAATAAAAAATTAAAAATTTTGGACTACATATTTTCAATCTAAAACATGAGTATAAGATTGTTGAATTTCTTTCCCATTAAAGGAATGAGAAATTGATTCCTAGGAATACAAAACCTTAACCAATGGCCCCTTAAGGTTTACTAAGGAAGCCATTAAAAAAAATCTAGAAAAAAAGAAGAAGGTAAGCATTTTGGAGATCCCATAAGGAATGATTTTGCACGATACTGTTTGTGTAATTCTCTTAAGATTTTCTCTCATTTGATTCAATAAAGTTGTTCTCCCATTATCCCGTAAACATTGGCTAATTTAGGTCGAACCACACTATATATATGTGTGTGTGTGTGTGTGTGTGCGCGCGCGCAAATGAGCTCTAGTCTAGTCTAGTGTGTGTGTGTGCGCGCGTGCAAATGAGCTCTAGTCTAGTGGTTAAGAGAGATACATGCGGTCCAAGTGGTCGGAGTTCGAGTCCCAGTAGAGACAAGTTTGCCACAATTATCTATTGCTTCAAAATATATATATATATATATATATATATATATATATATACTAGCATATGTGCACGTGTCTTGCACGTATTTTAACATTTTTTAATTAGAGAACCATACCATAACTCTTAACTGAGTACACTATGATCTTCTCTTGATCAGATTTTAGTCGAGAGTATTCCACTACAATTTATACAAAAATCACTCAATCTTGGAGTGATTTTACTGTTTCTCAATATGTCCAAGAAAACCATTGGTGGGACAGTGGCATGGTACTGACATATTCACTGCATGCGTAGTGTGTGCCGGCCCTACAGAAAAACCGGCCCCGGTTGTGCCCTTTTGAAGGCAGACAAGGATGTTAGCTTTCGACCCTTACCTGTCCGGTCACAGGATTTGATACATAATTACTGCTACAAATTTCACAAACATATATATTGATGATCGATGACATGATTTAATAGAATACAAAAGTCAGACTAATATTTTAAAATTAAGCATCCTCGTCTTTTAGAAAGATATTAATATGTATCTCGACTTATAATTTCATCGAATTTTTTTTATTTCCAAGCCAATTTGTTTAAACTTTAAAGTTAATTAGCGACTCTATATTTATATAGGGTTTAAATATCAGAAAATTTACTGTACCGAAATAAAGTTTATATAATTTACTACAAACGAAACAACTTTAAAATAATTTACAGGAACGGAACATGCCGCCAAATGAGATGGCGGAAAAACGAAAGCCGTAAAAAAAAAAGCCAACCGCCATCTTAGATGGCTGGATTTGGGCATGGGTGGGCCATCGGTTGGTTTTTTTGTTTGGTTTTTGGATTAGTTTTAGTTGGTTTTTTTATTTGGTTTAATTTGGTTTTAGTTGGTTTTAATTTTGTAATGGTTATAGTTTAAATTTTATTGGTCTTTAAAAATAATTTAGTTTAAAATATTAATTTTAATAATATTAACATTAGTATTAATATTAATATTAATATTTTAATGTTTATTTTATTAAAATTAATATTAACAATAAAATAAACATTAAAATATTAATATTAATATTAATATTAATGTTAATGTTAATATTAGTACTAGTAATATGACGATATTTTGAAATAAAATTAACAAAGTTTATCATCGTGACAATACTAGCAATATGACGATACTAGTACCTCTGTCATTTTGTAGCTTTGCTATTGCGAAGCTATCAATATGACGAGACAAGAAAAGAGAGATAAACTTTGTACTAATATTAACATTACTATTAATATTTTAATGTTTATTTTATTGTTAATGTTAATTTTAATGTTTATTGTTAATAAAATAAACATTAAAAGTTTAATATTAATACTAATACTAATGTTAATATTATTAAAATTAATATTTTATAATAAATTATTTTTAAAGACCAACAAAATTTAAACTATAACCATTACAAAATTAAAATCAACTAAAACCAACTAAAAAAACCAACTAAAATCAAACAAAAAAACCAACCATGGGCCCCACACATGCCTAAATTCAGCCATCTAAGCTGGCGGAATTTTAGCAGAATTTATTTATTTTTATTTTTTTTACAGCTTTCGTTTTTCTGCCATCTCAGTTGACGGAATGTTTCGTTCCTGTAAATTATTTTGAAGTTGTTTCGTTTGTAGTAAATTATATAAATTTTATTTTGGTACAGTAAATTTTCTGTTTAAATATTGATGTCTTTTTTTAGATTAAATATTGATATGTCAAAGTTTAGAACCGAATTTTTATTTTTATTTTTAATTTTTCTATTTTATCCTCAACATTGTTACAAGTGCAACAACTAGCAACCCAGGTTGAAAAAGTTGGTATAACATTTTATTTCTTTGTAACAAATTATATAAAAATAATAATAGAAAGATATAAATAAACGAAGAGAAGAACTTCCATCTATTGTACCAGTAAACTGATTTGTCAATGAGAATTAATGACGTTGTGTCAAGAGCCTTGTTAGCAATTCGGCAAACGAAAAAATTCAGGACGACAAAGTACGAGTATAAATTGCAAATAAAATATGTTAAAAAAAATCGGTCAAATATTCGAAAAATAGAAATATTAATGTTATAAAGTTCACATGCTTAAATATGTTGTCAAATTTGGTTAATTAAACAGATTTTCACCATATATTTTTGCTAAATTTTTCAATAATTTATATGAAACATGTTTAAAATTTCGCATGCTTAAAATTTACGTAGTAATTCTACTATTTGAAAAGTATGCAAGTATTATACGTTTCTGAAAGATAAAAAAAAAATCCACGTACAATACGAGTTTTATTTGGGTGATTGCTAGCGAGGGTCAAGAGTAGTATAAAAAAAATTCTTCTTGCACGAATAGTCACATGAGCAAAAGGGAAAGCATTAATATCAACAACCAAAATGAGAGCCGAACATGAGTGACCTTTTGTTTATCAGGGAGACCCGTGCCTAATTGTTAAAGGGGACTGTTTGGTTCGCAAATTTGGAGACGTGAAGTGGTCAAATTTGATTTGGAACCACTTTACACGTTTAGTTTGAGAATTTACAGACAAGATTTATTGTAAAGTAACATGAATAATAAATCTTGTTATTCATAAATACGGATTTTGAAATCGGAGTTTTTTTTCCGAAGTAGAGCACGAAAGTGAAAAATTCGCATTCCTACTTTACGTGTTTGGTTGGATTTCACACTTTTTCTCTACTTTAACACTTTCAAAAACATAAAAACTCCAAAAAGTTACACTTTTTTCACTCATTTCAACGATCATCCAAACACCGAACTTTATTTTTCACTTTTAACCTCACTTCTTTAAAGCATCCAAATGAAGAATTGCTCATTTTGTCGCACTTGAAAACAATGCTTATGCGAAATGTTAATTTCTAAAATTTTTTTACTTTGTCAAATTAAACAGCTCCTTGATAAATGAATTGATTTCAAATTTTTAAAAAAAAATGTTTGCACAATTCTCTAGATGATACATCCGTTTAAGAATATCACACAAAGATATAACACAAAGATATACTACCTCTCGGATTCTTTTGGTTCACTGAATCATAGAATTCGAAAAGAAAAGTTATTACTTTTCTATAGGGTAAAGTGCATTTAAACCCTCCTTAGAGTTGCCTCGTTAGCAAATTAAGACCTTTTAGAAATTTTATGCGGTTTGCACCTCCCGCAAACCCTGTTTTGAGCACAATACCCCTTTCCGTCAAGTTAACGTCAAAAGTAGCCGTTATTAACCAAATTAAGGAGAGAGAAATTATTCAACTCCCCAAAATATCCCTCCATTTGACCGTTGGGCACAGCAGCTATTCTATTCCTTCTCTATATATAGCATAGTGAAAAGTTGTTTGAAACATTACACTTAAACCACACACTTTCTATTTTCTACCTATTAATCCGGTAGGCTGTAGGAAAAATAACGTTTAATTTTTTTTCTTTATTCCTTTTTATTTTACTTATTTGCTATAATTTAATGTGTTGAAATTTTTTCTTACCTACAGATATCCAATCCAACTGCAAATTATGGCTAGTAGCTCTCAATCTTCGTTCTCAAGACGTCCAAATAGGAATTACGGAAGAACAATTTGTTGCTATTGTGGATTAATTAGTCCACTGAAGACTTCATGGACACCAACCAATCCTGGAAGAAGATTTTACGGGTGTGCAAATTATCCAACAAATTCTTGTGGTTTTCTACTATGGGAGGATGAGAAACTTTCAGAACACTATCAAATTCTTATGTGGAATTTAATGAAAGAAGTAAAGGAGCATCGAGGCCAAGGTTTACAGCCTATTCCAAGAGGATCGACAGAGGCGGTGGCAGCAACTGAATCCAGACCATGCTTCAACATACATATGTTGCAATTTATTTTAGGTTTTTTGACATGTTTAGTACTATTTAAGTTATTCGTTTAAGAAATACGGATGTGTTGAATGTTGCAGTTGCAATTCAAGTATTGTACCCAATGTAAACTGCAGTGAGCTGCAAATGAACTGCCAATGTAAACTGCAGTGAGCTGCAAATTAAAATTTGTATCAAGATTTACAAGAAAAGTTTCCAATCTAAGCAACATTTGAAAATTGCCAATGTAAACTAGCCAACTGAGCATCAATTGAACTGCAAGCTCTGCAAGTGAACTGCAACATTTGGAAATCAAAATCAAATCTTCATTCTCAACACATAAAAATGAATTGCCAAAGCTGCAAATGAAGTGCCATCAAAATCAACTTGCCAGTGGACACACTACTGCCATCAAAATCAAAATCAATTCATCAACATATCCACCCTTTAAACAGACATCAAAATCAAAATATTAACCAATGTAACTGCAACAACATAAACTGGTTCATCAAACTTTCTTCAATAAACTGGCAATATTCACTATAAACTGGTTCATCAACATATAAACTTTGAACAATATAAACTGGCAATTCACCAATGTAACTGCAACAAAATAAACGGGCAATATTCACCAATGCAACAATATAAACTGGCAACTACTTAAACACATTATAAACTGGCAACATTCACCAATGTTCATCCATTCATTTCATCCACAACACAATATAAACTTCCTTCAACAACATTTCATCCATTTGTACAAGAACATGTGAGTTGACTACTACTTAATTACATCCATTCATGTCATTCATTTCTTAAGAGTTCAAAAGCTGCACATCCAAATAGTGCCTCCTACAGCAGCATTAAGCAATACTGCAGGAAAAAAGGAAGAATAAAGGGTCAGTGCTGAAATGAAGAAGTGTTATGAACATGTGTAGCAGGGTCCTGTGTGTAGCATGACAAACCTTGGTAGGGACAGCAGCAAGACCAAAATAACAGTGCCTCGTACAGCAACATTCAGCATGGCAAAATGATAAACTTGGTAGGGACAGTGGCTCAGATGAGTTAGTGAGTAAAGGATAACAGGTCACCAAAATGATAAAGACCCCACAGCAACATTTAGCATGACAAAATGAGGTAGGGACAACATCATGCTCCCCACAGTCAGAGCACCCCACTTAATGAGGCAGGGACAACATCATTCTTTCAAAAAAGCTCAATGAGTGACTCAACAAGCTTCCCCAGTACATAAAATTTGATAAGACAAGGGGTTGGAAACTTTTCAAAAAAGCTCAATATATCATTGTCACCCAATATCTGAGTCTTACTTCCATCTACAGGATCAAAATAATAAATTTCACATGGAGCCTGGACCCCAGCAGATGCACATAACCCATCAAGATCAAACCAGCACATCTCATCTCTATCCACACATTCTTTCAGTTCTAATGTCATACCCCCCATATATTGGTTATCAACACTAAAATCCCCCCCCACAAACATATTAACAACATACTTCGTATCCATTAATCCCTCTGCACACACACACAGGCAACAACAATTATAACATAACTAACAGACAAATAGACAAACATATAGACAACATATAGACAAACATATAGACAAACAGACAATATAAACAAATAGACAACATATAGACAACATAGAGACAAACATATAGACAAACAGACAAATAGACAATAGGGGTACTGAGAATAAGTTCCTAGCAATTGTCAGAAACATTATCATTCTAGTTTCAGAACAGTTGCAGACTTGCAAGTATAGCAATTGTACAGATTGGGTACACATGCTCTAGGAAGAAATTATAAAGACATGCTCTAGCAATAAGTTCCTAATGCCTCCATTCTTGATATAAAGACATATCAGAGGCGCATTCCACATGAATTAGATTGAAGATTCATATGTGATGTCAGAATCAGAAGGAATTAAATTCATGCATTTTCTCAAAAAATTACGAAATTTAACAACTCATATAGTACAAACAGACCTCATGCATGCAATTTCCTCAACAAATTCAGAAATTTAACAACTCATACAATACAAAAAGACATCATTCATGCATTTCTTCTCAAAAATTTCAAAAATTTAACAAATATACTATAGACAGACATCATGCATGACTTTTTTTCAACAAATAAAGAAATTTAACAAGTCATACACTACATGCAGACATCATTCGTGCATTTTTTCTCAAAATTTTCAGAGAAAGAGTAGTAAAATTCTGAGAATTAGGGTTTTAGAAAGTACCGGTACGAGAATACCCTAATAAGCTCCACTCCGATTTAGGGTTTTCAAATCAATTTAGGGTTTGCAAACCGATTTAGGGTTTGCGAACTGATTTCGGGTTTGGGAACAGATTTAGGGTTTGGGAAGAAATTTAGGGTTTGGAACGGGGGAGAAAGAGTTGAGAACGAGAGAGAGCGAGGCGGGAGAGTGAGAGAGAGAGAGTTGAGAAATGAAACGACGGTCCACTCCTTTTGGTTATATCTCAGGGGTAGTTGCGTCATTTCACCCAAGAGTTAACAGCGGTTAACAAAAAAGTGGAATTAGGGGGTGTTTTAAGCATTTTTGCCTCTAACTGGGTTTTCTAAATCAAGAGGTCTTTATTTGCCATTTCGTGACATCTAAGAGGGGTTTAAATGCACTTTACCCCTTTTCTATATTCAGTTATCAAAGGAATTGAGAGGAAAGAAAGTGACTTTCAATTGAAAAAAAAAATTAGAGGAAAATATGGTTTCATCTATCCAAATAAAAATTTACCAAGTATTTACTTTTTCTTTCAATTTTTTTTGACATTTTCAAATACAGAAAAAAAAAAATCGATAGAAAATATAATTTTCAAAAAAAATAACGAATTGATTTTCTTTTCTTCCCTTCCTGCGAATGTTTCAATGGCGTGCAAGAAAATACTTCGTTGATTTTTATTGAGATAAAGGCTATTCTTAGTGATAGTCCCTCATGGTTTCAAACCCCGAATCCACGCTCATTCCTCTCATGCCTACTCGTTTGGTTCACGGAAAGGAAATGCATTCTTTTGTATTTTTCATGGAAATAGAAAAGTAGAATTTCTGTCACATTTTTTTTTCCTTGTTTGGTTGGTGTAGGAAAGAAAAACAAAAATATAGCAATGTTCCAATAATATCCTTACATATAAAATAAAAATAACATTATGAAAAATAACATTAATGGTAAAATAAGCAATAACACATGGTTACTTTTGTCATAGCTTTTGTAATAAATGTTGGAAAAGGAGGAGGAAAAATCAATTCCATGGGTCATGAGTGGAACCACATTCCCTCCAATTTTCCTCCTTGTGAGAAAATTGATTCCCAAGTTTGTGGTTACCAAACAAAGGAAAGGAACAACTTTCCTTTCCTACTTCCTTGAATCCGTGAACCAAACGAGGCCGGACCGGCCCAAGAGTTGGGTTGTCCTAGTCAGAGCTAATTTTGGTTGCTCCTTGCCCTTGACTCTAAAAAGAAGGGATACCGTATTCGAAAATATTTTCCCTGGAATTGATGACGAGTGAGCACGGATTCCAAGTTCCACTGCTGACCTTTGAGCTACTCGAGACCTTTCCAATATTAATTCAAAATATGGACATGAAAAATTGCTAGTTTAACTGACAAGAAGGACTTGGGGTGGACCATAAAGGCTCCTATTGGCGAAGAGCTGGAAACTTAGGGACCTGAAGGGTTGTCCTAGCCAAGGAGGTTGTCCAAGTCCTATGGCTTGTCTGGCTTACTCCAGGACCGACCCTACCTACACTGGACTAATCACCAAAGAAATAAAAAAATATTTTAGCAATGTCTCCATTTAAAGTATAGAAGTAGCATATACCCCCATTAAAAAAAATTAACGAATGCCTCATTTTCTTTGTAAATCAGCCAAAATTTTAATTAAATAGTAAGAGTATATCTTAAATGGTATTTGTGCCATATAAAGAAATGAAAACATTTGCTAGTTTTTTAAAAAATGAAGGCATATACTAGTTTCAATATTTTGAATAAAAATATTTGATAAAATATCCTACAAGAAGGAACTTTTCATTTCCCTTTAGGGCCTGTTTGGTAAACAGGAATTGGTACTGGATTTGGGATTTCATCCGGAAGTGAAATCAAATCCATGGCTTCCATTGTTTGGTTCAACGAATAGAGATTTGGAAAGTAATTGTAGAATGGAACTTGCAGTTCCTGTCCCCCCTTGTCCCCTCCCAAATTCATATATCCACTTCCTCCCAAATCTTTAGGATGTGGGTTGGAAACTTGGAATTGGTAAATAAAATATACAGACAGTTCATCCACATAAAAAAAATTACAGAAAAAAATACTTAGTAAAAAAATTGTACTCACTGACCATCGACGCCTCCGGCAGCGAAGCCTCCATTGACAGCCTCCGGTGGCGTCGGGATCTGGAGCTCCGGTGGCTGGTTTCGGAGAAAACGGAGGAAAAGGAGAAGGAGGGTTGGGGGCGGAGAACCTAGCAGCGGTGGTGGCCGAAGGATTTGGGGGCGGAGGAGGGGAGCTGGGTTTTTTTTTTTTTTTTTTAAAAAGAAACAGTGGTCCAGAGCCAAGGGGAGATAGAGAGAGAGAGAGAGAATGTAATGTTAGTTAATTAATATTGGGGTCATTCATTAGTTAGCTAATTAATATATTAATTTATATATTAATGTATGTATTAGATGATAAGGTAATGTATTAATTAATTAAAATTTTAACACGTAATTAGTAATTAAATTTGAGTTGATAAATTAGTAATTCATAAATAGTTAATAATTAATTTTCTAAGTTTATCAAACCAATTATTTAATTTATTAAATTATTATGTGAATTAGATATACTCTTTCACTTTTCAATTTTTACTTTTCGATATTAACCAAACACATTTGTCTAAATTTTTACTTCTCACTTCTTATTTTCTATTCCAACCAAACGCATTTGTCCCCTACTGAAAACAAAAAAGTGCATGAATTTCTATCATTTTTTTTTCCATAAAAGTCAAAATCCAAATCCAAATTCACTTCTTTTTACCAAACACTTGTCCATACTGGAAGACGCTAGACGAGTCTCAAAATAGGAACACTACAAAGTCACAAGCGAAAGGCTAGTAAAAAAGCAAAACGGAACCATCTGCTGTTCGATTGATTGACCAAGGAATCGAAATATGTCCTTACCCAAAACTTTTTTTCGTTTTTACTCTGCTATCCAAGTGCACCTCTCTTACAACAAACTGAGTTGGGATTTTAGATTACTTATATTGATCCATATTGGCAATATCTCGTGGTTAATATCTCTGTACATATCTTAAGTAGTCTCTCTATTTTTATCAGTGTTCTAAAAATCGAATCGGATCTGCTGGTTTAACCGATTGACCCATGAACTAGTAGTTTTTTTTTTTTTTTGAGTAATGCTACAGTTACAACCAAATGCTTACAACCCTCTTACAACTACTCACCCATTGATGACATGTGGGCCATGGCTCACATGTCAGCACATGGGTGAGTGGTTGTAAGAGGGTTGTAAGCATTTGGTAGTATACTTAGCATTATTGTATTTTTTTTTGGGTCGGATCAGTGTTGACTTACCTTTTTTTCAAAGACAGGTTGTAAATGAATTTTTTTGTAAAAATTGGTGTACATAAAAAATAAATTTGGCCACTTATCTTGCATCATGTCTACACAGATCGAGAATCGCGGTCCCTTCTCAGTTCAAGAAGAGTTTCTGCTTAGTTTAATCCAATGGTTGACTGGTTGAACCAATTTGATCCTACCACTGTCTAGTTTAAATCGATTTCCGGTCCGAATTTTGCAAAATTATCAGTGTATATAGATGAAAGATGTATACATTGCAACTTTTAACCTAACATTCCATGTGGCAGTTCCACTTTGCAGCACACTTTTAACCTAATCTTGTCTTGTGGCTTGTGGGGGGTCCAATTGGTACACTATTCATTGGGGTGGGGGGAGATAGAGAAAGAGAGTACAGTAGTAGTTTGTTGACGTTGATTGATTCTATGTACACTTCCAAAAAGGGAGAAATAAACACAACCATAAAAGGAGAGTGATTTATTCTAAACTAATAAAGGTCAATTCAAACCCGCACATTGGGAGAAATTTTAGATGTACTTTATATTTTACTAGCATATGTACATGTGTCTTGCACGTATTTTAATATTTTTTAATTAATTTAGAAAGACTAAAGGATAGTCTTCATAATTACTAAGTTGTTCTTATTAAAATTAATGAATTATTTTTAATTAGTATAAGTATATAAGGTATTTTCGGAATTCAAAAGTTTCACCATCTAAGCTTTCCTATTATATAGTAGAATAGATTTACAATAGTCTATTACTTCAGAACAATTGTAAATTTTTATTTAAAATAGTCCTAAATTTATTTTAAACTGTCCAACTCTCCTAAACTTTCTCAAAATTCTTCATTCTATTCTCTATATTCAAATTCCTAAACATCGTTCTCTCCAACTCCTCCAATTCCAAACAATACCTATAATAATTAGATAAAATGGTTTTAGAATCAATTTAGGGTTGATATACAAACTTTTGAATCCTAAAAATTAAATCTAGGGCTTCAAAAATTCGAACAGAGTCGACAATCAGACTTCAAACAAACATAAATGCAGGCAAATTCTACAGTCCTATAGTATATATAGGAGTATAGAATTTTTCTACTCCTAGGTCACGTTTGGTTCACGGATTTAAGGAACCAAGAAAGGAAAGTTCTTTTCCTTTGTTTGGTAGCCACAAACTTGAAAATCAATTTTCTGACAAGGAAAAAAAATTGGTGGAAATATTGTTCCACTCAAGACCCATGGAATTGATTTTCCCTCCTCATTTTTCAACATTTATTACAAAAGTTATGACAAAAGTAACCATGTGTCATTGCTTATTTTACCATTAATGTTATTTTTTTATAATGTTATTTGTATTTTTTAAAGGTAAGGATATTATTGGAACATTGTTATATTTTGCTTTCTCTTCCTAGTTAGTTTCCTTGTTTTACCAAACAACGAAAAGGAAATGTGACATGAATCCTACTTTCTCATTTCCATGGAAAATACAAGAAAATTTATTTCCTTTCCGTGAACCAAACGAGGCCCTATAGTATCTCTGTAGGATTGGAGGAAATCATACAGTCTTGAATTATATATGGATATAAGCGGAATTTTAGAATTTTCTTACATTCCTAAATGATAGAGAGCCAAGATATATGTTGGCAGTGAGTTTCAATTAGGACTGTCAACTAGCTGAAAGTCCTATCATAATTTAGGACTGTCGAATTTGTTGACAGTTCTAAATGATTGGAGGCTTTAATATACTGATAGTGAGTTTCAATTAGGACTAGTTGACAGTCCTACATTAACAGTCCTATATTATAGTAGGAGTAAAAATTAAATGACAAACTTGTAAATAAATTAAAAATCAAACTTTTCTAAACAATTTTTGAAGTTCATGTAGAATTTCCCTATATATAATGTCAACAGCCCATCAAACAAAGGGAGGAGATATATACAGAAGAAGAAGAAGAAGAAGGAGAAGAAGGAGGAGAATTAAAGAGAGAGATGATGGAAGGGGAGACGGCGGAGGCGCGGGACGAGATAGAATCGCCGCTGCTCGGCGCAATTCCGACGAGCGGCGGCGGCGGCGGGAGGCGGCGGCGGTGGGACTCGGTGGGGTCGATGAGAAGGGAGTTCGTGGCGAGGCTCCCGAAGAAGGTCATCGAGGGGATCGACCCCGAGGCCCCCTTCGACGTCGACCTCTCCGACGCCAAGGGACTCATCCGAGGTCACTGCTCACTTCCTTCCTCCCTCCCCTCCCCTCCCCTCCCTATGGTTTGATTTGCTTTGAGATTCGTGCGTGCATTGAGATTCGTGCGTGCAGAGGGGATGGTTCTGGAACCACATGAATATTCTTCTTCCTTGGGTTTAAAAATAAAAAATAAAATAAAATAAAATAACAGTTCTTCCACCACATAAACTCGAATGAGAACTCAAAATAAGTACTTGTAACATGTGGATTTTTACTAAAACTGAGTGTGTATTTATTTTTGCTTTTAGCTTGTTGAAAAAAAAAAAATCAAGACATGAGAGCGAGTTTTAAAAATTAGGACTCGTGAGTTCCTCTTCTGATATTATTAAAAAATAATTTAGATATTTGAATTAAGAGTTGTACCACATATATCTGTATTTTTATTAAGATTTGTTAAAGATTTAGTTATATTTTAATTTTAATTTGTTATGGATATATATATATGAATAAAAGAGAGATTACTCTAAAGAAATAGTCAATTTTGAGCCGTTTCATTATAATCGTAGAGATAAGATCGAAGAAACGTCTCATCGGTTACTTTTTCAGTAATTTCTCGGCAATTTCGGATGACTTTTGAATTTCTGGGAACAGTTTTCTTTTGGTAGTTGTTTACCCACCAAAACAAGGATGTTTGTTCACCATCCAACAAAAATTTGACACGTGTAAAATTCTTTAGTGTGAAAGTGGTTTTGTAAACATTTAAAGTGGTTTTGTCTAAAAAAATTTGACACATGTCATTTTTTTTGTTGGATGGTGAACAAACACCTTATTTTGGTGGTTGAACAAAAATGGACTCCTTTTGGTATGTGGGTGAGTGGATTTTTTTTTGAAGTGTACTTTTCTTCCGTTTGACAAATGTAAGGGGATTTGAACATGCATCTTCTGCGCCGGTCCGTTGTTATCACTAGGCCACAACCCACGGACGAGTGGATAATATTGTGCCGAGTCCTAGAATTTAATGGTGGTCATCTGCTAGTCTGCTCAAAACTTCTGTTCTGTCACCTGACACTATCTTTGTCGATGGTCATTTATTCTGCTCATAAATACTAAGTAACGGCGCCATTATGGAATGGCCAGAGCCTCGGAGTGGTGTCTGGACCAAGAGATCAAGACTAAGAGCATCTCCAAGTCCAACCCTATTGTGAGTTAAGAAAAAATGGTTAACACATAGGAATGACAACCCTTCATTCCAAAAAAACCTTCTCCAATGCAAATGTAGAATATATCATGAAGTTGACATGACAATGACATGGCAAGGACAATGTGAAATTGGTTGTCTAGATCTAGACAATACACTTCACGATGACTTTGTCTCCACATCATCAATTATAAATAGAAATATTTATAAAAAATGAAGAAGTTGAGGAGTTGTCTTGGAAGTTGTAAAAAATACTTTTTATTATCTTCTCAATACTTTTGCATTGGAGAATACTTTTTTATCTCATTGTTTTGTATGAATATCACATTACCACATAGGAAAGACATTGTCTTGTGTCTCATACCACATAGGAATTACAACACAAAACAAGACAATAGGGTTGGAGATGCTAACACTGTGTTTGAGAACTTTTGTGAGGAGGGAAAAGAAAATTTGAGGGGAAGGAAAATGGAGGAGAGTAAAATGAAAGTAAAATTAAATTTTCCCTTTTTTGAGGGGTGGTGGGGTAAATTCACTCAAATTTCTCTTATCTCTCTCCATTTTTCTTCCACTTTTGGGAGAGAATTTTTTTAGTGGGACCCACCTACTTTTTTCCATCAAATTCTCCTCTCCCATTTTTCCTCCTCCTTTCCAAACACCATCAGTTTTAATTTTCCTCTTACTTGCCCCTCAACTTTTTCCTTCCTCGCATTTTCCCCTTTTTCCAAACGGTACCTAACAGTCCACTTTTAAGGAGAATCAAATAGCTATTATTTTTTTTGGAAATTTAAGCACAAGGCATTAAAGTTTAGGAAAATTGGGATGAGAGTATATATCGGTTTTATTTATAATGCCACAAACGCCATTGTTAGGGGCATCCTAATATTTTTCAAAAATTCACTCTTCAAAATACTCTTTTGAAATTGTTAGGGGATATCGCATAGCTAATACATAGAATTCTCTTTTAAAATTGTTAGGGAACATCACATAGCTAATACATAGAATTCATTATCAAAGGACTGTCATAATTTTGGCAGTCATTTGAATGAGAATTCTTTGTCTTATGACATTCAGGATCATGACAGTCCTGATTATAGTTAGGAATGTCGTGATCCTAATAGTCCTTTGTCGTCCTCAACGGAAGTGTATCGAATTTTGGAATTGGAAACCCTAATTTTGGGTTCTAAACTTTGGAAAAACACTCATTAGAAAATCATGAACTAAAATCTAATAAGTAATGTTTTAAAACACATGAAAATCACATAGAAACTAAAATTCCCCAAAAATCATCTAGAATTGGAAGAGGAAAAAAAATGTTCAAAAATAGAGAAGAAGAAGAAGAAGAAGAAGAAGAAGAAGAGAAATAGAAATATTAGCTTGATTGGGAAGTAGCCTTGGTGTGTACCATCTTCTAGGTTTGGAAGTGGAAGATGAAGTGAATTGGGGAGAAGAAATTAGGAAGAAAAGAAGAGTGGGATGTTACGAAAGAGAGGAGGAGAATGTGTTGTCTCCAATCAATTTTGTGACTAGTGCCTAACAAAAAATTACGAAACCTATGCTACCCCGATCCACCGCTGCCCCCTAACAATGACGGTTGTGCCTTTATAAATAACATATATATCATATATATTTTGACAAAATTGTAAAAGTAGAACTAAACTTCCTTAGTATTGACGTTTTTTAACAAACGTCCTTAGATTGGAAATCTCTTGAGACTGAAAGATTAAAAAGTTAAACAAAATTATTAATAAAAATTTTCTTACGATGGACGTTTATTGGACAAAGAAAGCCCTTAATAAAGGCGTTTTCTTAATTTATATTTTTAAATTTACACAGTTTACGCCTTTAGTTAGGACGTGTCTCGAACAATATGTCCTTACTAAGGGCGTTTCCTACACAATATGAACATATTTCTTGATTGAACTTTTTGGGTTGTTAATTAGGAATTTTGGGTTGTTTACTACAAAATGTGGGGTGTCAACAGAAACCTCCTTATTATGGGCATTTCGTTCCTCATTTTGCAAATTTTACAAACTTTGTGCTCTCAACACAATTTGGTTAAATTTAATGCTTTTGAAGAAAATTTTCGTTTTTATTTTTATTTTTTCTTGTCTTGTAAAGTTTTTTTTTAATAAATATTCGACACTATTTTTCCCTTGTAGCTGGATACTTCGAGTAATCGGGGAGTGAGAATACAAATAAGCCTCTATAAATAAATAATCTTAGGACCAAAGAAAATCCATTATTTATTAAATATTAAATTATTAATAAATTAGTAAATTATTGATTATCGATTAATAACTTACTAAGTTGTCAAGATATATATATTTTAAATATTGTATATTGTATTTAGTTTCTCCTTTTATAAACTAACAATTATTTGTATTTGTTTAATTAAGTAAAATTCATAAATCTACTTGTTTGACCAAGTAAAAGTCATAGATCTACTTATTTCTTTTCTAAAATTAGATTGTACATTGTTCAAAGTGCACTATTCATTTTATTAAGGGATATTTAGACTTTGGGTCTCAAATAAATTTCAAAATTTGTGTTTGAGTGTCCATATTATACATAATTAGTGTTTGGATCTCAAAAGTGTCACCAAAAGTGTTACCAAAGTGTTACCAAAAGTGTCACTAATTATTTTTTGTGACACTTTTGAGACCCAAACACTAATTATGTATAATATGGAGACCCAAACACAAATTTCAGAACTTACATACATTAATAAATTCAGAGATGTTAACTTACGAGCACATAGCGTAATGGAAAATGATTAGAATGATGAAGTTGAAGATAGAGTCTACTTCCAAAAAAAGCTCTCTGAGTAGTGATGACATTGCATAATTTTTTGTTACAATATGAAAAAACCACGAGAAAACTTTTTACCATATTAAAAAAAGCTAGAGATATGAAATCCAAGTTGACATTAATTTCAAGAAGAAGCAAACAATGGTTGATTCGTAATTTAGGAAGGTCTTGTCTCGTAGTTGAATCATAAACACATGTATTTCAGGGAATTATTAATTTATGTATTTCATGTGACCTTTACGGATTTTTTTAATAATGTATTATCTTATAAATTTAGCAAATTATTAGTTTTGCACATTAAAGTCGGAATGGTCAAAACTATTATTTAACAGATGCTATTAATTTATCGGATATTAAATTATCGAGGTTCTACTGTATAAGACATTAACTATGCATAAGTGACATGGTGATCTATGACCCATGGTGCACGGACACGAATATGACACACGACTTCACAAACATGACACCTATCTTTTACATTTTACTTTTCCTAGTATATCTCTAGCCTTTGAGAAGCTATAAAAAAAAAGGATACAAGGGGAAAAGGTCCAATAATAAGCACCGTATATGAACAACACCGATCTGCACCCCCAAGCAAATGTTCGAAAGGTCATGCAAGCGCTTGTTTGACGAACCATTGCCACAATTAATCCATCCCCCAAATTTTTGTTTGCGCAATTACACCTTCCAAGAGGCTGACATAGTGCCTGAATAATTGGACTATAGAACCCCAATATTCTTGGGTGTATGGGCACTCCACTGACTAAACGATGTGTCCATGTTGGCATCGTGTCGGGCATTATTCAACAAGCCAAAATAGGCACTCTATCCATGCCAATGTGTCCGTGTGGTGTCGTGTTGTGTTGTGTCGTATTCGTGGTTGTGCAACATAGCTGACACTAGCTTCTTGAGTAAAGTTTATATGACTAAGCTGACCCAGAGATGTCTGTAGAGAATAATTGTTGTATATTTTATTGATTGGTCATTTATTCTGCTCATAAATACTAAGTAACGGCGCCATTATGGAATGGCAGTCAGAGCCTCGGAGAGTCAGAGCCTCGGAGTGGTGTCTGGACCAAGAGATCAAGACTAAGAGCATCTCCAAGTCCAACCCTATTGTGAGTTAAGAAAAAATGGTTAACACATAGGAATGACAACCCTTCATTCCAAAAAAACCTTCTCCAATGCAAATGTAGAATATATCATGAAGTTGACATGACAATGACATGGCAAGGACAATGTGAAATTGGTTGTCTAGATCTAGACAATACACTTCACAATGACTTTGTCTCCACATCATCAATTATAAATAGAAATATTTATAAAAAATGAAGAAGTTGAGGAGTTGTCTTGGAAGTTGTAAAAAATACTTTTTATTATCTTCTCAATACTTTTGCATTGGAGAATACTTTTTTATCTCATTGTTTTGTGTGAATATCACATTACCACATAGGAAAGACATTGTCTTGTGTCTCATACCACATAGGAATTACAACACAAAACAAGACAATAGGGTTGGAGATGCTAACACTGTGTTTGAGAACTTTTGTGAGGAGGGAAAAGAAAATTTGAGGGGAAGGAAAATGGAGGAGAGTAAAATGAAAGTAAAATTAAATTTTCCCTTTTTTGAGGGGTGGTGGGGTAAATTCACTCAAATTTCTCTTATCTCTCTCCATTTTTCTTCCACTTTTGGGAGAGAATTTTTTTAGTGGGACCCACCTACTTTTTTCCATCAAATTCTCCTCCCCCATTTTTCCTCCTCCTTTCCAAACACCATCAGTTTTAATTTTCCTCTTACTTGCCCCTCAACTTTTTCCTTCCTCCCATTTTCCCCTTTTTCCAAACGGTACCTAACAGTCCACTTTTAAGAAGAATCAAATAGCTATTATTTTTTTTGGAAATTTAAGCACAAGGCATTAAAGTTTAGGAAAATTGGGATGAGAGTATATATCGGTTTTATTTATAATGCCACAAACGCCATTGTTAGGGGCATCCTAATATTTTTCAAAAATTCACTCTTCAAAATACTCTTTTGAAATTGTTAGGGGATATCGCATAACTAATACATAGAATTCTCTTTTAAAATTGTTAGGGAACATCACATAGCTAATACATAGAATTCATTATCAAGGAGGTTGTCCAAGTCCGATGGCTTGTCTGGCTTACTCCAGGACCGACCCTACCTACACTGGACTAATCACCAAAGAAATAAAAAAATATTTTAGCAATGTCTCCATTTAAAGTATAGAACTAGCATATACCCCCATTAAAAAAAAAATTAACGAATGCTTCATTTTCTTTGTAAATCAGCCAAAATTTTAATTAAATAGTAAGAGTATATCTTAAATGGTATTTGTGCCATATAAAGAAATGAAAACATTTGCTAGTTTTTTAAAAATGAAGGCATATACTAGTTTCAATATTTTGAATAAAAATATTTGATAAAATATCCTACAAGAAGGAACTTTTCATTTCCCTTTAGGGCCTGTTTGGTAAACAGGAATTGGGACTGGATTTGGGATTTCATCCGGAAGTGAAACCAAATCCAAATTGTTCCAGTTACAAAGTATTGGCTTGCTTTACCTAATTACTAAGTTAGTTAATACTATTTTATTTTATGCCAATTGAAACACTTCTTATGACTGATATTAGGGGAGAAAGAGTATTATGAAAGGCAATTCGCCACACTAAAATCCTTTGAGGAAGTGGACTCTATAGGCAAGCCTGAAATTGATGCAGACCAAGATCGCCTAGAGCAGGAACAAAGTGAATTTGCAATGAAGATCTCCAATTATGCAAATGTTGTTCTGTTGGTTTTAAAGGTATTCTCTTGCTTCGGCCATCAAGTAATTTCTTCGACTTCTCTCTTGGTGATGTTATGGTTAGCCAGGTGATGATCCTGTTATGAACTCTACTTGTCAATAGTAATGTGTTCTTATTCATTATCTATCATGACCCATTTTATGATGTATGGGGTCGAAGCTTCTACCTTCTTTTTGTGCTTAATAATCTTATCAGTATGGCGTCGAAGTTCGTTACCTAAAGAGTAATGGCTCTGCTCGAGCTTTTATGCTGTTTTTAGTAATCACATGCTAACATTTGGTCTTAAATGTTAAATGAATAAATGTTATGGAAAACTTCTTAATTTTGTGATAACTAGACTACTAGAGCGATAAGCATGAACTGTGCACCAAAAGTCATTAATTTTGGTTTCTAGGTTTTTCAACCTATATAAATCATGATAGAGATGCTTTAAAAAAAAAAAAATCATGATAGAGAATGGTCCAAACTTGTATTAGAGGCTTGATGAATTCCATGAATCATCCATCCTAGTTTCCACCATACAGTTTCAGACTTGAGTAATTAATTTTGGGGATTGTAAGTTGACATGTTGTTAGCCTATGATGAGCATCAGAATCCATACAACTAATCCAGTGACTAAGTTCATTTCTTTTACCACTGTATTGGATGTAGCAAAAAAGAATTTCTCACTGTAGTAACCAAGATGCTTGGATTTCAGTGTTGAAAAAAGTGAAATAATGTCTTTAAATGATTTATGCTTCACAATTTTGACATTTTGCATAATGTTCGATGAAATTTTAAGGGTCAAATTTTGATTTTTTTTTAAAGACATCTAATATAACCTTGAAATATATTGAGCTAACTGTGCATAGTAAACTGCAGGTTTATGCGACTATAAGGAGCATGTCTATTGCTATTGCTGCTTCTACGCTTGATTCCTTGCTGGACCTTTTGGCAGGAGGAATCCTTTGGTTTACGCATTTGTCAATGAAGAATATAAATGTCTACAAATACCCTATCGGCAAGTTACGTGTGCAGCCAGTAGGTATCATTATATTTGCTGCTATCATGGCTACATTAGGTATGTTCTTCTTTTCTTGCATCTCAGTACTTTTGACAGGGCTTCATTTTCTGAATTATAACTGGGCCCTCTTTACTCAAGGTTGACTATTGTAATGGTCCACGAGAAACCAACTTCTTTGGACCAATTTGAAGCATTAGGAATGAAAATAATAAACATTTGTTATAATTTAGTAGTAAATGTTATACATGATTGAACCTACTCTTGGTTACTAAGATAGTGCTCAAGGAAATTTGTTCGGCTAAAAAGAATCGTCATTTGTCTTGCAGTTGCATTTTGAAATTACCATTTTATTAATTATGACCAAGCCCTTTGTACAGTCAAGTTTATTGCTATAATAGTTAAAGAGAATTCCCCTTCCTCTGGATAGATGACATCATCTTCTGTTTGATTGGGCATGGCTTAGATAGTATCAGTACCAACACTACGTCCTGTTTGATTGGATTAGATACATTGGCTGAGAGAGAAAATGTAGTGGGTGCAGGCAATTTTTTTTTAAAAAAATACTCTAAGTTAGAATTCTTTCCGTTATGCAGTAGAGAAAAATAGTAATAATAAATAAAAATTGTATTAAAAAAACAAATGATTAGAATAATAGTTATATTTTTTTTTTAGTACATGGATATATTCAAATGTATGCATACCAAGATCTAGAATAAAGTATGGGAGTAAGAGGAGCGTTTCATCAAAAAAGATTCGACTTTTTTTAGATGCCCGGCGATACGCACGGGACTTAGTGCACGCTGCATTGCATGCATGTTAGGCCCACTGCCCCCAACTCCCACAAAATAAATTGAAGGAATAATACGCCCCCTGGCTCGGCCGGGGTCTTATACCTCTCCTCGGTAACCACAAGAGCCACTTGAGTTCGGTAAAGAAAAAAGAAAAACTGTGTAGTTTTTAGTCTATAGCCTATAGGCAAGTAAGAACAAATTGGGGGAGTGGGGTTGATAGAGAATTTCAGTGAGGACAATACTTGAAAATATCTATAACTAATTTTTTTTTTTCCAATAAAAAATGAGTGGGGGGCAATTGTCCCTACCCTGCCATTGTCATCTTCGCCCCTGATTAGATAGTTGCTGGATGAAAATTTCTTTTGCTACGTAGCTATATCTTCAGTTGTCTAACTTTTCTTTCTCAAACCTCATAGTATGTTTGCTAGAAAAAGGGCTATGTTCTATATGATTTCTACCTTAAATTGGTTGTTGCTTATATTGGCAACTATTGTATTATAATTTTTCCCTTTGGTGCAATGTGGAAAATGGTCGTAGAATTTTTTTTTGTTAATAATGGTCAACTTTTCTTCAAGTGGGTTATAACTAAATTGATTAAGACTTCTCAATTTTAGACAGTTTCAACTTCTTGTCAGGCTGTTAACCCTAAAATAACAGACTTATCAATTTTGTATATAGGATTCCAAGTTCTTGTTCAGGCTGTTGAACAATTGCTAGAGGATTCCCCTAGTGAGAAGTTGACGAGTTCACAACTTGTGTGGTTGTATGCTATAATGCTATTTGCGACCACAGTGAAACTGGCTCTCTGGCTTTATTGCAGAACCTCTGGAAACAAAATAGTTCGTGCCTATGCTAAGGTGCCGTGGTCGGATATATAAGTTTGTGAATTCACAGATTCTGGTGTGGTTACATTTTTTTTTTTGAGTTGGTACAATATTACCATCTCAGCTTTTTCTATCCTTGGTGACATGCAGGATCATTATTTTGATGTTGTCACAAACGTTGTGGGTTTGGCTGCTGCAGTTCTTGCTGATAAATTCTACTGGTGGATTGACCCTTCTGGTGCCATTCTTCTTGCGGTTTATACGATTACCAATTGGTCTGGTACTGTATGGGAAAATGCAGGTTTGACTTTTGACCTTGTTTTTTTCCTTCTTATTTTTGAAATATAACCTGGGAGATGATCAAGTCATTTACTGTGATTTCCAAAAAGAAAACAGTCAATAAAATACAGGCAGTTGGAATTTCCTCCATAGTATTGAACTCGCGTTCCTCCCTTCAAATTGAAACTAGTTTATCCTACTGTTTTAGTCAGTGTAGTGAAATGACATAAGGTGTTATTTTGTTCTTTCTCATGAAGTAATATTTGTCGTCTAAAATAAAATATGTAGATCCATTTGTAATTACACAAGCGTAATTTGATTTCAGGAATAAATAAGGTAAAGAGATACTAACAGGGAAATATTAGACACCCATTCCTACTTTAAGAACTATGTTTATGTAATGATTTTTTCCTAAAAACTTCTAGCAACTTTTTCTTTCTTTTAATACTTGTAATAGAAATTAATTGATCAATATGTTTGTGCATTGTTCTTTTTCCAATGTGGATTAGAAACATGTCTTTTTATACGATTAAATGTTGTATCCTTTCCAGACTGCTGTCAGGATCGTAAAAGCATATTCCAAAGCTGTTGTGTTGCCAATTAGCAAAGAAGAAACAGTGTTGTTCTTTCCATTATGCACATTGTAAATCAAGGTTAATTAGTTATATTGGAGTTCCTTTAATTGTCTCTTCTACTGGTATAAGATCCAAGTTCTTTATATTTGTCCTTCTTTCGTGGTTTGTTAGTTTCTGAGATTTTAGGAGTTGTACTGTTACTTCCTTTCTAGTATTGTGATTAATGAACTATCCGTAACATGAGATGTACCTTTTTTAGACTAAACATGAGATGCAGATCAAATGCAATTTGTTGAACTAAACACAAGTTTGGTGTTAAATACTTGGAATAGATATAAAACTAATTGCACGAACATTTAATGACTGAAAATTGCAGAGTAGCATTTTAACTTATTATTGGTTTTTGCTGTTTTTGATGCCTTGTAAGATGATGTTTTCGTTGATGAATTTTCTGTGCAGTTTCCCTAGTTGGACAATCAGCTCCTCCTGAAATGCTGCAGAAGCTGACATATTTTGCTA
Organism: Iris pallida; assembly: GCA_029216955.1. Lineage (NCBI taxonomy): Eukaryota > Viridiplantae > Streptophyta > Magnoliopsida > Asparagales > Iridaceae > Iris > Iris pallida. The sequence continues at coordinate 6,026,393 of JANAVB010031416.1, read as the reverse complement.
TAAGTCATGATCCGCAAATCAAACGTGTAGACACAGTTCGGGCTTATACCTTTGGAGTTCTGTACTTTGTCGAGGTATGTCAATTCTCTGCTTGTATAAGAGAACGCCATTTTATTCACTTGAAAGGTTGATTCTCTGTAGATCTATACTATAGTACTAATTCACCAATGACTGTTATTTAATATAGTTGCCAAAAGGCCTGTACAAAATAGCGAACCATTTTTTCAGTCCCAAAGTATCTTCTATGTAGATCTGGTTTTAACCGCAACTACTAGCATCACATTGTGATTCTAGTATAAACTTACATTCATCTGCATCGGTTATTGTGAATCCCGTGCTGTTATATTCATATTGTGTACTTTGATAACAAGCACAAACTTCTGGCAGCTGGCGAACACATCTACATAACACATTGCTTTTTCAGTATCAATTCGACTACAGAAACTCGAATAAGAACTCAGAATAAGAACTCGGAATAAGAACTTGTAATATGGATGTGCCACGTGGATTTCTCTTATATTGAAAGTGTATTGATTCTTCTCTTTAGCCGGTTGAGAAAATCAAGTGTGAATGTAATCCAATGGTTTTTCATGACCGTTTGAAAATTAGAAACTCATGAGTTCCCCTAGGATTTCACATGTCAGGTTTTTATTCGAGTTTCTGTAGTCGAATTGTTTCGAGTATTGTGACTAGTAGTTTTTCTAACTGTATGTACAAACAGGTCGACATTGAGCTACCGGAAGAGTTGCCTCTGAAAGAAGCACATGCAATTGGAGAATCACTGCAGATCAAAATTGAGGAACTGCCCGAAGTCGAGCGGGCTTTCGTTCATCTTGATTTCGAATGCGATCACAAGCCTGAGCACTCGATCCTCAGCAAGCTTCCCAGCAGCCAGCCCTGATGAAAGAGAAATCGAAGGACTTCTGCAAGCTTGCTGTTAACGTTAGCTGTAGACAATGCCCAATGTTGTTACATATTCCGGAAGAAGAAAATATTGTACTTCAAAATCTCAAGAACTTTGGTTATGGAACGAGGAAATATGCATACAGAGTTTTCCGTGAGACGAAGTTACATTATTGCTGAGAGAACAAAAATTCTGCAAAATATTGTTTCCGAATGAGAATCTTTTCTACCCGGTTCTATTTCCTCATGATGTGTAGATTTCAAACTCCTAACTCTACATATTATTCCGAATTTAGGATTTATTTGAACCATCAATGTTTCTAAAAATAATAGAGACTTGCTCCTAATGTTCATGGCGTGTGAATGTGCCACTAGTTTTATGCTTGACATGTGGAGGAGCACATTATGCCGTAGCTTTTGGTCTCAGATCTATTAAGGGTGCTGTTGTTAGCACACCTAAAATGTTATTCGGCACTCTTTTTTAATTTTTTTAATATTCAAATTTCAAATCTGTCCCTGCATTAAATATGACATTAATTTGTACATGCATGGAGGGAGAAGTGTATGATGACATTTTAGGAGTGCATGTATGGACAAATTTAGAATTTGAATGTTAAAAAATTAAGGTTTAATTGCACTTTGCTACCCTCAACTATTACCATTTTTCAACTTTGTACCCTAAACTATTTTTTGTAACAATTTGGTACCCAGATGTTATTTTGGACTAAAATGTCCCTACCCCTACCCCTAACCCTCCCCCCCTGCACGCTCCGCCCCCCCCCCCCCCCTGCTCACTCCGCCACCCCCCCCCCCCCCCCCCCCACCCCCCTCCCCTGCTCACTCCGGCCGCCCGCCCGCCCCCGCCTCTCCCCTAGGCCGCGGCAGCACGGGAGGAGGGGGGCTGGGGAGGGAGGGCGGGGCGGGAGGCGGGGCAGGGGGTGGCCGAAGGTAGGGGGGGGCGGAGCTAGCGGGGGGGGGGGGGGGGGTGGGGCGGCCAGAGCTAGCAGGGGGGGTGGCCGGAGTGGAGAAGGGGGTAGAGGGAAGGGCATTTTCGGAATTTTTGAAAAATTAGGTATCAAGTTGAAAAAAAATAATAGTTGAGGTACCAATTTGTTACGAAAAAAAGTTTATGGTATCAAGTTGAAAAAACGGAATAGTTGAGGGTAGCAAAGTGCAATTAAGCCAAAAATTAAAGAAGAGTGCCGAGTAATATTTTAGAAGTGCTAATAGCAGCACCCTTTATTAATGTCAGGCTTCAATTGAGCCCTAAATTATTATCACATCAAAGAAAAGATGTAAGAAATATAATTTGCATTTAAATACCCTCAACTTCCATATTAAATTTGTGTCTGTTGATACCCTAAAGTATTTTTATTATGACTTTGATTCTTCCACTCCTTTTAGCAATTTGCTACCCTTATTCAACGCAAGTTTGAAATTACCGTTTTATCCTCAGATTATTATATGACCAATTATATCTTTTTTTTGCAATGAAGTACCAAATAAAAAAAGGGTTCGGCTATTGACACCCCAAGACTTGCTAAGGAAATCCCATTTCAAAAAAAAAAAAAAACTCCTACTCTACCCTTGCTGCCGAGCACACCCCATACTCCCCTCCCCTCCCCTCCCCTCCCCTTCCCTTCCCCCCTCCGCCGACCCTCCTCCTCCCCCGACCCGCCGCCGCCTCCGCCGACGCCCTCCCCCCCCCCCCCCCCCCCCCCGGGACCCGCCTCCTCCTCCTCCTCTTCCCCCTCCCCCCGCTTTCCGATCCCCCCTCCGCCGACCATAAATTGTTGTTAAAACAAAAAAAATAGGAAAAAATTTGGGTGTATTCACGGGTAGGTTCGACCCTGATTTGTCGGACTCACAGAGCAATGTTCGACCCACGACAGTCGAACTATAGTGTGTACGTTCGACCAGAATATGTCGAACAGAAGATGGCATGTTCGATTAGAATATGTTCGACCAGTGTTTGTCGAACACAAGAAGACACGTTCGACCAGTATTTGTCGAACATAAGAAGTCATGTTCGACCAATACTTGTCGAACAGACCATTGTCCGTTCGACAAGTATTTGTCGTGCTTGTCGCATGGGGTGTTCTTAGAAAATCTTGGGGGTATATTGGTCTTTTAACATGACATTTAAGTTATGTGGAGTATCCTTAGCAAGTCTTGGGATGTGTATAGCCGGCCCCATAAAAAAATTGTAACCCGTTGCCACTCGACCAAAGGGAGAGGAAGAGGAGGGAGAGGCGACCAAATATGAGCATAGTTAGGGCAGAGGTTGGTGCACTGAGGTGGATTTAGTTATGGATCGAAAGGGTCGGAAAAAAAATAAGAGTTGTTGGCTCGGTACAATGTAATAGCTAACAAGTCCATTTTTGCGGTAATTTCTTTCCTATAAAATAGATATGAGAAGATGAATCAACTCCATATAAGCGGGATGGCCCGCACCTTCTTTTTGGCTTGGTCAGACCTAGATCTAATGGTTAGGGTGTACATAGCCCACGCCCCTTGAGGTTGAAACTCTTGGAACTTGAGTGAACTCTTTCGCCGCACTCTCGCCCCCCTTGAATCCGAAACAAGAAAAGCATGATCGGACGTCTCGGAAATTTTTTCTTTCGGCTATCGTCCTTACCAGAAAATGAAACTCAAAAGAATATTGTTCGAAAAATATCATTACAAACAGCTCTCGTAGAATCAATTTACTTGTCCACTTGGAAAGTTTCGGAGGAACGACTTATTCCTCAATTGCTTCTCTTTTCTCAGTTGCTTTAGCGTTATTTACGATTCGAAAGATGTCCCCTCCCACCTCTCATCACACCACACCGTGTCCCTGAATGATCCAGTCCTATCTTCATTCCAAATCGTTCGAACTCTAACTCCTTCGACAACATACCTTAACCCTAACCCTAATTCCGACAACCCTCTCCTCCCTATGCCCACTCCAAGCCTCCCTTGGCCAACTCCAACAAATGACAATCCTACCAAATACTTAGGGTGTGTTTGGTTATGAGTTAAAACTCAGTTTTTTGAGTTATAACGTAGAGTGGGCAATAAATAGCGTTTGCGAGGGACTATTTGAGAATGTACACTTGGAGATATTTTTCCAAAACCAGCATTTAAACATCACTTTCCGAGAGCAGCTGAAAGCTGTTTTGTGAGCCCCTTTTTTTGCACTTTGTACTGTTTGACGAGCCCCACCCCACCAATCCCTTCCCCTTTTTTTCTTCAGATTCTCTCTCCTCAGTTGATCTCTTCCAGAGACGAAGACGGATCCGGGCTCGTGATGGCGGATCCCAGTCCAGGCTCGTCGTCTCTCTCTCGACTTTCACTTGTCTTCTCTTCCTCTCTTCTCTTCCAGAGGCGACGACGAAACGCGGCTCGCGGACGGTGGAATGAGGCTCGAGGACGGCAAATTCGAGTCGAGGCTCGTCGACGTCGAGGGACTCCTTGAGCTCGTCGTCATATGGATTTCGGCCTCTTCGAGCTACGACCTCATCTGCCATGGTGACGGGAGTACCCCTCGTCTTGGTTTTCCTTGAGCAAGGGGAAGAGCTCGTCGTGGCTGTCCTCGAGCCGGGGAGGGCGGAGCTTCGAGCTTCGATGGTGAGTGCAGGGAAGAGCTCGTCGTGGTAGTCCTTGAGCAGGGGAGGGCGGAGGCTTCGAGCTCCGACGGCGAGCACGGGGATGGCCTTACCGTGATCGTTCTTGAGCAGGGGAAAAGCTCCGACGGCCAGCACAGGGAAGACCTCGGCGACGGCGAGCATGGAAAAAATATTTTCTAACATTTTGGGATTTGTGGCGGACACAAAATACTGAGGACACAGAAAACATGGTACAAAAAACATGACATAAATTATTTCAGAAAACTGCTTTCAGATAAAAGTAACCAAACGCAAAGTCCAAATTTTTATACTCCCAAAACAACTTTATAACTTACTTTCAGAAAACTGTTTTCAGAACAAAATTTTAGAAAGTTTATCCAAACGGACCCTTACCCACCACCTCCGCCAAGTGCTCATAACACACACACACTTTCCCATTTCCCCCAATCGCTCCTAACACTATAGGTTGCACAGTGTTGGTGCGCGTGCGACTGCAATGCTACAATTTTGCTTGGCTATTGTGCAAACTGCACAATATTAGAGAAGAAAACGCTATTTTGTCCGTCCGTGGGGCTGACCCGCGCCCACGTGGCGGACAAACATTGCCTCCTGCTAACTTGGGCCCACCCAAGCAGGGGAGCCAATGGACGCCTGTCACGTGGGGGAGGGCCAGCCTCCCAGATGGTCAAAATAGCAGCGTTGTATTAGAGGGTGGGGGCACATTTGTCGAAGTTGGCCGAGGGTGTATAAGAGCGGGCAGTGGGAGGAGAGGGCTGTTGGAATTAGGGATAGGGTTAAAGTAGGCTGTGGAAGGAATTAGAGTTTGGACGATTTTGGAAAGATGGGTTGTTATAATTCTTTAAATAGAAAAAAAAAAAAAAAAAAAGGATTGCCAACTCTAGCTAACTCATCTAAGGCTTGTTTGGTAAAATGGATTTGCATTTAGATTTGGATTTGGAAATCCAAAATTCAAATCCAAATCCAAATCATGAATTTCCAAATCCAACTCCAACCAAACATAGGATTTGGTAAATTATTAATTAGCTATTAAATTATAATTATTGTTATGATTAATAATTAAATTATTATTATAATTAATAAAATAATAAATAAATAAATTATTAATTAGCTATTATAATTATAATTATTGTTATGATTAATAATAAAATTATTATTATAATTATGATAATAGTTATGATTAATAAATTATTAATTAAGATATAATGATGATTATAATGACGATTAATAAATTATTAATTAAAATTTTAATAATATATTAATTATAAAATTATTAAAAAGTAAATTATTAATTCCGCTGATAATTTATGATAACTAACTATTAGTTACTTTTTATTAAATAATAAATAATTTTTAGTTATAAATTTTAAAAATAATAATAATAATGACTAATTTTTAATTAACTGTTAGCTAATTTTTAATTGAATGCAAATTAAATATTTTAAAAATAGTAATTATAAATTAATATAATGATGATTAATTAAACTATTATAATATATTAATTATTAAATTATTAAATATGATTGTGATTAAAATATTACTAATTAAGATTATAATAAAATAGTAATTAACAAATTATTAATTAATATTATAATAAGACTAATAAATTATTAATTATTATTATAATTGGATATTAATTAATTAATTAATTATTAATAAGGATTACAGTTGTAATTAATAAATTTATTATAATTATGATTAATAAAATTATAAATTAAGATTATTATAAATTATTAAATAATAAAATTAATAATTAATAAATTATTAACTTAGATTATAATTATGATAACTAACTATTAGTTAATTTTTTTTTAAAAACAATAACTAATTTTTATTTATAATTTTTCTAAAAATAATAGTAATGACTAATTTTTAGTTAACTATTAGTTAATTTTAAATAAACTATAAATTAAATATTTTAGCGAAATTATTAAAAAATAAATAATTTTTTTTCTCCCAAATCCAACCTCTTTCTTCCAAATCCAAAATTTGGATTTGGTCATACTTTCCATATCCAAATCCATCTCCAACCAAACATATGATTCCATGGATTTGATTCCAAATCTATAAAATCCTAAAATCCAAATCCAAATACGATTTACCAAACGGACCCAAATATTGCAAAAAGTAGTTGATCTTATATTTAATGGCTCGCTTGCCTACGTTTCCACCATAAAAAACAAATCTTCTTGAAAGCCAATTGTAACAAAAAACAACATAAATTTACAAGAAATCAAAATGATGACAGAATGATACTTATTTTGGCATTTTGGTTGTGGTTTTATGAGAGCCAATGTTAAAAAAAAAAAAATTTAGTAGGTTATGCTAAATTTAGTTGTTTGGTATTGTCTAGGGTCTGCTTGGTAACTGTATTTTCACTGATTTTGGAGTATTTTTGAACCGATCGTTTACGAAAACTCTTGTTTATTAACTTTTTTGAGGTACTGGTTTTGGTCGGCTCAAAAACCTTCAAAACCGATGTAATGTATTTTTTAGTGACTTTATAAACACCTCAATCGGTGGATTTTGAGCGACTTTATTATTTTATTTATATCATTACCAAAAATATATAATTATAAATACTAATACCATTCTCTATTTAATTTATTCGTGTCTTTCAGGACCACTCGTTAGTGAATTATCAAGCATGGATTGAACTGGTTTAAAAGCCGCTACTTAAAGACCACCCAAAATTAGACCCCTCATAACCAACCACTCATAACCGGTACTCTAAAAATACCTCATAACTGTTATCCTACAATTGTCAAGTAGGCCCTACAAATAAGTCTTAGTAAAACCCAAATTCTCATAAAACATTTAAAAGGATTATATTAAATCCTAAAGATGGAATCCTGTTGAAATGTGATCTTCCAGAATCTGGGAACAAAACTATCAGGGGCGGCCTTGGCCCAGGGCAGGCCGAACGACGGTCCAGGACCCCCTGACGAAAGGGAGCACCAACATGGAACTATTTACAATAGAACTACTATGTATTATGTGTTTTTTTTTAACAAAAAGTATTGTGATGTAGTGGTTGTAATGCTAGACTTATATCTAAGAGGTCCTTGCATCAAATTTTGACTACAACAAAAATTTATTTTATCTATACTTTTTTTATATTATGTATAGAGGTCCATTTTGAAAGTTTTGTCTCGGACCCCTATCAGGCCGGCCCTGAAAACTACTGCAATGCGTTTCTTGTCTTTTCTTTTCCGTCACCCCTTCCTGGAGCACAGCTTTCAGGCTACTCCAAGCCCAGTGACTCACCTCCCTAAGATTGCGAGTAGATTTGATATTGGGCCTCACTATTCTTAGGAATGCGTACAGAAAATCAATTTTTTAGAATTGTAAAAAATTTAACAGTTCTGATTACTATTGTTAGAAATGTCTGACAGTCATGATACAAAGAGCCTATTTCTTTTCAGGACCGTCAAATTTTTTATAGTCTTAAGTACTGTCAATTTTTTGTCAGTTCTGATACAAAGAGTTTCTTTTTTAGAACTGTGTCACCAATGAGACTGTTCCGATTTATGAAACTTTTAAACTTCAATAATGAGGTTCCAAACTTTAAGAATAGTTCCAATTTGGACTATAGATTACTTAAACATGAAATCTAAGAAGCAATAAGAAAAAACTAACAATTGGTGTGTTGTCCCCCTTGCATCAGGAAAATCCTATAACCTACAAAACTATTTCAAATGATGAATATTTATCTCACTTGTGAAGGAGTCTTAGTGTGTGTCATAGTTGATTAGGGTTGCAAGAAGAAAAGAAAGAGAGAAGAACAAAGGAGGAATAAAAAGAGTAAATAAGCGAGTTGTGTTTGTGTATTGTCTCCTACCAATTGTGTATTATCTCCTAGGAGCATCATTAGTAAGGCCCAACCCATTTTATAGATTTTACTTTCTAGATTTAGAATGTAGGAGCTCATTTTATAGAATAATAAGAATCATCCTAGATTTTAATTTCTATATTTTCAGACCCAACCCACCCACAAGAGCTATTGTAATGCCTCGCTCCGCACGGTGTATTATGCTGAGTTGTTGACTCGAAGAGTCGCGTTGACCTGATTAAGTATCGATGTGAATCGATACAAGAGTTACCTTGTCCCGAGAAATGTATCGAGTCGGATCGATGCAAAGAGTTACGTTGACCTGAGAAACACATCGAGTAAGATCAATGCAAGTGTTAAGTTGGCCCGAGAGAAAGCATTGAGTCGACTCGAAGATTCTAAGAAATCGAATCAACGCAAGGCATTAGTCCGATTCGGACAAGTATTGATTTTAGTTGGTTTTGTGTGCAGGCTATACGTTTATGCTGAAATATAAGAGGTCGACATTTTACCTTATTTGCAATGGTGTCCGTAAAACTAAATCGTCGCCTTACCATGGACTGAAGCATAGGCACGGTAGGCCAAATCGCTCGTATAATTCAATGAAGCACGAAGTGCTCGAATGGCTAAGTCAGAAGAGTTGGCCGTGCAACAAAGATATGAAATCGAGCCGCATCGGCTTGGCGAAACAACAAGGCGTATCGGCTTAAGGTGGGAGGACTTTGACTTTCCTACTCCTTCATGCCTAAGTGTCAAGTCCCAGATCCAGAATACTGGAGAGCGGGGGTAGACACAGCCAGCTACGTATATAGAAGTGTAAACCACCTCGATATACGGTCACAGCTGTCTAGATTTATGAGGGTTTATCTACAAGCCATCAGTCTCTTATGGTCAAGAACAAGCCTAGTGTCTCAATCTCAAGCAAGTAATAATAGTTACAAGATGTTAGACCATCAGATATTCAATAGTAAGACGTCCCATATATTTCATATACAGATGATCATGAAGCTAGTCGTACAAAATGCGAGGATTAGCAAGAGTTTCAGTCATACATGATCAACCATAGGATTTGTCAATCATGTTATAGCCCTTAGGCAGACAAGAAATATAAGTATTCAACACGAGCTAACACTTGCTCGACGGCTAAACGTCTCAAAAGAATAATTTTACAATTGAGCGGGAGAGCAAAATAAAACCCACTCGTTTCCAGGGTTACGTCTAGTGTTCACCATCTGGCTGGAAGACTGGAAGATTCTCGGGAGCCACTCCGAAATCTGGCCATACAAAATCAGCTGGGTCAGACCCAAGAAAGAGCAAGTGCCACAAGGGAGGCTTCACTTAAGAACTAAAAACAGCATATTAGCACATAGGGACATAAATGAAACAACAAAAGATATGAGTTAGAGAAACAAGGCGATAAACGATAAGATAACTAAAGGACCATTCCGGTAACTAGGTTACAACCCGTAAACCAAATAAGGACCAGGGTTGTAACCCTTCACTTGAACAGAACTTAGTCTTTAACCAATTATCGATACAGTAAAGCATAAACAAGCATGTCTTGAGATAGCCATGTACTGGATCTAGGCAAGACTAGACAAGATAGGACCCAACCAACATCCACGTCCAAGCAAAGAGTACGGCTTGATACTTTAACTAACTAGGGTTATCACAAGCCTAATTACTAGCAAGATGCAACGAGATGTTTCGACAGTCACAAGTCCTGCAGCTATCCAGGTTATCCAGGCGAGGTTCATTAAGAGTTATCAAGAATTACTAGGTGACTTGGAGTGCAACACATGACAGTGTGCTTAGTACTTATTTCAAGAAGTGTTCCACATGACAGTGGACTGAAAATGTGCCCTACTCGACGGCAGGCTACAAGTCCATCAGGTGTGGGCGGGATAACGGGATCTGTGACGCCCCAGAACCAGAATACTGGAGAGCGGGGGCGTACATAGCCAGCTACGTATATTGAAATGAAATCCACCTCGCTATACGGTCACGGCTGTCTAGATATGAGGGTTTACTACAAGCCAACGGTCTCTTAAGGTCAAGCCTATTGTCTCAATCTCAAACAAATAATATAATTACAAGATGTTAGACCACCAAATATACAATAAAAGGCGTCCCAAATATTACATATTCAGCTGATCATGAAGCTAGTCATACAAAAATGCGAGGACTAGCAAGAGTTAAGTCATACATGATCAACCCTAGGATTTGTCAATCATGTTACAGCCCGTAGGCAGACAATAAGTAAAGATGCATCGAACTAACAGGTGCTCGTCGGCTAAACGCCTCAAAAGAATAAATTTACAATATAGTGGGTGAAACAAAATAGAAAATCCACTCGTAGCCCGGGTTTCTTCTAGTCGCCACCATCGGGCTGGAGGTTCGGTAGATCCTCGGGTGCTGCTTCAAAATCTGGCCACACAAAATCAGCTGGGTCAAACCCCAGAAAGAGCAAGTGCCACAAAGGAGGCTACGAAATAAGGACAAAAGCCAGCATATCAGAACATAAAAAAATGGAAGAAAAGTACAAGTAATAAAAGTACAGCAGGACAATAAACGACTAGGGACATGGAACCATTCCGGGAGCCAGATTACAACCCGTAAACCAAACAAGGACCAGGGTTATAACCCTTCGCCTGAATAGCACTTGTCTCTATCCATTTACTGTTAAAGATAAGTAAAACAAACATGTTCGGGAGGAACCAGGTACTGGGACTAGACAAGACTTAGACAGGGCTAGACAACATCCATTCACAAGCGGCCAAGCAATTACTACGGCTTACTACTTTAACTAACTAGGGTTATCACAAGCCTAATTACTAACAAAATGCAATGAGAATTTTCCAGTCCCAAGCCCTGCAGACTATCTAGTTATCCTTCCGCGGGTTGAGAGTATGGTTGGGTACAACGCCCAGGAGACGATATACCCTTAGGTGACTTAGAGGTACAACACATGATAGTGTGCTGGAAATGTGCTCTACTCGTCGGCAAGCTACAAGTCCATTAAAGCGTCCAGATAACGAGATTTGCTTGTGACTGGAAATTTTCCATGTTCTAGTTTGATCTAATCATTGGCCTAATCCAATTTAGTATGAGTCCCTGGCCGTGGTGCCCAGGAAGTCACGTCCTAGACATGATGCAAGACAAGACAAGTAGATTTGCACAACGCAATAAGAAAGAACACCCACGGTGTCAGGGCAAGTCAAGTACGACCAGTTATCAAGTCGAGTCAAGTCAAGAGTGCGCCGAGGCGGCCACTATCAAGTTATCAAGTTACAGGGGATTAATTACAGGTCGCAGGTTACAAGTTAAAAGCCACAAGTTACAAGCACCCAACAAGTTACTGCCAAAATCAGAGAATGCTAGCCATAACTTAAAAACACAGAAAATCGTGTCAAGGCGTATCGGGTTAGTCAAGTCGTGCTGTGGCATCAAGCTCCCAGAAAACAAAATCAGCAAGAGAAAACCGAGAACCCAGGGAAAACACCAAGGGTCAGGAGGGGAAGCCACGGCACAGGGTGTGCCAGGCAAGGGGCTCGGGCAAACGGCGCCAAGAGACGCGCTCGGGAACGGTCGCAACGTGCCAAAGGGCGCGAGCGGGGTCAACAGGGTCAACTGCGTGCGGGGCATGGGGGCCAAGCGCGCGGGGCCGCGGGGCCAAGCGCGCAGGGGGCGCAGGGCCAAGCGCGCAGGGGCGCGGGGCCAAGTGCGCAGGAGGCGCGGGGGGCCGAGTGTGCATGGGGACGAATGCGCAGGGGGCCGAGTGCGCAGGGGGCGCAGGGGACACGGCCAAGTGCGCAGGGGGCCGAGTGAGCAGGGGGCGCAGGGGACGCGGCCAAGTGCACAAGGGGAGGGCAGCGCAATGCAGCCAAGCGCGCGGGGCGCAAGGCGGCGAGGCGCGCGGGCCAGCAGCACGCTAAAGAGCGCGCGCGGGGGAGGGGGTCTTCTTCTTCCTCTTGCTAAGAGGAAGAACACCCATGGCTTCAAATCTTAGGAACTTCACAACTTGGTCCATAAAACTCGAAATCCGGTTTTTCAAGAGTCTAACTTGTGTAAAATTCAATTCTCTACAACATAGAAGCATCAAAATAAGCAAAAACCCAAGTTTGATAGATCAAATCCAAGAAATTCCGAAAATGATAAAAACTTAGATGTAGGAGAGTCCAAGCTCCAAATCCAAAAATGTCAAGTTCTAATGTTGTTCCAAATCATCTAATTAAGCTAATAGACAAATAAAATTTGGTCTTCATGTGGTGGCAAGATGCACTTGCCTATGGGTGGGAGGTTGTGTGGAAGAAGAAAGAAGAAGAAGAAGGAGTTAGAAATTAATGAGGGAAGTAATGAGGAGAGAGAATGGTTGGTGGGGATTTAATGAGGGTGGTTGTGGTGGAATGAGGGTGGAGTATAGGTTAAAGTGTTCCATTGGGTTTAAAATCAAACCAACCCAACTAAAACCGAGCCGAACCGAAACCCAAAATACGAGAAAACCCAAAATTCCTCAAGTCGAGAAAAATAAATAAAAAAATACATGCCAAAATCCAATTACGAGTATAAATACGAAATACGGGAAATGAGGATGACAACTCTACCCACCTTAAAAGAATTCCGTCCTCGAAATTTAATCAAGGAGCTAGAGACTGCCACGGCAAGCTACACTAAGCACCAACAACTACACTAAGCAGTTCAATCATACAATCATACATGCAAGCAAGGGATGGAAAGCATAAGGCATAAGGAAGACATTATACCTTACGAGTCAAACAAGTCGGGATATCGCGATCGGATGTCGTCCTCACGCTCCCACGTTGACTCACCTAGAGAGTGATGACCCCAAGCAACACGGACTAAGCTAATAGTCTTGTTCTTGAATATCTTCTCCCTCCGGTCCAATATAGACACGGGCCTCTCCTCATACAAAAAGTTGGTACCAACAACCAATTCCGAATGGTCCAGGATATGGCTCGGGTCCAGGATGTACCGTCGTAATTGGGACACATGGAATACATCATGCACCTTACTTAGTGACGGCGGAAGAGCAAGACGATAGGATACATCTCCTACTCGCTCCAGGATATCGAACGGCCCTATATACCTAGGACTAAGCTTTCCCCGCACGCCAAAACGAATGATGCCGCGGTTAGGCGAGATCCTAAGGAATACATGGTCGCCGATAGCAAACTCTAAGGGACGCCGATGGGCATTGGCCCAATGTCGCTGGCGATCTTGGGCAACTCGAAGATGATCCCTGACTTTTCTGACTACTTCAACTGTCTGGACAATCATTTCTGGGCCAAGCATCTGCCTCTCTCCAACATCATCCCATGCTAGCGGGGATCTGCACTTCCTGCCATACAGTGCCTCAAACGGGGCCATCTGAATACTGGCCTGGAAACTATTATTGTACGAGAATTCTACCAGGTGCAGGTAATCCTCCCATGAACCACCGAAGTCAAGGGTACAAGATCTCAACATATCTTCAAGTGTCTGGATCGTGCGCTCTGACTGACCATCGGTCTGCGGATGATAATCTGAGCTAAACTGAAGGTGAGTTCCCAAACTCTCTTGCAGGCTGTGCCAAAAGTGTGATGTGAATCTTGAATCTCGGTCCGAGGTGATACTGACGGGCATATCGTGAAGCCTGACAATCTGCCTGAGGTACATCTCTGCTAGCTGAGCCGTAGACTGCCCAACTCTGAATGGGAGAAAATGAGCCACCTTCGTGAGCCGGTCAACTATAACCTAAATAGCATCTCTACCAGCTGGGGATCTAGGCAATCCAGTCACAAAATCCATGGTCACATGCTCCCACTTTCATTCTGGAATCGACAAGGGCTGAAGAAGTCCAGCGGGCCTCTGATGTTCAGCTTTAACCTGCTGGCAAACCAAACACCGAGAGACAAACCGGGCTATCTCCCTCTTCATGCCATTCTACCAGAAATGCTGACGAATATCACGGTACATCTTCGTGCCACCGGGATGAATAGAATACTGTGAACTGTGAGCTTCTGCCATGACCTCCTGTTTGATATCTCCACTGGGTACACAAAGACGAGTGCCGTGTCGAAGTATACCATCTTCATGGATACATAACTCTGGCCTTCTTCCTGTCTCACATTCTGCTCTGAGTCGCTGAATCTTAGAATCTGTAGATTGTGCCATCCGGATCCTCTCAACTATGCTGGATTGAACCTGTAGACTGGCCATCAACGCCACGTTGGTAGGAAGAACCATTTTAATTCCTATCTTCTGAAGATCTGCCAATAATTCTGGTTGTGCCGTTAGGAAATAAATTCCGGCTCAACGCATCTGCTACAACGTTGGCCTTTCCTGGGTGATACTGTAAGTCCACATCGTAATCCACCAGTAGCTCGAGCCATCTCCTCTGCCGCATGTTAAGGTCCTTCTGGGTGAAAATATACTTCAGGCTCTTATGATCAGTAAATATCTCCACTCTATCTCCGTACAAGTAGTGCCGCCAAAGCTTAAGTACAAACACTACTGCTGCCAGTTCCAAGTCGTGGGTCGGGTAATTCTTCTCATGATCACGAAGTTGACGTGATGTATAAGATATTACCTTTCCATGCTGCATCAAGACACACCCCAATCCTCTGCCTGAAGCGTCGCAATAAAATGTGAATCCTCCGGTCCCATCTGGAAGTGTGAGAATGGGAGCCGTTATCAAACCTCACTTCAACTTCTCAAATGATTTCTGACACTCTGCTGTCCAAGCAAACTGCACATCCTTGCGGGTCAACTGGGTCATCGGCGCCGAAATCCTTACAAAATCTGATACAAATCGTCGGTAGTAGCCGGCCAATCCAAGGAAGCTGTGAACCTCTGCCGCTGAACTAGGTACTGGCCATGATTAAATAGCCACAATCTTCTGGGGATCCACTTCTACTCCTCCTCGAGTAATGATGTGACCCAAGTACGAAATACGATCGAGCCAGAACTCGCATTTACTAAACTTGGCGTACAATTGATGCTCTCTAAGAGTCTGAAGGACGATTCTGAGATGCTGCTCATGCTCTGCTTCGCTCTTGCTGTAGACCAGGATATTATCTAGGAACACGATCACGAACTGATCCAAGTAAGGCATGAAAATACGATTCATGAGATCCATGAATACGGCCGGCGCATTGGTCGCTCCAAAGGGCATAACAAGGAACTCCCAATGCCCATACCTCAATCTAAACGTTGTCTTCGGGATGTTCTGCTCTCTGAATTTGATCTGGTGGTATCCTGACCGCAAGTCTATCTTCGAGAACACTGAAGCCCCTCTGAGTTGATCAAACAAGTCATCTATCCTCGGGAGAGGGTATCTGTTCTTGATTGTCACTGAGTTCAAGGTACGATAATCTACACATAACCTGGACATACCATCCTTCTTTTTCACAAGAAGCATCGGGGCTTCCCAAGGCGATCCACTTGCACGAATGAATCCCTTGGTCCTTAATTCTTCAATCATCTTGTACAAAATCTCCAACTCTGAAGGCGCCATCCTGTAGACTCTTTTCTGATACTGGTGCTGTCCCGGGGATCAAGTCTATAGTGAACTCGATCTTCCGCTCTGGTGGCATCCCGGGAAGTTCTTCTGGGAAGACATCTGGGAACTCTCCAACTATCCTGGGTAACTGCACTGCTGCTACTGCCATCTGCAATACTGGGGGTGATGGTTCCACTGTGCCTCTGGAAAATAAAAACTTTGGCTCACCTGGAATACTAAAGACAACCCTGCCAACATGGCAGTCTATCCTAGCATACTGGTTCCTCAACCAATCCATGCCTAAGACTACATCATAGTCTGCCATAGGGAATTCTATAAATCTAGCGGGGAACTCTCTACCGCTAACTACGATCCGACACGAAGAAAACACTCGATCTACTCCCACAAGACCATTACCAGTAAGTATATTGAGCCTCACTGATAATGACTCGGGCTCTAATCATATCGGTGTCGCGAATCGTGCAGACATGAATGAATGCGATGCACCAGAATCAAATAATATCGATGCTGGAGAGGAGTTGACGAGAATAGTACCTGCCACTACCTCACCTGGTGCAACTTCTTCTTCCGTAGTCATCATCATGGCCTGACCTTTTCCTCTTGCTGCTGGTCTCCTCTGCTGGAAACCTCTCTGCTGCTCTGCACTTGGGCTTGGGTGTACTGCTGCTGGTTCTGCTGATAAAATGCCTGGGCCTGAGGCAACAAGGGCCTCGGGTACTGCTGCTGCTGCATAGGTACCACTACATGGCCTGGCTTCCCGCAATAAGAACATCCCATCGCGGAAGTCTGCTTCTGCTTCTGCTGCTGCGGGTACGTCGGGGTTGAATGCTGAACCGACGTCACTGAGGCCGTCCGCCTCGGAGTTCCAATAGTCAAACTCCTAGCTGTCGGGGCTGGAGCTGATGATTGGTGCATCTGACTTTGGGACCGCTTCCTACCTTCGGTCCTATCCACGATCCTCTGGGAGGTGTACGCATGCCTCCTAGCTGCTCTCAATACTGCATCGAACGTCTGGTGCTCGAACTGCTCAACCGCCAACAAGATCTCCAAATACAGCCCCTGCTGGAACCGCTGGGCCCTATCAAACTCGGTTGCCACCAAGGTGGGGGCAAACCTACTGAGTCTAGAAAACTCAGATGCATAATCGTCGACCGTTCTGCCTCCTTGCTTCAAGTTGGTGAATCTCGTCTGTAGGTCATACCGAGCTACAGTATCAAAATACTTCGTCTGGAATCTTTCTCTAAATACTGCCCAAGGAATGGGTGCCACTAATCCCATGGCTTCCGCTGTCCACCAACTGCGAGCCAAGTCTAACAACTGCAGGCGTACCACCGCCACCTTCTCATTCTCAGGTGTCCTGGCTGCTTCCAGAATCACCTCGGTATCCTGAAGCCAAGCGTCCGCGGCAATCGCATCCTCGCTGCCGTCGAAGAATGGAGGGTTCAAGCGCTTAAAGTTGTTGGCCGCGTTGTTCCCTGGATGACCGTCTCTAGTCAAAGCATCTGCCACTACCTGATGCAAGGCGTCTCCTCTACGGTCCTAGGAAGCTATCAA
The DNA here is from genome assembly GCA_029216955.1 of Iris pallida. NCBI lineage: Eukaryota > Viridiplantae > Streptophyta > Magnoliopsida > Asparagales > Iridaceae > Iris > Iris pallida. Next base: position 6,008,956 of record JANAVB010031416.1, on the reverse strand, counting down.
GGTCCTGATGAGACCTACCAAGGTGCCATCGTCAGGCTCTGCAGGCTGGACGGGCCGGATTGGTGGTTCTCCTCCGGGAGGTACAACTCTGGAGGCTACTCCGGAATGCAGGGCTTGATCTTCGGGTTGCTGCTGGTCCACGGGAAGTGCTCCATCTTGCTGATCGACAGGGTCAGGTACAGTGCCGCTGAAGAAGACGACACAGGGAAACAATAAGGAAGGACCATGACAGATCAACGATACAAGCACATGATCAGGGCAAAAATCCAGAGATTCAGAGGATATAAATGGAGATCAAAGACGAGTACTGATTGAGACATCTATCCGATAAACCCTCACATATCTTGAATGCCAAGACCTGCATGGGCCACCACTTAAACCATGTGACGCCCCAGAACCAGAATACTGGAGAGCGGGGACGTACATAGCCAGCTACGTATATTGAAATAAAATCCACCTCGCTATACGGTCACGGCTGTCTAGATATGAGGGTTTACTACAAGCCAACGGTCTCTTAAGGTCAAGCCTATTGTCTCAATCTCAAACAAATAATATAATTACAAGATGTTAGACCACCAAATATACAATAAAAGGTGTCCCAAATATTATATATTCAGCTGATCATGAAGCTAGTCATACAAAAATGCGAGGACTAGCAAGAGTTAAGTCATACATGATCAACCCTAGGATTTGTCAATCATGTTACAGCCCGTAGGCAGACAATAAGTAAAGATGCATCGAGCTAACAGGTGCTCGTCGGCTAAATGCCTCAAAAGAATAAATTTACAATGTAGTGGGTGAAATAAAATGGAAAACCCACTCGTAGCCCGGGTTCCTTCTAGTCGCCACCATCGGGCTGGAGGTTCGGTAGATCCTCGGGTGCTGCTCCAAAATCTGGCCACACAAAACCAGCTGGGTCAAACCCCAGAAAGAGCAAGTACCACAAAGGATGCCACAAAATAAGGACAAAAGCCAGCATATCAGAACATAAGAAAATGGAAGAAAAGTACAAGTAATAAAAGTACAGCAGGACAATAAACGACTAGGGACATGGAACCATTTCGGGAGCCAGATTACAACCCGTAAATCAAACAAGGACCGGGGTTGTAACCCTTCGCCTGAATAGCACTTGTCTCTATCCATTTATTGTTAAAGATAAGTAAAACAAACATGTTCGGGAGGAACCAGGTACTGGGACTAGACAAGACTTAGACAGGGCTAGACAACATCCATTCACAAGCAGCCAAGCAATTACTACGGCTTACTACTTTAACTAACTAGGGTTATCACAAGTCTAATTACTAACAAAATGCAATGAGAATTTTCCAGTCCCAAGCCCTGCAGACTATCTAGTTATCCTTCCGCGGGTTGAGAGTATGGTTGGGTACATCGCCCAGAAGACGATATACCCTTAGGTGACTTAGAGGTGCAACACATGACAATGTGCTGGAAATGTGCTCTACTCGTCGGCAAGCTACAAGTCCATTAAAGTGCCCAAATAACGAGATTTACTTGTGACTGGAAATTCTCCATGTTCTAGTTTGATCTAATCATTGGCCTAATCCAATTTAGTATGAGTCCCTGGCCGTGGTGCCCAGGGAGTCACGTCCTAGACATGATGCAAGACAAGACAAGTAGATTTGCACAACGCAACAAGAAAGAACACCTACGGTGTCAGGGCAAGTCAAGTACGACCAGTTATCAAGTCGAGTCGAGTCAAGAGTGCGCCGGGGCGGCCATTATCAAGTTACAGGAGATTAATTATAGGTCGCAGGTTACAAGTTAAAAGCCACAAGTTACAAGCACCCAACAAGTTACTGCCAAAATCAGAGAATGCTAGCCATAACTTAAAAACACAAAAAATCGTGTCAAGGCGTGTCGGGTTAGTCAAGTCGTGTTGTGGCATCAAGCTCCCAGAAAACAAAATCAGCAAGAGAAAACCGAGAACCCAGGGGAAACACCAAGGGTCAGGAGGGGAAGCCACGGCACAGGGTGTGCCAGGCAAGGGGCTCGGGCAAACGGTGCCAAGAGACGCGCTCAGGAACGGTCGCATCGTGCCAAAGGGCGCGAGCGGGGTCAACAGGGTCAACTGCGTGCGGGGCACGGGGCCAAGCGCGCGGGGCCGCGGGGCCAAGCGCGCGGGGCCGCGGGGCCAAGCGCGCAGGGGGCTCAGGGCCAAGCGCGCAGGGGCACGGGGCCAAGTGCGTAGGAGGCGCGGGGGGCCGAGTGCGCAGGGGCCCGAGTGAGCAGGGGGCGCAGGGGGCCGAGTGCGCAGGGGGCGCAAGGGACGCGGCCAAGTGCGCAGAGGGAGGGCAGCGCAATGCAGCCAAGCGCGCGAGGCGCAAGGCGGCGAGGCGCGCGGGCCAGTAGCACGCTAAAGAGCGCGCACGGGGGAGAGCAGCGCAATACAGCCAAGCGCGCGGGGCGCAAGGCGACGAGGCGCGCGGGCCAGCAGCACGCTAAAGAGCGCGTGCGGGGGAGGGGGTCTTCTTCTTCCTCGTGCTTAGAGGAAGAACACCCATGGCTTCAATTCTTAGGAACTTCACAACTTGGTCCATAAAACTTGAAATCCGGATTTTCAAGAGTCTAACTTGTGTAAAATTCAATTCTCTACAACATAGAAGCATCAAAATAAGCAAAAATCCAAGTTTGATAGATCAAATCCAAGGAATTCCGAAAATAATAAAAAACTTAGATCTAGGAGAGTCCAAGCTCCAAATCCAAAAATGTCAAGTTCTAATGTTGTTCCAAATCATCTAATTAAGCTAATAGACAAATAAAATTTGGTCTTCATATGGTGGCAAGATGCACTTGCCTATGGTGGGAGGTTGTGTGGTAGAAGGAAGAAGAAGAAGGAGTTAGAAATTAATGGGGGAAGTAATGAGGAGAGAGAATAGTTGGTGGGGATTTAATGAGGGTGGTTGTGGTGGAATGAGGGTGGAGTATAGGTTAAAGTGTTCCATTGGGTTTAAAATCAAACCAACCCAACTAAAGCCGAGCCGAAACCCAAAATACGAGAAAACCCAAAATTCCTCAAGTCGAGAAAAATGAATAAAAAAATACATGCCAAAATCCAATTACGAGTATAAATGCGAAATACGAGAAATGAGGGTGACAGGATCGCCTGTAACTGGAAACATCTCTCTATATAAGCTACTTTGATCAATCTAGTAATTAATCTAGTCAGATTCAGCATGAATCCCTGACCGTGGTAATCAGAAAATCCATGTCCTAGACATGATGCAAGACGAGACATGTAGCTTGTACAAGCACAACCAAGAGAATCAACCACGGTGTCAAGATAAGAGTTACTTAGCAAGTCCAGGTAGCTGTCGCATCAGCGTTCAAGATTATCATGCAATGTCAGGTTACTTATCACGTCAAGAGTGCGTCACGATGGACCACTATCAAGAATTATCATGTCATATTGATTATCAAGAGTTGTCACGCCCCAGAACCAGAACACTGGAGAGCGGGGGCAGACATAGCCAGCTACGCAATCCCAAAGTACGTTAATACTCTGAAATCACGTATAAGCTGTCAAGGCATGGGGGTTACTCTACATGCCATCAGTCAATCCTATGGTTTAACAATCCTAGGTATCTCAATCACAGACAATTATGCAAGAGCAAAGAGTACGATCATCATACATACAATAGTAAGGCGTCCCGAACCATGTATACATGACTGATCATGAAGCCAGTACCACAGAACTGATGACTAGCTAGAGTATTAGTCGTACATGATAAGGACTAGCTATAGTCTAGAATACACATATCATGTTTATGCCCGTAGGCTACAATATCAAGGAAAATACCAAAACACGAGCTAAACACGTGCTCGGGACTAAACGTTACAAGAGGAGAATTTACATATCAGTGGGAGAATGAAGAAGAAATCCACTGAGGCACTCTGGCGCTCCGGCTGGTCACCGTCGAGTAGATGGTGCGGTAGATCCTTCGGGCTCTTCTATCAGAACCTGGCCATGCAAAACCAGTGGGGTCAGACCCCAAATAGCAAGTACCACAAAGGAGGCCGAACTATGAACTTAAAACCAGCAATCATAGGCAATCAACAGGGAGAGAAAGCAATAAGTAAAGGAGGATCGAGATTCGTGCAGTACCAATGCACTTATCCCGAACATAGAAAGACAATAAGTAAACCATTATTGAGCATAAAGTAAACTGGAGAACATGTTAAATAAATAGAACTGGGCAATATACGAAGAGGGGACGAAGGTACTATTCTGGAAGCCAGGTTACAACCCTTAAATCAAACAAGGACCGGGATTGTAACCCTTCGCCTGAACAGAACTTGGTCTCTGATCATTTATTGCTAGAGGTGACAATCATTAAGTGACAATCAGAGAGTGACAATACAGAGTACAATACATTAGGGTGACAATCGTTACAACCTTTATCCTGGAACAATTAAAAACTGGATCTAGACAAGACTTAGACTGGAAAGGTGATATACGATGAGATAACCATGGGACTATTCAGATAACCAGGTTACAACCCGTAAACCAAACAAGGACCGGGGTTGTAACCCTTCGTCTGAACAGAACTTGGTTTCTCCTACCATTTATCGGCAAGATAAAATAAGAAAGCAGGACATGTAACAATCATGCACAAGATCAAGACAAGACTAGACAGATTGAACTCCATCCAACATTCACGGCCAAGCAATAAGTACGGCTTGATACTTTAACTAACTAGGGTTATCACAAGCCTTAGTTACTAGCAATATGCAATGAGATGTTCCTCCAGCCACAAGCCCTGTAGCTAATCCAGGTTATCCAGGCGACTTGGATTCATTAAGCAGTTATCAATAATTATTAGGTAGCTTGGTGTGCAACACATGACAGTATGCGTAGAAATTGCTTCATGAAGTGCCCCACATGACAGTGGGCTGGAAATGTGCCCTACTCGATGGCAGGCTACAAGTCCAAACAATTACGGCCGGGATAACGGGATCGCCTGTAACTGGGGAAATCTCTCATGACTACTGAATTATTCTAGTTATTAGCCTTAGTCGATTTCAGTGGGTACCCCTGACCGTGGTACTCAGGGGTCCCCGTCCTAGACATGATGCAAGACAAGACAGGTTCATTTATACAAGCACAATCGTCCACGGTGTCCAAGCCATTCAATTCTGTCGTGTCAGGTTAGCCGTCGCAATAGCATTTCGAGAAGTATCAGGTCAGGCTTATCATGTCAAGAGTGCGCCACAGCGGGCCACTATCAAGAATTATCATGTCAAGTTATCATGTCAATTATCATGTCAAGTTATCATGTCAAGTTATCTTGTCGGGAGTGCACCACGGCGGGTCACTATCAAGTCTTGACATTTATCAAGGAGGGAAGAAACTGACACAATTAAATAATAACATATATATAATATATATTTTTGATGCCAAGGAGAAACTCTATAACTTTCCTATTAGGAGTGGAAAGAAATTCTGACCACAATTCGGGCAAATAAAATATTTAAACAATCAAAGTGTACCCCATACGGTCCAAAAGTGGAAGAACATACATGCGGCCAAAGAGAGTGGGAGGCCATCCATGCGGCCAGCCAAAGCTTATGCGGCCAGAAAATAACTGAAGGGGCCATGCGGCCAGCAAGAAATATTCATGCAATCAGAAAAGACAAAGAGAGTGGGACCCGCAATAAATGCAAGCCTCCACTCCAGCAAAAGAAAAGGGGCACGTGGCCACTCAAGTACAGAGGCCATGTGTGTCCCAATAATCAATGCAGCAAGGAAGGAAAGTTCACGTGAACCATTTAATTAATGATCCACGTAAAACAATAATTACATGCATATAATAAGCCATGCAAGTGGAAGGGGCCATGCGGCCAAGAATTAAATATTGCTAATGGTCATGCGGCCAGGAATATTAAACATGCAAGCACATGCAAAATCTGCATGCGGCTCACTTTGGTGTTGCATGCGGCCAAGATTATTAAGCATGCAAGCAAGGCTTGCATGCAGGCAATTTAAATATATCATGGCATTAGACCCCATGCGGCTCATTAAATTATTTAAAGTTGCATGCGGCTATAACATGGCCAAGGCAAAAAAACCCATGCGGCCATAAGTATATTAATAGCATGCAAGCAATTTGCTTGCATTAGCAAAGGCTATTAAATATTGCCTAAAAACCCATGCGGCGGAACAACTCCTTATGGCCATGCCAGCAAATAAAATTTGCTAATGTATGCACAAGCAACTATTAGCAAGCAAACTATTGTATTTAATTGCTAATGCATAAGCAGACTAATGCATTTATTTATGCATGCAAAATATATATTAAATATTTAATAACACAACAACTAAAGTTGGCCATAGCCAACTTTAATGCATGCCTGCTACTTAAGTAGCTAATGCTTATGCATGCTCTTTACGTAAAAATGCATGCAATTGTATGCTAGTAAATTATTAATGCATGCAAAAGAGCAAGCTATCCCATGCGGCTACAATGTATAGTAGCATGCGGCTACTAATAATTCTCCATGCGGCCAAGTTTATTAACCAGCACACTTTGCTAATATAAGTGCTAATGCAAATGACAATGCATTAAAGGCTAAAGCTAATGCATTCCATGCGGCCAAATATTAATGGCCATGCAAACATGGCTAAAGGCCATACGGCCAAGATTATTAACCACAGGCCATATGCGGCTGGCAACTTGGCAATTCAAGCAAAATGCTAAATGCACTAAGTACCCAAGTGTTGGCCATGCGGCCAAGCTAAAAAGGCTCATGCGGCCAGAAGTAAAATTAATGGCTCCCACAGGGAACATGTCCTTGGAAAATACCATGGCCTCCATGCTCCTCCAAACTACATCAGGAACCCAATTCCAGACTTTCATGGGCCAATTTTGGATAAAATGAAATTCTCTACAACATGAAACCATCAACTAGCAAAAAAATATGCAAGTTTGACAGATCAAAACCCATGAAAACCGAAAATACCACACAGCTAGATCTACCACAATCCATCCGGTAAAATCAAAAACTCCAAGTTCTAAACATGCTTAGAATCAGGCAAGGAAGAAGATGGAACAAACAAAAATAAATTTGTTCAAGGTTCGGCAAGGTGTACTTGCCTCTCTCTAATGGCTAGGGTTTGGTGGAAAAGAAATGAATGAGGGTGAATGAGGAGGGAGAGAGAAAAGTGGCTTATATAACAAGCTCAAGTGATCTCCACCATTCATTCCTCTCCACTCAATCTAAACCATACACCTCATCTCATGAGAAGCCAAACTAAACCAAACCAAACCAAGTCAAAGTGGAACCGAACCAATTAAAACCAAATCCAAGTTAAACCAAGTCATGAAAATCCTACACTTAGAAATTTTTTAAAATATCACGCAAATCGATAAATATGAAATACGGCTCAAATAAACACGTATCCGTATAAAATATCGATACAGTGAGACGGGTCTCACAAGAGTGCACCACAACGGATCACTATCAAGAGTTATCATGTCGTGTTCATGTTATCATATTTGTGCCAAATTCAAGTTACTAGCTCAAGACTATCAAATGTTAATTCGGGTCGCCGTAATTTAGGTCAAGTATATAAAATATACAAAGAAGGTCGAGAAAACCCATATGGAAATGAAACCATAAGTCACATATGAACCCTGATTAAAGTGAGACAAGAAGATTCTTGAAGCCGAGACAAAGATCTACAACTTTCATGTTTTGAGTTTTTTGAGATTCTAGCTACAAAACAGCTTAAACGAGCAAAAATAGCAAAATAATACAATTTCGGCGCATGAAAATTCCTGCGCATCCGCGCATCAGAATTCATGCGCATCCGCGCATCAGAATTCATGTACATCCGCGCATCAGAATTCCTGCGCATCCGCGTATCAGCACATCCGTGCATCAGAATTCCTGCACATCCGCGCATCAGAATTCTTGCGCATCTGCACGTCAGCACATCCGCGCATCAGAATTCCTACGCATCCGTACGTCAGCACATTCGTGCATCAGAATTCCTGCACATCCGTGCATCAGAATTCCTGTGCATCCGCACGTCAGCACATACGTGCATCAAAATTCCTGCACATCCGCACATCAGAATTCTTGTGCATCCATGCGTCAGCACATCCGCGCATCAGAATTCCTGCGCATCCGCACGTCAACACATCCGCGCATCAGAATTCCATGCATCGGAAACTCACGCTGCATCTTCAGTACATGCGTAGGAAGACTACGCGCATAATACGCTCGAAGTTAAAGAATGCGTTGCCGGGACTTCACGGCACATGGCCTCCCGGGCGCATGGGGGTCATCGTCCCCAACAGCAAGTTCAGCCATAAAAGTTCTGAAAACTTGCCATGGCCATAACTTCCTCTTCCGAAGTCGAAATCAAGCGAAACAAAAGCCAAAACTGTATGAAATTGAGTTCTCTACAACATAGAACCATTAGTTTTTGGAAATACCAAGTTTTTAGAGATCAAAACCAAGAAAAATAAGAAAAACTTTAAGTCTAGATCTACCAGAATCTATCCATGGAAACTAAAAACTCAAAGTTCTAAAGAGGCTTAGAATCAAGTAAGGAAGAGAATGGAACAATAAAACTTGAGATCCATCATGAAGCAAGTTGCACTTGCCCATGACTTGGTAGGTGGGAGGAGTAAATGAAGAAGTAAATGAAGAAGTGAATGAGGAGAGAGAGAAGGAGTTGGGTTATATATCAACCCTCTCCATCTCAAACCAAACCAAGCCAAGCCAAGCCAAACTAAGTCAAATTGAACCAAACCAAATCAAATAAACCAAGTCAAGATTAAACCAAGATTAGGCTAAGCAAGACAAGTCTAACTACGGTCCACCTGATAAATGTCAAAAATTCGTACATGTGTACTGAAAATACGTATAACGGAAAACGAGAGTGACACTAAGTAAAATATATCATTATATGCTAAGTTAACCTATCGAGACCACGGGCGTGGCTTGATCGAAAGATGAATATAGTGTGTGTCAAACACTAGATAGAACAATTGAAATGAAAAGTACACCAAATGTACGAGTCGCTATAAAAAATTGAATATCGCAAAGGCGAGCGCCTCGGTGCGTAAGCCATAAGAATATGGGATAACTGTATCGACAAGTGCCTCAATGCATGAGTCATTTCGTGCCCCCGCGCACGAGTTAGTATGCTAGAACATTGAAAGACTGTATCAGCGCGAGTGCCTCAGTGCACGAGCTATAGAACATTGAATACCTTATCGAGGCGTGCCTCAGTTGCACTAGTCGGAGGGAAGGAACATATATTAAACACTAAGACATAGAACATGGAATTATGGTATCGAGGCGTGCATCGCATGCACGACTCGAAAAATATAGAACAACCGTGTCAAGGCATGCGTACGTGCACGAGAATCATAAAAGATTACTTCGTTGCGAAGAAAATAGTTGTGACATGAATGTGACGGAACTGTCAGATGTGACATAATGCCTCAAAAATGTTCGGGACCTTCGGGTCGTTCGTTTGACGAATATTTAGTTGGGGCATGATGCCACTGAACATTGAAACGAAGAATGAAGGGAGAATACATTGAAAGAATAGAGAAATGCGAAATGACGTAAAGTCTGAGTTTCAGACTCAAGACTATGTTTGGTTGTATGAGTTTGATGCGCGTGTTGCATGGTCGAATGGACTTGAGATATTGCTCGTGCACGGGTGGGATATGAATTCCCTCGAACGGGTTGTGCCGGAGCCCCGGGACCGTTCGGCCTAGGAGGGATGAATAATCATTGTTGGTGCACATCTTTTGGGTATGACTTACGATCTGCTACTGATATGATAAGCCATAATTGATGGTAAGTTCTCGTCCTTCGGATATGGACCAGCAAATCCCGTACGGAGAGGACGTCGGGTTATCCAGTTTGAGAAAAGAAAAGAAAAGACAAACAAATTAATCCATTCTGGCACGGATACGCCAATAACCTTCATATAGTTAAGGAACGGTGGGCCGAAAGTGCAGGAACACAGAGCTCCCGCACAGAGCACTTATAATATGACAGGGAAGGAATGAGGCGTATTCACCTTGCTCGGTGCAATGGCGAGTGTGTCAATATTTGGTAAGAAGTCACGAAACAACAAGAGATTGCTATCGGTTGCCTGTTTGCTTATGCGAATCGAAATAACATGCTTGCTATAATAACATGCTTACTACTTTCGATTATGCCATGAAACAGATCATAAGGAGAATATAGAAAGATAACTAAATTGTATATTGCATGAATCAATTAAATAATAAATGTCCATTTATTTAAGTGGGTCTTTGATCAGTACAACAAGGACGAAAGTACTAATCCCCCACTAGTTTGCTAGCATGTTCAGAGAATGGTCTGCTCGCGGCGAGCTTCGCTTGATCGCGCTGAGGCATAGAATGCCGTAGCGTTTGAAGCGTGCGATCGCATTGACGCTCGGACTTGCAACATGATTGATGCGACCGAGATATAGAATACATGATGTATGGAATGGTGAAATCCTATGTGGGCAAGAGAGAACTTGAGTGTTGTAGCCAATCTGACCAATTCAGTTGGACTATTGAAAGCCTTTGTAATCTCAGTTCATTTATCAATAAAGAGAATTGTTTCTTATACTTTGTTTTCTTTCGTTGCTAATATCAAATCAAAGGTAACTATTTAAGGACTTGTCATCTTGCCTTGTACGAGTGCAACTCCAGACTCGTACGACATCATGCCGCAGCGAGGACGATGATTCGGATAAATCGATACGAGGACGAGTGCAACTCCAGACTTGTACGGGATGTGACAACTATAGGTTGGGCCTGAGAATTTCTAGATTCAGAATGTAGGAAGTCATTTTGTAGGATAGTAAGTTTCAATTTGGAGCCCAATTCTAGATTTACATTATTCTTTTTCCACATAATTTTTTTACTACACAATCTTTGGGACCAAAGCTCATTTTATTATTTTCTACTATTCTCATACGAACCCAACCCATTCTACATTTATTTTTATTTTTCTAAAATATTGGACCTCAAGATGAAATTTTGAGCATCATCTACTAAGGTCATCTCCAATGGGGGTTTCTACCTTCCTTATTTCTATGGTAGAAATCCACTTTAAAAAAAACTTCTCCCAATGAAAAATTTCTATTTCCATTTATTTTTTAGGTGCCAATGATGTATGATAGAAATTTTATACAAGAGTTTCTACATGTAGAAACTCTTATAGAAACTTTTTATCTCTCATGACAATTATTATTGGACCCCACACCATTAAATTGGTCCTTTTATTTTGTGACACCTAGGATAGAAATGGAGAACAATTGGAGAGTAGTTTTTGTGTGTGTGCAATTTCTATGTAGAAACTCTTCCAACTAGGATAGAAATCTTCTTAAAGTCCAATGCCAAGTCTAATTAGGATTTCTAAAATTGGGTTTCTATCCTATGTCATTGTACTTTAAGAAAAATTCTATCATAGTTGGTAGAGTTTCTATATAGAAATTGTACATACAAATAAACACTCTCCAATAGTTCTTTATTTCTATCCTATGTGGCAACAAACAAAATGATCAATTTAATAATATAAGGTCCAACATTATGAGTGATGGAGAGTTTTTATGAGGATTTTTACATGTAGAAACCTCGTAGAAACTCTCCATTCTATACCACCGCCATGTAGGATAGAAACTATTATAGAAAGTACCATTGGAATTTTTTTCCTCCCTAAAATGAGTTTCTATCATAGAAAGAGAGGAGATAAAAACCCCATTGGAGATAACCTAGTGATTGTCACGACCCGCACCCGCTATAAGGGCACGTGTACGTAACAACGTCCAACCCTCACCGTAAAAACGGCATGGAACGCTGTAGGTTTTCTACTTTAACAACAGTTTATATATAATATCAAAACCTGTCGAGAATATGGTCAACTCCGAACGGAGGACAAGCAATGATAATATACGAGTGCTCAATCACAACTCTAAGATGATAAAGTAAATACTGAAAGATAAAGACAACACGACAATAAAATATAACCTGTCAAGTCCAAACACAAAGAATATACAAGTCCAAGTCCAAAGACTCTAATACAAACCAAAAATAATAACAGTCCCCAGAGTAACTGGAGACAAGGTCCAGTACAAATAACTCTAACTAAGCAATAGGTAAAGTCTCGTCAGGCGGAGCTAAGCCCTGTTGGACCAAGGTCTCCAAGTCTAAGCCCACTACGTCATCCGGACCGTAGTAGGTACTGCAATTCTTCTCATCAGCATCTGTAATATTTTGTCAAAATATCCAGTCAGGATGGAACGAGTACAATCAACTAACAACAGTTCACAAGATATGACAAAAGCTATAAGACTGTAAATAGAGAGTATATACAAGAAAATCATGGAATGTACATGTGAGTATCATGGCAAGGTAAGCTGTAAATCTAGAGCTAGAACAAGGCAAGTAACACTGATCATGGCATGTACAAGAATCAAGAATCATCTATCTAGGTGTGTGAGTACTAGCTACAATATGTGGCCGGCTTGGGAACTTGTACAATAGTAACAGGCCTGGCTAATCATACGTGGGGTGTATGATCAACACTCACAATCAATAGGTGCACAATGGGTGCACAATAGGCTTTGACCACATATCTACACTAATACTCCCCGCCCCCGACTGGTAGAGTGGATCCAAGTAAGACACGTTACGACACGGAATTCTACGAGAAGGGAGCAAGTCTCCTCGAGAATCGGTGTCCATATACTGCACAAGAACTACAAGGGGGCTTGCACAAGATATACCAAGATAACGAGGAATAACATCTCATGTCAGGATCCATGAATACCAATCCGTGTGACCAATGTGTCGAGAACAAGCATATCTACACTAATTACATAAATTATAACAATCATCGTAAATTGGAAAAGTGTCAGAGAATGTACTCGCCTGAAATGTGATGGATAGATCGACTGAGTCCAAGAACATTGCCTCGAGGACCTATAGATGGAATACTGTATCAATATAATGTTTTGGAAGTGAAATTAAGTCATACTGAGTCAAACTAGGTCAAGACACATCAAACTAAGTCAATCTAGGTCAAACAAGGTCAAACTAGATTGTACATGGTCGATCTAAGTCATTTTAGGCCTAACTAGGTCAAACTGGGTCAATGCAAGTCAAACGGAATTAATCTAGGTCGATTTAAGTCAACGGTTGACTTACAGTTGACTTTTGGTCAACTGGTCAACTCTGGTCAACTCTAGGTCAACCCTAGGTCAATCCTAGGTCAATGGTGACTAACAGTTGACTTTTGGTCAACCGTTCAAGTCTAATGGAATTTGTGACTAAATTGGGTAAAGTGTTGACCCATAGTTGACTTTTGGTCTAAAAAGTCAACCGTGGTCAACCAAGGTCAAGACTAGGTCTAGACGACTATTTCTAATCATTACCAACCCTTACAACCCATATCCGAGTCCATCTTGGACTCCGAAACCCGTATCTTGGCCGTAGGCCAATATCTTAATTTATCCTTTACAAAGGTAAATTTCTAACCTAGGCAATTACCAAGTTAGCCTATCTACGCTTGGTATTTCGACCTGTGCTCCCTAGGGTAGTAAGATACTAGCCTATACATTCATTACCTACCAAGATTCCTAGGTCGAGTGGACATCTAGTCCATCTTACGGCCTATTGCCGATATTCAATGGTACGACGCGATACCATCGTCCTAAAATCCCGATTTCAACTCGGGAGCCTACCCGCAAAGTCTAATTCCCATAATCTAAGTCTCCTCCAAGTTTCAACTCATTCCGACACTCGGGGCTCAATTTCACCCTCTAACTCAATCTCCTCTAAATCGATTTCCTACTTTCTACTTCTCATTCTTCTTCTAATTCCTATTCTTCTAATTCTTCTTCTTCTAACTCTTCCTCTCATTCTTTTCCTTATTCTTCTCATTCTAATTCTTCTTCTTAATCTTCTTTTCATTCTTCTTATTCTTTCTTCTAATTCTTCTTCTTAACTTCTTCTCATTCTTCTTATTCTTCCTTCTAATTCTTCTTCTTAACTTCTTCTCATTCTCTCCTCCTTCTTTATCCTTCTCCTATTCCTAATACATCCATCTAATTATCTAACTATCTACCTATATATATATATATATATATATATATATATATATATATACATATATATATTTTATATATATATATATATATATATATATATATATACATAGGGGGTTTCTAGGGGCTACTGCTGCTGCTGCTACAGTGCTTCCTGCTGTTGTTGTTGCACTGCATTGCTATTGCTGCTGCTGTTTGCTTGGGGGGGGGGGGGGGGGGGGGGGGCAGCAGATCCATTCCCTCCCCCCCCACAGCAGCTGCTGCTGTGGTTTCTTATTCTCTTCATCTTCTTCTACTCCTACTTCCTCTACTTCTCCTTCCTATTTCTCTCTCTCTCTCTCTCTCTCTCTCTCTCTCTCTCTCTATATATATATATATATATATATATATATATATATATATATATATATATATATTCATCTATATATCTATCTATCTATTTATATATATACATATATACACACACATCTATATATATATACATACACACACACACACTCACACAAACACTCTCACCACCACTCTTACACACCACCACCACTCTCATGACACCACCACCACCACCATTCCTCTACACACACACAAATACATATAAATAAATACATACACATATATATACATATAAACTCTTCTCAAAAAGGAAAATCTCCAATTTCATCCCTAAACTAGTTTTTAGGAAACCCTACAAAATCTATGGTCAAAGTGTAGAGGGTGATCTCCTCTACATTTATGGTGAAGGGAATAAATGCAAAAGAGGAATTAATGGGGATTTAAAAGCATACCTAGAATTTGTTTCTTGAGAGGGAAGAAGCTTCAAAGGACAAATGAAATAGAGAGAGAGAGAGTTGACTTAGTTGTGAAGAAAAGAGAGAGGGGGAGTGGCTCCTCTTGGCCGGCCAGGGGGGGGGGGGGGGGGGGCTTGGTGGGTTTGGGTGGAGACCCATTAAGCCCCCAACCCATTAGACTTAGGTTGGTTCGGTTTGTTTTTGGTTTGGTTCGGTTTGACTCTAATTTGACTAATTAAGCCTCTAATTGACTAGTTACGCCATGAGAGTATGGTTTATTGGTTTCTAGCCTAATTATGATGGCATGTGGGCCAAGCCCAGCTAGTATGTGGGTCCCACTAGTGTCCAGGCTACCCGGGTCTCCAACTTAAGTCCAAATTGGATAAAATTCAAACCAAATCAAACAAATCCCTAAAAATCATATAAAATCAAATAAAATTTCTAAAAATCATAAAACTTGGAAAATGACGAAAATACCCCTAATTCGAAAACTGGGGGTGACAATGATGCTCTAATTTTTTTTAACAAATGTGTTGTCTCTAAGAGCATCATTAGTAAGGCCCAACCCATTTTCTAGATTCTAGATTTAGAATGTAAGAGCTCATTTTGTAGAATAGTAATGTTCATTATAAGTTTCAATTTCTAGATTTTTAGGTCTAACCCACCCACAAGAGTTATAAGTTGGGCCTGAGAATTTCTAGATTGGGAATGTAGAAAATCATTTTGAAGAATAGTAAGTCCAAATTTGGAACCCAATTATAGATTTACATTATTTTTTCCAACATTAATTTTTGACCACACAATCTTTTGGACCAAAGTTTATTTTATTATTTTCTACTATTCTTATACCAGTCCAACCCATTCTACATTTATCTTCTTTTTTAAATGTTGGACCTCAAGATAAAATTTTGAGCACCAACTACTAATATGTATGTGATATCCCCTTATCATATTTTGCGGCTATACGCACCCCATAACTTTCTAAGCACACCCTATATAACTTAAGTTGAAAATTAGATTAATGTTAAAAGATTCATATACCCATATGACCTTCCTATCACACCCCACCATCCTTCTTCTTCTTCCTTCTTTCATTTTCACATTCTTCTCCAACCCAACGTCAAAATCCTAGAAAAACTCTACTTTGAAATTGTGAAGAAGGCATCATGAAGGAAGGAAGTCCACTTCAAAGACACAATCCTTCTTTCTCGGTTTGAAGTACTGTATGTGAATCGTTGAAAAAAAAAATTCCGCGATAAGCACGATCAACACAGGTCGAACGGAACACTGTCTGCTCAACCTGTGTCGACCAAACATATATAGGACAGTTCGACTTGTAATGGTCGAATAGTAGAGCTTTGTCTGACTAGTTGTGGTCGAACATTGTGTTTTTTCATTTAATTTTTCGTTTGACCAACTTTGGTCGAACGTTAGAAAGAAGTTCGACTGTCGTGGGTCGAACTCCAGTTCGAGCGCTCGACAAACCAGGCTCGAACAGAACCGTGAAAACCCAATTTTTTTCGAAATTTATTTCGTTTACACACGATTGAAGGGATTCGAAAAATTCTAGCAGTGATCCTAAGCGAAAAATCCTAGCAGTGATCTTGGAATTGGTCTTGGGAGCAGAGGGAATCTGAGAGGAGAGGAGGCCGGTCGGTTGGAGAGAGGAGACTAGAGATGTTAGAATGATTCGGGGTGTGCTTAGGAATGATAAATAGATTTTATGTTATAGAAAAGAACATTTTGGTCATTTGATGTACTTAACATTTATGCTAATTTTAATCAATTAAAAATGTGGTGTACTTAGCACTTGGAGTATGCTAAGTAAGTCATGCGGTGCGTATAATGTACCTTAGTAATTACCAATATAAAAGGGAAAGCTCGACACTAGTGTAGAGTGAGGGCTTTCAATATTTGAAAAATTGAAAATTTCCCCAAAAATCCCTTTCTCCTTCCCTCTCCCCCATGGCCTCCTCCTCCTCCGCCACTTCCACCACCGCCTCCTCCTCCTCCTCCCACCCCCCGCGTCCCTTCGTCCGCCCCCTCTTCCTCGGCAAGCCCCTCAACCCTCCCCTCCTCCGCCCCGCCGCGGCCACCGCTGCGGACCGGGTCGTCACCGTCGCGAACCCGGCGGGATACATCCGTAACACCAGCCCCACCGCAGTCGTGACGTTCTCCACCGCCGCCACGCCGCAGCCCAGGCCCTTCGTGCTGCCCCCTACCGCCGCGGCCGACCCGGCCGGGGCCCACCTGATGCCCCCGCCCGGGCCCCACCACTTCTCAGTCCCGCGTCGGTCAGTAGGCGGGGCCCAAAAGACCGCTCCGGCCGCCGCCGCCGCCGCTGCCCCTAAGGTTTGGAATTCGAGGACTTTTACTATTTTCTTGAATTATGTCCGGTCAATTTATTCGCCCTGCTTGCCAAATCTAGGCTTTTGGAAGGGGAGTTGATGTAGCTTCTGGTAATCATGATGCGAATCTAATTGACCTACTGAGGGTTGGAGTTTCTGGTAAAGTTTGGATTTTGGGAGGAATTGTTAGATTTTGAGGTTTTCTACTATTTTCTGAATCCTTCCCGATAGACAGATTTGGATTGTTTGCAAAGGTTTGAGGTTTTGGGAGGAAACTCGGGGAAGTGATAGCGTAAGACGCCAATTTAACAGTTTTTGACTAAAATAGTGTTACTAGACAAATTCCATAAACATGAACCTTCTAAAACTTATTAACAAGCTACCGTTCTTTTCGAATCATGTTTTGTGAATGCAGTTTCTGGTCGCGTGCTGAAAATGTGATTTAAGGAGTAATGATTAGTAATCAATTCCAGAAGTACCATTTTTCTGAATTTTAAAAGTAACATTATATTAGTAAAAATTAATTTCCCATCTTAGAAGTTTAAAAGTATTGTAAAATTCCCTTTTTTGCTATAACCTCGTGGATTTTTTCCTCGTTTATTGTTCATGGTAGAACCTGTGACCTCATATTGAAATTGATGTGGATATTATGTGGGTTATGTTTCTGGATTTGGCGGCCAATAGGATATCAGGTGTATTTTGTTGCTGTTTATGAGGAAGAGGTTGCTATTGTTGGGAACACGGTGAGACTCTAACAGTAACAGGAGTTGATCCACGAGTTATGATGTTAGACTTGACCCATATGACTTAAAAGAGATTCCCTTATTAAGTCCATGACCAATCTCGTCTATCTATGCCTTATCTTCCTCGTACTTTCTATCCGATGTGAGAATAAACTCTACATACAACTTCTATTTATATCATCACAAGAATTGCGAACTTTGGGTGCTCAACCTAGTGCGAGCTACAACCCAACAATCTCCAACTTTGCTAGTATCCAGGTGAGCCTGAGCATCTTGGAGATCTAGCATATTGTGATCTCGATCCATTTGAACACAAAGATAAACCTATATGTTCAACAAATTGCACGAGTATTGGGTGTAAAGCACACATCTTGCTCTCACCTAGTGCCCGAAAGGTAGATTCATCTTTGAAGTTAATTCGTATAACCTCTCCAACCTAGGTCCTGTACCCGGACTACCTTACGAAGATGCTCCACTTAGGAGCGAACCCTTATAATCTCTCCAACCTTAGGTCAATGGGGACCATCTTACAAAGACAACTCTACCTTAGAAGCCAACTTGATTCTGATTATACGTATCATGCATGTGTTGACACAATTTGTCTCAAAGCAACTTGAGCTCTTAATGCAGTCAGACTAGTATTGTCTCAAAAAGTGCCCCCTATGAGTCCTGACCAATTCCACATATCTATGCCTGATGTGGGACTAAACTTTATATACGACCTCCTTTTATATCATCACAAAACTTGCGAACCTAAAGCGCTCAATCGGATGCAAGATTACACCCAACATTAACTGCAACAATAAGATGCGAAGATAAGATTTTGGTGGACTTCGGTTAGTTCATCATGTGACGTTGGAATTTGCTTGGTTACGAGCCGATATATTAGTGTTATACTGCGAGGAAATTGTAGAGGACATTAAGTTCATAATCAATATCTTGATACACAATTTAGATTCATGTTTAGTAGATTATGCTAAAATTTTGTGAAGATGAGACTGTGTGAAGATTGTGTTAGGATTCGACTCAAATTTATCTAAAAGATTTTTGTGCATTTAAACTAGGATTTGTTTTGCTATTTGGTTTTAGGCTATAAATTAGGTCTCTTTTGAAATGTTAAAATAGAGGAAAGATGTAGGGTTTTGGGGTTTTGAGTATTTGGTGAGGATTATGAGATATTGTGATCTTTTTTTTATTAGTAATTAATGATTCTAGGGATTATGTATTAATTCTTTTCTTGATTTTGTTACTTATTTTTCATTGCCACATCTTTCGTTGTAACAGATTGATTGGGTAACAATATGTGAAATAGTGTCGGCAACGGTTCTCTCTTTTGACCATTCTCAATTTTTTCTGCTTTGTTGTTTAGGTCATCAGTTTGTGGTCTAATTATCAAAACGTAAACGTGCTTACCTGATTATCTCAAAAAGAAAACGCCCGACAGAGTTTAAAATCCTATACAATCCCTCTGCACGACCGTGACCACCTCCATTCCTTCCACCACCCCCATCATCACCTACCCAATCCTCTCATTGGAGAGTTTGGCATTTCTACCGGGAAAATTGTCCCTGTTTTGATACTAGGTGCAAGTAGTATATGATTTGGACGTGATCTCATTTTTGTTTCGGAAAGCTTTTGATCGACTTTAAGGCTAATGTTATCTGAATTCTTCCCCTTTTGTAGCTTTATGATTGTTTGCCAAAGTTGGATTCTCGAAAGGGAACTTAGGGAAATGATGGAGTAACATAGAAAGCCGATCTCACTTTGTGAAGGGGTTAATTGTGATATATGATGTAAATATTAATTTCTGCTATAGAATTCTGAATCTTTTTCTAGTTTATGGTTGGAGGCACAAATTATGAGGACCAAATTCAGGAGGGTAGTATACTATTATGTGGATTGCGTACATTGAATCCTGACGATCAAATCTGGGTAATTCAGAGATCATGTATTATGTTCATATGCTATGTCGAGGGACACTTCAGGTGGTTCCAAGGGGCTAGTTGTGATATATGATTTAAATATTACTTTCTGGTGGACTCAGGTTAATTTATCACGAGGCAATTAGCTTTCTTAATTATTATCCTATAGTCAAGAACTTTTGATAGCAATTTTGGAGGAAAGATGGATTTGGTAGATCTTTGGACAGTTGATTTGCCAACCTTCACAAATACCTCAGGAGAACCACACGATTATCCACCATGAAAGTTTGTGATACTTACGAGGAAGATAAAATGATTCTATAAAGTGCTTGCAGTAATGGTGCTCCAGGTTTCATATTATAACACACACAGACACGACATATATGTATGCATCATGCATGCATGTAGCTTGGTAGGCAAGCATGTTTACATTAATGAGTATAAACAATTGCAAAAGCACCTCCAAATAACCATACAATCATGAAATTGTTTTATATTGTGACTGGAAGTTCTGAAGCACACTAAACATGTTATGGTTCAGTGACCATAGCATTTGAATTCATTTGTTAAGTGCTATGGTGCAGTGATTACTTTAGTTTCTGGAGGGAGTTGAAGTAAGTTATGGTGAGAACATTCCAAAGGAAAAATGGTGTATAATCTACTTGCCAAAGAAGTGAACAAAGAAATGTGTAGTCGAAAACTAAAAAAGAAAGTTAAACCCCTTAGCAAAAACCCTAATGTATGCTGGCACTATCGTGCATCAAAGTACCAGAACCTAGTATGTTTTGCTCGAAAGAGGTGCCTTTAGGTCGAAACAATATATTAACTATCATGATGCTTCATTGCAGTTAAATGAACATAATAACAATATTTGTCCTACAAACTGGTATTTCTTTTAGTCAAGAATGCCATAAATCAAGGTCATTTGCTTGAGAACTGGTTGAATTAACATAGTATGATTTTTTTTTTATAGATTGAAATAGAAGTATCTATAGATTTCTAGAAAGGAACTCTTTACATTTATGTAGATTGAAAATTGGTTGGATAAACATAGTATGAGTATTCGTAGATTGAAATAAAAGAGGTGTTGGAGAAATTGTAGTTGTTTCCTATTCTTAGGGATGTACTGAAAAGAGGGAAACAAAATCCTAAAATTCACATGGTATCAGAGCCACGTTTCTGAAACCTTCAACCCTCATCTCATACTGCTTTTTTCGGCAGTAACCCTAATCTCATACTGCTTTTTCCGGCAGTAATTTTTTCCGGCATCATCTTCTCTCATCCATCATGACAACTCCTCCCAAACCTACCAGTTCTGATGAAACCTCAGATGAGGTATCTAGCCTTGAAACAGCAGTCCTTGGCGGCAATGGGGGAGATCCTCCAAACTTTCCTCACATGTTTATTACTTCATACAAGCTCAACGGCCGAAATTATCTTCAGTGGTCCCAATCGGTGCTCTTGTATATCTGCAGCAGAGGGAAGGAAGGTTATCTCACCAATGAAGTCACCAAACCGGAGGAGACGACATACGAATATCGAACCTGGAAGAAGGAGAATAGTCGGGTAATGTCTTGGCTAATCAACTCTATGTTGCCTAACAACGGAGAAAATTTTCTTCTATATGAAACATCAGTAGAGGTATGGGAGACAGCAAAGGAAACTTACTCCCACAAAGATAATACTCCTGAACTTGTAACAATCGAAGGAGCATTACATAATTTGAGGCAGGGTGATCTCTCGGTCTCAACGATATTGGCAGCAACTTGATGCTTTTGAGAAATACAAGTGGAGTACTGCAGCTGATTCACAACAGTATAAGAAGATCATTGAGACTAAGAGGGTGTACAAGTTCTGTTTGGGATTAAATCCAAACCTTGATGCTGTAAGGGGTAGGATTTTTGGGACAAAACCATTGCCTAATCTTCGAGAGGTATTTTCTGAATCAGATGTGAAGAGAGTCGCAGGACCTTGATGCTTGGGGTTGAACCAAAAGAACCAAAGGAAGCTGGAGGTGAAGCTTCAGCTTTAGCAGCCCACAGTACTTCAGAGCCACGTAAAGGAGACCGACCATGGTGTGATCACTGCCGAAAACCTGTCCATATCAAGGACAAGTGCTGGAAAATTCACGGGAAACCGACGGATTGGAAACCAGCCAAGGAACGAGATAGCAAAGCCAACTTATCGTCCTCCTCTGTGGCTGAACCTTTCAGCAAGAAACAATTGGAAGTACTGCAGAAACTCCTTACTCAGGGACAACCCAGCCAAATGGTGATAGGTTCGGGGACAGTTGCACAAAAAGGTAATTTTTACCGCACTAGCTGCAAATCAAGACACATCTCATTCATGGATTGTGGATTCCGGAGCATCGGATCACATGACTGGTAATAGAAACCTTTTCAACCAGTTTTTAGCCTATAGCAGTAGTCCTCATGTACGAATAGCGGATGGATCCTTGTCTAAAGTAATGGGGATTGGTTCCGTAATTATTTCTACTGATTTGACTTTGAATTCAGTCTTATATGTGCCTAAATAAAATTGCAATCTCTTATCAGTAAGTAAACTCATTAAGGATTTGAATTGTATGGTTGATTTTCGATCGGATGTTTGTGTTTTTCATGATTTGCTCTCGGGGAAGATTATTGGCAGTGCTAAAGGCTGTGCAGGACTCTATTTTCTGGAAGTTCAACCCTCTCCAATAAATAAGGCATCAACAGCAGTGAGTAGTAGTTCTTATGCCAACGGTGTTAGCCACAACGAGTTTGTTAGAATGTCTAGCCAAGTCAGGATGTTACGTTATGGCACTATAGACTAGGCCACCCAAACTTCATGTATCTTGCTAAGTTGTTTCCATCATTGTTCAAAAATAAAAATCCTAGTGATTTCCAATGTGACATTTGTCAATTTTCTAAACATTCTCGAACCACTTTTCCAAATCTGATTTATAAATCAACCAAGGCATTCTCTATGGTGCATAGTGATGTTTGGGGACCATCACAGACTCCGAATATCACTAATGCCCGATGGTTTGTTTCATTATTGATGATTATACTCGACTCACTTGGATATTTCTCATGAAACAAAAATCTGAGGTCTCTCAAAATTTCAAAACTTTTAATACCATGATTCAAACCGAATTTGATTCTAAAAATCAGATTTTACGAACTGACAATGGCAAGGAGTTCTTTAATTCTATCCTTAGCAATTACCTTTTGAGTGAGGGTATCATTCACCAAAGCTCATGTGTTGATACCCCACAACAAAATGGAATTGCTGAATGAAAGAATCGACATATCCTTGAAGTTGCCCGATCGTTGTTATTTTCTGCAAACATGCCAACGTTTTTGGGGTGATGCTGTTCTTACAGCAGCCTATCTCATTAATAGGCTACCTTCCAAAGTTTTGAATTTTTCCACTCCAATTCAAAAACTTCTTGAAGTTTATCCTCACTGTCGTCTCATGTCTACTTTACCACAAAAAAATATTTGGGTGTACTGTTTTTATCCATCTTCACAAACACACAAGAGGTAAATTAGATAAGAGGTCTGTCAGAGGTGTATTTCTCGGTTATTCGTCATATCACAAAGGTTACAAGTGCTTTTGCACTGAAAATAACAAATTTTATCATAGCATGGATGTCACTTTCTTTGAGACAACTCCATATTTTCATAAAACTGCTCTTCAGGGGGAGAACTTAGGTGAATATCAGTTTTTGGGATCTGAGAGACCTACTTTGACTTCATCTTCAAAACTCGAGTGTTTGGATGATATGTTTTTGACTTCTCATGATATTGAATTTCTTGACAATCCTAGTGTCAGTCCAAAACAACCTCCTAGTCAACCTAGTCAGCCTAAATCAAACTTGTTAGACCATCCTAGTGTTGTTCAATCTAATCAGACTGATCAGGGGAACAACCCTTCTGTTAGTGAGCCTAAGAAATCTACACTTACTGTTGATGATCAAAACATAATTGTTTATCAAAGGAGATGGGGAAAACAGAAGGAAACAGAGGTTCAAACACAACCTATACCACTTCAAACATCTGAACCTGAGTCCAAGTCTCATGGAACTCATACACAGGTTGAAGATAGAGATTCTTCTAACAGTACAGGTCCTGAGAGTGCACAAACATACACATTCCTGATAGTGTGCAAGATGCATTGTCAGTAGCAGAATGAAAGAAGGCTGTAGAAGAAGAATTGAAAGCCCTACAGAAGAACCAAACCTGGGAACTATGTGATTTGCCGAGAGGAAAGAAGCCAGTTGGTTGCAAATGGGTTTTCACTGTAAAAACCAAAGCTGACGGCAACATTGAGAGGTTTAAAGCAAGGTTGGTTGCTAAAGGCTTTACTCAGTCATATGGCATTGACTACTAGGAAACTTTTGCACCTGTGGCAAAGTTGAATTCTATCCGAGTTCTATTATCTCTAGCAGCAAGTCTTGACTGGCCTCTCTACCAACTAGATGTCAAGAATGTATTTTTGAATGGTAATCTAGAAGAAGAGGTGTATATGGAGATTCCTCCTGGGATTGAAAATGATGCTAATAGAGGAAAGGTGTGCAGGTTGAAGAGATTGTTGTATGGTCTCGAACAATCTCCAAGAGCATGGTTTGAGAGATTTTCTAAAGTGCTAAAACAACATGGGTACACTCAAGAACAAGCAGATCACACAATGTTCATAAAACATTCTTCTATTGGTAAGATGGCAGTGTTAATAGTCTACGCAGACGATATTGTGCTCACAGGAGATTATGAAGAGGAGATACCTAGAATTAAAAAGATTCTTGCAAAAGAGTTTGAGATCAAAGATCTAGGAAACCTCAAGTACTTTCTTGGGATGGAGATAGCTAGAAGGGAAGGTATCAAAGACTTGTTGGGAAGTTGATCTATCTTTCACATACGAGGCCTGATATTGCCTTCTTGGTGAGTGTTGTAAGTCAGTACATGAATAATTCTATTGAGGAACATATGATAGCAGTTCAGAGGATTCTGAGATACCTAAAAATGACCCCTGGTAAGGGACTGTTTTTCAAGAAGAATGCAGCAAGAGGAGTTGAAGTACACTCAGATGCAGATTGGGCTGGATCTATATCTGATAGGAGATCTATCTCGGGGATGTGTACTTATGTCTGGGGTAATTTAACAACTTGGAGGAGTAAAAAGCAGTTAGTTGTGGCGAGAAGTAGTGTTGAGGCTGAGTTCAGAGCTATGGCTCAAGGGATTTGTGAAGGAATATGGCTGAAATGATTGCTAGTTGAGTTAAAAATTCCTATAGATGGTTCAATCAAGCTATTAAGTGATAGCCAATCAGCAATAAGCATTGCCAAGAAACCGATTCAGCATGACCGAACCAAACATATTGAAATTGACAAGCATTTCATCAAAGAAAACATAGAAAGAGGGATAATTGAGCCTATCTATATTCCCTCATCATTGCAAAATGCAGACATACTCACAAAGCCGGTTCCTAGAGTTGTTTTTGAAGGTTTGTGTGGCAAGCTGGGTATGATAAACATATACAACCCAGCTTGAGGGGGAGTGTTGGAGATATTGTAGTTGTTTCCTATTCCTTAGGGATGTACTAAAAAGAGGGAAATAAAATCCTAAAATTCACAAGAGGTATCTTATTGAAATCTTTTACATGTATATTTAAAATTTTGATGCTAACCAATTACCACAAGGGGTACTATAATTATGGTATAAAGTGTTAAAATCTAGAGCAGTAGTGAGGGTTAAGGGTATATATATTATATTGTT
This sequence comes from Iris pallida, assembly GCA_029216955.1. Classification (NCBI taxonomy): domain Eukaryota; kingdom Viridiplantae; phylum Streptophyta; class Magnoliopsida; order Asparagales; family Iridaceae; genus Iris; species Iris pallida. Next base: position 5,983,289 of record JANAVB010031416.1, on the reverse strand, counting down.
CTAACACAAAGGTTTAGTATGCACTTAAGACATGGCTATAATAATGACCTTGATAGCTTGAGATGCTTTTGCTGGTTGTGACAACCGATCTGAGAGTGGATCTATTGAGATAACATTTAGACTAGTAGATGAAATGGAAATAAGAACAGCTACAAGTCAAGTAAAATGTGGAAGTGTGAACTTTGTGGTTACAAGATTATAGTTGATGTTGCATCTTAAATCTTCTTTATATACTTCAAGTCCTTTAGAGAGCACCGTGAAAGATTTTACAGAAAATGAAGATTATCTCCTGTAAGGAAAAACAAAAGGATTGCTACCTTTCAAACTATGCCATCAATTCCTTGAAAGTAAAGGAAAATGGATATGGACTCTCAGCTGCTTGGTCTCTAAACCCATCTCAACTATGACATTCAATTGTGTCAACTCCAAAATAATCTTTTTGGAGCTATGCCAAGAAGCAAAACCCCATTGTTATGCCTCTGAAACAATGCTTAGGTGAAGTTGAAGCTAGTGTTGTATCTTATCCTATATTCTGGTGGGAGATGACAGGAGTTGTTTGGCAACATAGATAGATTCCTGACAAATTCGTTCCCGAAATTTCGAGGTACCTCTTGGTTGTAAATTTTAAGCATGACAACGCCGCACGTGCTGGGGAAAAAAGAAGAAGCATGCAAACAACAATAAAGCCTTCATCCAATTTTTTGGGTTCAGCTATTTGAATCCTTTTCTTCCATTCAGTTCTGTTAAGGGCCATGTCCTCTAGGTAAATTTTTATATGCATGGCAAAAAATTATTATTGAGAATAATTGGTTTTGTCTGACTTCCTTAGTTTGGATGAGTGTAACACGTTGGCAAATGAGTGTCAACTTTTTGGTAGGGATCAGTTTGCCTCTTGTAGGGGATTTTTTAGTTTCTTCTGGTTTCACTTCACATAAGGGGGGGTGGGTTCTTCCCTCTATCCTACCATCCTACCGCCGCGCCAATACATATGTATCTCCGCATACATTTTTTCTTTTGAGTGGCTTAAGTGAAAAAGTATATTTTATTTGAAACTCAGTGCTTTGTTGTTCCTTACGTTTATTTCTATCTAGACTTGTATTATGACATGCCATTTCATCTTAGTTGTTATTTGATTATAGTGTTACTGGGAACGCATGCATACCATTCTTCTTTTAATATATTTCACTAATTTTGGTAATTTGCTTATTACACATGATTGTTTAGGCTGCACCGTTCCCAGCAGCGTCTTTAGCACCAGAGAGTAGCAATTTTAAAGATAGGTAATTTACTGTCTTCTTCAGTTGATAACTTTGATTTTGAAGTTTTAAGATCTCAAGCCTATCATTTTTCCTATTCAGTGGCAGGGAAAGAAGTAGAGAAGATACTCTCGTCATGATTCGTGGACGAAAAGTAAGTATCATAAATAGCATTTACTTAAAGGATTTAGTCAATTGTAATGTGATTACTTGCTAATCTAGGAAGAATTTACACAGTATATTATATCAACATTTTGGAAAATCATGTGTGTGTGTGCGTGTGATTTCAAAAAAAAACATTTTGGAAAATCATGAATAGCAATTTTTAAAATGATTGATAAAGCAGATTAATAATGTATATATTAGACCTTTTTTGTCGCATAGTTCTGTATTTTCATATTCACTTTTTTATTTACTATAATCTGGTGGCAAATTAATTCGATAAGAATACTCGTATCATATTACAATGATGCTTTGGAACTCAGTGAGCAATATCTTTTCAGAAATTCTGATGCGTTAGATTTATGTTGGTTGGATTTTTTCCTACTATCATAACTCTATGACAAAAGAACTGATACTAATGATGAAATATACATAAAAAGTAAAAACTGAAGCATGTAACTATTGTAACAGACGAGCAATGTATACTTGCCTGGATTCGCGCTAATATCTGCTGAGTTCGAGGGTACCATGGTATGGTCCAAGCCTAGATTAATCCAAGTAGACTATTAAGATATTATGGATTTATTAAATATAGTTATTTTCTATTACTTGGTATAATTATTAATAGAACTTATAGTTTTGATTTATAATTTAATGATCATATGTTTACTTACTTTCTTATTTACTAAATTAAGTTATATACATATATACTATAAATTCCAATTTATTTATTTACTCTTATTATCTATTAGGTTATATTAGCAACTTTACCTAATTATATATACTAAGTTTAAACTTAAGAGTTTACTTCGTACTTAATAAATTGTTAGGGGTCTTATTTGAAAAAAAATTACCTTTTGAATACATTGCAGAGGAGCATTAGCATTTAAAACATGGGCGGGAGATCCTGGCTCTCTTATTCTTCGGTTGGGTATAGGGTGTTCAATGGAGAGCAGAGTCGTGCAAGGGGTCGCAGGGCTTGGCGAAGAATGCGGGATGGGCGGTTGGTTGCGAGTTGAGGAGGAAGGTGTAGAAGGTCCTGGTGGCATCAGGCTGATGTAGCTCGGATGGGAGACGAACAAAGTGGTCGGCTGATCCGTGGATGGCGAGTACGGGTGAGTGAAGTAGGAGTATGATGTGTTCCTTGTTATGGAGAAGAAGGAGAATATGGAGAGAGTTAGGAGAGTAGGAGATAGAGAGTTTAGGAGAGCGAGAAAAAGAGAGGTTTTAGTGAGAGAGAGAGAGAGACGTATGGGGAATGGGATGCCGCCCCGGGGGGGGGGGGGGGGGTGTTGAGCGGGGATAGGGGTAGGGTCGGGGTTGCATACGAGTGCCAAGGAGCATCAGGTGGGTGTTTGGCTGTATTTAGAATAGGATTTAGTAGTTTGCTATGAAGGATAAGTCTACAATAGGGATTTAGTTAGGATAAGTTCTAATATGGATTGTTATATTCAATAATTTCTTTAATTAAAGTTTATATATATATAATTTTTTTTATTAATCTAATATTACTTATTTATTTCAATATTCCTATTTAATTATTTATATTTATTTAGTAAAAATATATTTAGGTATTTCCTTTTTAATATTGAGCAAGTCTTACTAAAATTCAAGGAATTTGTAAAATGCGGGAAGGGGTTTACGATTTACCCACCTTGGAAAAATTTCGTCATCGAAATTCAAGGTTTGACGAACAAGCAAATGAGAAAGCTTAAACGGAAGTTTTCAATGAGATCATGTTTGAAATAGGTAGATGGAAATTCGATCATTGCACGAAATGAAGGATTACGGGAGCATGATCGAGAGAATTGAGACGGAGTATGTGGATGAGTAACCCAATATAAGAAGGACGTTGATATGGAAGATTGTACCTCAGAACAAATAAATCACGCATCAAGACAAGGTAGATACATATGTGAGTTGTGCCTCCGAAACAAGAGTTTGGTTTTACCCAACTTACAAAACAAAGTGATATTATTTGCAAACTGGATTTTGTTATGGAAAGCATTGAAAATCCATTTCAAAATATTTTCAAGAAATTAATATTTAGTTGCGCAAGAACTTCTAAAATCTCAAAATTAGATAGTTGTCTCAACCCATGACCGTATCGCTGTTATAAGAGTCCGGGGTTCCTGATTGCTTTGTAGTAACTATTGCTTCGCTATTCGCGATATGGCTGCAATATGTTTGCTACTTTGTAACTGATTGCATAGTTGCAAAATTCGCTACCTCGCTATTAATCGCAACAAAATAAGCTAGGGCTACTATTGACAACTATCTGGTAGAAATTTCCAAAACGAAACCAACTCATAAACCTTCAAGTGAAATTCCAAAAACCGAGAAAACATTTATATTAAGTATGGTAGTTAATTTTTTATTATTGTTTTCTAAAATCAGAAACTCACAAATGTAGCATGAAATACTATAAATACAAAATAGAATAAGGAAAAATGCAGGTTATAAGTCTGCCCTAACTATTTAAACTCATAAGATCCAATCAAAACAATACCTTCAGTTTTCACCTTGGCCTAGGGTGGATCCGCCCCTGGCTACAGGGAGGGAAAAAAAGGAAAAGAAGGCGTGAAAACTAAAGGTAGCATGGACTTGAAGAAAGAAGATTAATTAGAGAAAAGAGGAGAAGAAGAAGAATAAGAAGAAGAAGAAGAAGAAGGATAAAAGAAAAGAAGACCTTGTTACTGACGGACATAAGGATCATTAACAGTTAGCAATGCGCAATTACAAGGAAGTGGTCAGAAGGGAAAAAAATGGAAGATGATAGTTCTGATATGAATTTAATTCAATCATGACATCTCATTGTTTTCGTGATAAAATACAACATATTCCCACATACTAGCGGTGACAACTGAGGAAGATGTGAGGAAAAAAGAAGTTTAAACTCTAAAGGCCATTTTTTCATAAAGTGAAGTGACCAAGGGTTCTAAGGCCTAGGTGGATATTTTAGGTGACTAGGACAGCTTTTCAGAATGTGGACACACTTAGACAGTTTGAGAGCTGTCAACTGTTGATTCAACTGATAGTAGTCTGATACTGTTCTAGTTAACAACAGTGATTTAGTTGATATGACGGAGGAAAAGGGCCGTTAGATGCGTTCTGGACAGTTGACTTGCTTTTGGATTATCCACTATCTATTACAATTGTTACCATTTCGATAGCCCATCATTCTATATTTTTCTAATCATATACTCAAGTTACTTATATTTCCAGATAAATATATTGGCAGTGCATCAATTTGCACCTAGCTGCAGCTATCTATTTTTCTCTCCTGGTATTGTTTTGATGACTAGCATATTGCTTCTCCAAGTTCGCTCAACTAGAAAAGAGTAGACGAATAAGTATAGATGTTATGATTCTATGTTACATGCCAAAGATGAAAAGGAATGCCAGATAAGCTAGACGTTGCTAATCTTTGGGTAAATGATCTTTCAAGCTTGTAATCTTCCTCTCAAAGATCATAAGATACAGAACTACCTTTCCATTTGTTTCTGCAAGAGTAAGATCACCAGATGGAACTACTCCCTTGCCAGAAATGTTATGATGTTGAAGTGTCTCATTTAAGGGAATGATAACCTCCATCGTTGCTGCTATTCACTACAATATTGTAATTCAGAATCACTATTACAATTTTTAAAGTTACAGTGCGCAATATATTTCAACAACTTAAACTAAGAAGACTACATTTGCATTTGATTGACACATTTGGTCTACTCTTACATTGCAAAAACTAAGAAAACTACATTTACATTTGACTAACACATTTGGTTTACTCTTCCATTGAAAAAGTTCACAGGGCTTCTTATACTCAATAGTGCATTCTCTTATTGATGTTGGGATCTTTTTTTGAAGGTTAGAATGTCGGAGGGTGGTTCCGATTCTCTTTATGCTCTTTGTCGATCTTGGGTTAGGAACGGTCTGCCTCAAGAAAATCAGGTAAAGTTGATGTACCTCCATATTCAATAACTGAGCTCTTTTTATTACATGATCCAGATCTATTACTTTGCGGTTTATGCTATGTCAACGCTGGAATAATTTGCTACTTGTGAATGGAGGTCATGTATATGTAGACTAGACTAGTAAATAACATAGAGGAGTAACTTATTCTATTGTTTGACCTAAGTTTTTGATGTGGGCGGACCACAAAGTAAGGAAGGATTATTCACCAATAATAACCCTTCCTTAATAGTCATTTTCCTTAATAGTCATTTTCCTATTTTAGTCAGGAAGGATTATTTTTGGTCTTTCACCAATAATAACCCTTCCTTAATTAAGCCAAGGATTATTTTGGTCTTTCACCAATAATAACCCTTCCTTAATTAAGCCTTTGTTTTTCCCTATATAAACTAGGGTTAGCCATCTTTTATTTTCCATGCTTGTATTGAGAAGAAACTCTCAAGCGTCATTCAGAAGGATTTAGACTTTGTCCGTCCATCAAAGTTGGGAGTTTGTTCTTTTCTCTAATAAAGATCGTTATTTTCCTTTTAGTTCTATTTTTCTACAAATCTTTTGTGAATCGAATAGGTCGATTCACATCAATTGGTATCAGAGCTCTCTACGATCCATGGCGTCCGGCACAAGGAACACGATCGAGGAGAAGATCCAGGGGCTTCGGGAGGATTTCAACATCGAGATCGAAAGTTTGAAGGCCGCAATCAAAGATCAAGCGTCCACACAGGAGGATCTCCAGACCGAGGTACGAAGCATGCGGGAGGAGATGACGTCGATTCCGGCAATGATGAAGTTGTTGCAAGACATCTCAAAGAAGGTGACCGGTGCCGGGTCGACAAGCCAAACGGGGGCGGCGACAACCCAAACCCTAGGCGACCAACTAGGGTTTGTTCAAACGGAGGGGGAAATGACCGAAGATCACGGAGGACCGGCCAACGGGCGATGGCCCGCACCCGCCGTCACCACCGCGCCGCCGGGCGGGGCCCTGGCGGCCGGCGAACAGCGCCGGACGGCGGTCGAAGGTCGCGGGGGCTTCGCCGCCGACCGCGCGAGCCCGGGCGGGGCCGCTGCCGTTGGAGGCGCTCGCTGGCCGGCCGTCGACCGCTACCCCTGGCCGGTCGGTGCCAGAGGAGCCGCCGGCGAGCGGCCGTGGCCGGACGCCGGCGACCCGTACGGACCCGACGGATAGGCTCCACATGCGGGAGAAGCCCTAGGGTTTGGGCCCCCCTTCGGGGGTCGGACGATGACAGCGAACTACGGAGATCGGTTCGCGGGTCCGGGAAGGGGCTTGGCGGGAGTTCCGGCTTGGACGGGAGGAGCGGAACCGCCAGGAGGAGCGAGGCACGCCGGAGGCAGCAATTTTTTTCGGGGAACGGCGGATCCCGCCAACTTCCAGAGAGGGGACCTGCCCCCACGACGACCACCACGGGCGAGGGCAGTCGGTGACTACAGGGGTCAGGTGGAGGAGTGGGGTGAGCAGGTCTGGGCTGACGAGCGGTATGAGGAGGTTGACAGAGGCCCGTACGAGACCCAGCGGAGTGATACACACCGCTGGGAAGGAGGACGAGGCAGGGATGATATGCAGCACGGTGACCTTAGCGCGGATCGCCGGCTGAAGAAACTGAAGCTACCCACGTTCGAGGGTGAGAACCCGGACGAGTGGATTTTTCGGGCGGAGCGCTATTTTGAGATCATGGAGCTGACCGAAGCAGAGGTACTCAGATGCATCGGAATCTATTTCGAGGGCCAGGCCCTGGCGTGGTATCGGTGGAGATCGGCGAGGACCCCGTTCAGCAGCTGGGCGGAGCTGACGGGATACATTTTAGACCGCTTCCAGGAGACGGCTTCGGGTGATTTCTACGAGCAGTGGTCGTCGCTACGACAGGAGGGGATGGTTCGAGACTTCGTCGCGAAGTTCGAACTACTATCTGGATGCGTTCGAGGGGTGTCGGACGAGTTACAGATAGGTATGTTTATGAAGGGTTTAAAGCCCTCCATACGAGCGGAGCTCAGGCTGCAGAGTCCGCGGTGCTTAGAAGATCTCCTCCGCCTGGCCCACAAGGCAGAGGAGAAATTGGCGGAAGAAAAACGCCTTAAAGACGCTTGGGGAGCATCGGGGCAGCACAGTCATACGGGCCTAGTACTTCCACGACCAGCAGCGGAGGCTCAGGCACCAATACCACCTAGACCCGCAGGCGGGACAGGGGGCTCCATAGTACCGGGGAGGCGCCTGTCGGATGCTGACATGAAGGCGAGAAGAGCAGCTGGCTTGTGCTTCAGATGCGACGAGAGGTTCACTCCCGGTCATCGATGTGCGAGCAAGTTGCTGCAGATCGTGATCTTGCCCGACGAGGAGGAGGATCCGACGGAGGAAGAGGCCGCTATAGCAACAGACGCAGTTTCCAGATTTCCACCTTGAGGACAAGGTGGCTCTTTTAGGGGGCGGTATTGATGTGGGCGGACCACAAAGTAAGGAAGGATTATTCACCAATAATAACCCTTCCTTAATAGTCATTTTCCTTAATAGTCATTTTCCTATTTTAGTCAGGAAGGATTATTTTTGGTCTTTCACCAATAATAACCCTTCCTTAATTAAGCCAAGGATTATTTTGGTCTTTCACCAATAATAACCCTTTCTTAATTAAGCCTTTGTTTTTCCCTATATAAACTAGGGTTAGCCATCTTTTATTTTCCATGCTTGTATTGAGAAGAAACTCTCAAGCGTCATTCAGAAGGATTTAGACTTTGTCCGTCCATCAAAGTTGGGAGTTTGTTCTTTTCTCTAATAAAGATCGTTATTTTCCTTTTAGTTCTATTTTTCTACAAATCTTTTGTGAATCGAATAGGTCGATTCACATCAGTTTTATGTTTGTGATTGGCTTATGGGTCAACTAAATGACAGGATTTACTAATTTTGTCTAGTCCATATCCAAGAATTTAACCCTTATTAGTCCAGAAAATTCACATGTGCCAAGCATCCAAGACTTTGAAGCGTCCTACACTCATCACGGAACACTGAAGATAGCAACATCTAAACCATTTTATTTTTTATTACACAGTTCTGAATCTATCCTTCTTGATAGTGTTTAAGTGCAACATCTTGTTCAGTATTTGGAAGAGTGAACTATTTATCCACTGCCGAATTTCTATAGGCTGGTTCACATATCACCGTGATGACTTTGCCAAAGTTTGTAAAAGAAGGGTTAGCCACCATCCATTCTATTCCTCACATCTCTCATGTGAAAACCATCATGCTATTGTATATTGTTGGATGCCAGTTTTTACCTCTTTGATGCTTTACTTCGATTTGCTTATTTTGAGTCTTTCCTCATCTCCTTGTTACGTCAATTTTGACACTTCTATTTGGAATTTTTTGTTTTTAACTTGATCAGTCCATTTTAGTATTTTGATCATAAAATCCCTCTATTTTGGGAAGCTAGATGCATATTTACTCAGGTACGTTAGTAACTTGTTAACTTGTCTATTTTCAGCCAAATATTGGGGATAGCTTGAGGATTCTTCCAAAACCTTTACCGGCATCAGCGGTTAGTTCCCAACTGCGAAAAGAGATAGAAGAAACTAATGAAGCCGAAGATTCTGGAAAAGAGGTCAAATTTTAACTGCATGCATATATTATTTATGCAGCTTTGCTCAACTTACATGACTTTATTAGCTCAATTACTTATGCATATGGATATCATTCATAAGATAAGCAGGATCAATTTTCTTTGGGAGTCTGATGGGCGTCATAGACGTAGGCCTATCAATGGTAACCGATAACCCGTGAACGCGACCCAAATTTCAGCTAAAGTTTCGGGTTTGGATGTAAACAATAAAACCCCAAGTGATTTTGGGTTGGTTTGGGTACATCATATGAAACCTGGAAATATTTTGGGTCTGGTTCGGGTTTGCTTGAATAGTAAAAAGTTCTTTAGGTAGATATAAATTGGTGGGTGGCTAGTTTGTTAAGGCTTGAAGGTTTGGTACCATGTTCGAGCCACACCTCCCACATTGAGTATATTTCTTTCTTTATCTGTATATAGCAGTCCCTGGGGTCGGGTTCGACAGAAACCGAAATGAGGTCAGTCCGGATTCGGGTACACATTTGGGAACCCAGAATATTTTGGGTTGGTTTCGGATTTTACATAAATCGGACCCGAACTTGGCCGTTGACAGCCCTACATAGACATCACCAAGGTTGTACTTTATTGATTCAAGATGATGAAGAAACAGAAGAATTATTCTCAAGAGACTGAAAAGAGAAATTGAAGAACAGGCCCAATCATTTATATGGCCAGATTTTGTTAAAATTATTGTTGGCTTACAGTTATTCAAACTTTTAGTTGTCTGATCGCTTTGTTTTATGAGGTTGGTGACCGAGTAACCAAATTCACAAAAGTTAATTGATATACGTCACAAATATCTTACTAATTACATGTGCCTATGATTGAACTTGGCTCCTCTTTTCCAATTCGTAAAACAGTAGGGATAATGTCTACCTCTTTGTGTCCTATTTATCAATCGAGCAAATGACAACAGCAAAAGCCCTAGATCTACCTCTTGCAGCTGATGACATCACGGCTGACTCACATGAAAGAGAATATCCCAACAGCAACCGAAAGTGGATTTGGATCTGGGCAGGATAAACGTAGTGTGCTCTGAAACAAAGACATCTGATCTCAAATTTGATCACATCAACAACAATGATATTGGCACCACTATATCCGTAATCTGTTTGCTGTTGAACAAAAACTGGCTGGACAAAATTTGCTTCGGTTTTGTTTTGTTTTTTGCACATGGTCAGTTTCAGTTAGGGTAATACATCCTTGGTTTAGTTACCCAGAAAAAAATGTTCGGTCGGACTGAACCAGACAATGCAGAGCCCATTGACGATCCGTATAACTTTAAACTGCATCAAATTTAGGTCCTTACATTTATCGAATGTGATATATGGGCATGGGTACTCTGGTATCATTGGCATGATGTTTTCTGGATCCTAGGGGGCAAGAATACTCCAAAAAAAAAGGTGCACTGTCATATTATGTCTGCCAGATACATATCAGACATGACATGGAAACTCCAAATTACACTATGACATGAAAAAAAATTTAGTGCAAGGTCCATGTTGTCACTCCCATACCTAGGGGTGAGCATTCAGTCAGTTTGGCTGAACCTAACCGGAATTTTCTAAAACCGAAAGTAAACTGAACCTTTATAGTCATGAACGAACCAACCTGTAATTTTAAAACCGAATCAAGCTGAACTGTACGGTTTGGTTGGTTTGGTTGGCTAGGCCTGCATAATGGGCCGTGCCAGGGTTTACAGTCAAAATTTCTCATAACAAATTCTTCCAGTCAAAATTTTACTACAAAAATTGATAAATAACAAAATATACAAATATAAATTTAGCCCAAAAAAACATATTGTTATACAATGTAAGGATCAGAATAAGATCAGTATTTGAATTTAATTAATGCTCCTAAAAAATCAACAGGTTTTCTGTAAAAACAATGATAATTAAATGGTTGCCCGAGTGATAAAGCAGGTAATGGTATTGCAACTCAGACCTTTAGTCTACTCTTGTTTTGTTTGTCCCAATTACCATTACCATCAACATAAAACACCATATATTTACATATCACAGTCCTACATTCTCAAAACGGGAGTATAGTACATCTATCATGAGAACAAAGCCAATAAGAAACAATGATTTCACACTCACATGAGCACAGACATACATGCATACATATACAACCAGAATTAAACCAAAACAATTGATGAAAGCCACTAAGAGAGAAGTAAATTGAAAAAAAAATCTTAGCGACTAAGAGAGAATTCAACTCTTAGTGTTCTAGCCTCTTGAGGACTTGGACTTGATTTAGTGTTAGGTTTCTTTGTGAGAGGCATAGAGAGAGTCTAGGAGTAGAGGTTTGGCGTTTAGGGTTACGGTGAGGCCAGAGAAAATTTGGGAGAGAATGAGATGTTCTCTTCCCAGAGGCCGCAGAGAAGATATTAGGGTTTATGCTAAAACACATATTTGTACGGGGAAGGGAAAATAAGTAATTATTAAATCGGTTTTCGGTTCATGTTGGTTATTGAAGCTCGAACCGAAAAACTGATTTTCTTAAAACTGAAAACCGAAACCGAACAAAAAATTCAAAAACACAACCGGATGCTCAGCCTTGGTTTTCTGTCCGGTTTTGGTTTTCAACCGTTATATGCTCAGCCCTACCTGTACTGTGTTTGCGTGGTATTAATATCCATGCAAGAGAGACCGGAACAGTTTCATATTTGAATGATTTGCGATCCTTGAATTTAAAAAAAATCCATTTGATTAGGTTTCCCTTGTAAATGTGAAGGGACGTGTAGTTCAATTTTGGAATGAAGTAAAACTGTGACACTGGACCTGGATTCTGGAATGTTACCCACCTTGGACACATACTTTTTCTCTAAGTCAGAGGGGATAATTCTGAAGTGAAGGGAAGCCATCAAATTATGGGAGTTCGCCTTTAATGTCTTTGGGTTGTTCAATCTATGTCAAATTGTAGAATTGGCAAAATATCGACTCATTATTGTTATGAGTTTGCAAGAGAGAGGCAAAGTAGTTTGTAAATTTTAGATTCAAAGTAATTCTTTTGGTCAATTAGGATAAGCATATCTATGTAAATAAAAAAGAAATACAATATAGTAGTATCCTCATTGCATAGTAAGTATTTGAGTTACTTGTGTCATGCTATTGTGTTGTCTAGAGAGCTTGCTTATGAGACGGGCAAATGATCACGTCCCACTTGAGGAGGTGATGATGTACATGCCAATTTTGCATGCAATCCTTTTCGAAAGCAGTGATTTGTCATGGTTACCCCTGACTAGAAAGATGCCCATAAATGCTAAGTCCTTAGCATTAAATTGTCTTAGAAATTGAATGTACTTCAAGGCATCCTGTTAGATGTCCTTATCTGTGGGGAATTACTTCCTATACTTCTTCCTATACAATCCCGTTCTTCGTTTTTCCATCACTATTTGCAGGAATATATGAATTGTGTCTCTATTTATTTGCAGTCCTTGCAGTCATGTTTTCTCTGACAGAAACATGTGCGACTGTGGGATCTGGAGGCCTCTATTTGCAAGCTTTTTTGAAATCTTTTGGACAGCTACCTTGTCCAATATGAAAAGTTCATCTTATCAAGGTGGGGTTTCTGTTCAATGAGGTTTCTAATGTGCGACTGCTTAGTGACGACATAAATGTAATCATGTAGAAGTGTATAGCCCGTCATGCCTTTTTTCTTATATATATAGTAAATGAAGAATTGCATAGGCATCTCTTCATTCTTTTTATGGAGGGAAGTAAATTGAATTGTCTCACAACTGTACTTCAACTGCATACGACAATATTAGATTGGTAATCTCGAGGGATTTAACTTATCATAATATTTTATTCATCCCAACCTAAGTTAAAATCGTTGGCTCTACTATGGCGTTACAAACTCGTGCTTATATTGCCTCAGTTATTAATGTTTTTGTCAAGTGCTTATTGTAGATGACGTCAGAAGAGTTCAGGCATTTTCTTCACACCATTTCAATTCACCGTGACCTATGTGACCCGTGTAATCACTGGGTTTTTATGAGGAATGAAATAGGAGCATGAATGTACTATAACAAAGTTTAAATACCTATTTTGGCCTAGGGGGAATGTTTCTCATGGGTCTGTTTACCTCTAACAAAATATGCTATGACAACAACAATATTTGTTCAAACATTTTAAGAAACCCCCTGTTAATGTGAGTTCGTGATTCTTGGTACCAACGCGTTAGGAAATTAGAAAGTGATTCTTGTGTTGTATATGCCCTTTTGGGTTCTCTGCAGACATACCTAGCGAATATCCTATTTAAAACAGAATGAGGATTTCCTTGTACAGGTTTATTAACCACCAGATCTATCAAATCATCCACCGTTCAAACTTTCTCTATATATTTGACCCAGAGGTTCCGGAATGAAGGCTTTGTTGTTATTTGTTATCAGACTGTCCTATTTAATTTTATGTTATTGAAGGGGTTTTATGGATGGTGCATTAAATGGTGGGTTACATGCTGACGTAACATCATCCTGTTGGGGAGGTTCTCTCTTGATCATAGTAGCTCCTCTAATAACAGAAACCTGCATTTATATGCTTTAGAAACTTGTGTACTTCCATTCCTATCTCATGAGAAGCCCCATGTATCTGTGAAGTCAAGGGAATCCAAAATTCCACAGCCCATATTTTAGGAGTGTTCATGCTTACCTAGTATGCGGCAGGGTTTTGTATGCATGAACCCCCTATTCTTATGATATATGATCTATCACCTGTAAAGTATTGTTTAATGACGATTTTTTATATCTGGTTATAACTTAAAAAAGCCTTTATCATGAGCGAATGTCTTGTTTCATAAAATTGTAAAATGCATCTTAATGACCTTGCATTATGTAAGACTACAATCGGGCACAGAGGTGTTTGATAAACTTTTATACTTAATATAAACTAGGAATAATGTCTCTTTTAGTTGATCTCTTTCCCGTTGAAACTTTTTTATTGCAAGGTTATCCTTTTTAGGCTTTAAAGCCTTTGTTCAGATATTGTTATTTGCTTGACAACTTTGTTTATGTACATGTATAGTTCCAATCAAGCTGATTATTCAATGTAAAATTGCACCTCTGTAGGATATCATTTCCGGTGAAGACTTATCTGCGGGTGATCTGTTAAAAGGCCATATAAAGCATGCCAGAAAGGTTCGGTCACGGTAGGTTTCGCTGCAATTCATTTATATTCTTCTACCATATGCCTAAGATGCATACAGGTTTTCACCTTGCCCTGGCTTACTTTTGTCTTGTGTTGGTAAGACAGGGTAGTAATTCCTTAAAAGAAAGGGAAAGTAATCCCTTGGGTATTATGTACTTTGGAGACATTTGAACATTCTTACCCTGCTCCATGATGTTTGATGATACAGACACCGTACTATAGGGCCTGTAGTACTCTCAGTAAAAGCTGATGTTAATAACCATCATATACAACCTGCTTAAAACTTTTGTTAATGTACAAAGAAGTATAAATTTTACCAGAATCATGATCTGTTGACCAAAGACTTAAAACCCAAAAGAAAAGTGAAGAAGCTGACACTGCTAGCTGCTTAAGAGATCTAGGTGCCTAGAGAGATTTGAGTATTGCAGAACAGTCATCTATAAGGTGTAATGCATATGTGGATGCATATTCAGTAAAAATATGTTCTTAGTAAAGTATAGCCATATGATGAAGTGTTTGTAGAGGCTGACTCATGTGAATACGTTGTCACATAAGGAAATTCTTGGTAGCCAAACTCTTCAAATATGTTGGTACAACTTGAATCTTAGTTTTTCTATCACCAGTTTGCAAGACCACCTTTAGTCAATTATAGTGCAACATCATTGAGCCCATGTTAGGTTTCCATGAATTCAAAATCATTGTGAATGTTGGGTCTTCGTGAACTCCAAGTTCATTGTCAATGTTGGATCTCTGCCAACTGCAAGTACAGTTAAGTAGAATATAATCGTATAAAACACTGCTACTTTACTCAATTCAAGTGCAATATCATTGAGCCCATGGTTGGTTTCTGTGAACTTGTAAGTTCAGTGTGAATGTTTGGACTTCATGAACGCCAAGTTCATTTTCGATGTTTGATCTCTGCCATGCAAGTCCACTTTTAACTCTAGTAGAATAAAACTGAATGGAACACTGTTACTTGAAAGTTGCTATAAAATATATTGAATGAATATGACCTTTTTGCTAAAAATTAATATGCAGTTAAACCTCTATATATTAATAGCCTTGTGACCAAGGAAAATCTTTTATTTTAGCGAATATTAAATATTAAATAAATAATTTATTTATTGATTAATTAATAACTTATTAATTTATTAAAGTATTTCTCATTTATTAAATATTGTACGGTTAAACTTCTATAAATTAATAGCCTTGGGACCAAGGAAAATCTATTAATTTAATGAATATTAAATAATCAATAAATTAATAATTTATTAATTTATCGATTAATTAATAACTTATTAACTTATCAAGGTATTTCTTATTTTCTTAAATATTGTATATTGTATTTAGTTTCTTGTTTTATCAACTAACAATTCTATGTATTTGTTTAACCAAGTAAAATTCATAAATTTACTTATTTTTCTCAAAAATATATTGTACATTGTCCAATGTACTATATATATTATTCCATGTTATGAATATCTAACCAAGCAATGTTCTACATAGTTTCTTGTTTTACAAACTAACAATTCTATGTATTTGTTTAGCCAAGTAAATTTAATAAATCTACTTATTTTTTTTGTAAAAATAGATTGTACATTGTTCAATGTACTATATTATTCTATTTTATGAACATTTTACCAAGTAAAAATTCTACTTAAATAAACAAAAGCTATAGTAACACTTCACATCATACGTACAACAATGACTTCTATCTCAAAGAAAGGATGCTGAGGACCTCTTGAACTACTATGGAGAAAATGACACAATTTCAGAGATGTTGACTGACGAGCACATAATTGATAGTTTCATGAAAAATGATCAAGATGATGAAAAGATGATAGTTCTACTATGGAGTCCTTTTCGCGAGAAGTTCTTCTAAAAGCGGTGGTGATATTGAATATTTTGTTGTTGCAGTACGAGGGAACCATGCTAGAACTTCTTACCATGTTAAGAAAAGTTAGACATTAAATCCAATGTGACATCAATTTCAATAAGAAACTAATAATGATCGAGTTATAGTTTAGTAAAGCCTCGTAGTTGAAGCATAAGCACTATAAGAAATTATTAATTTATAGATTACGTGGGACCTATATGAATCTTTTATAACGTATTTATCTTATAAACTTAGTGAATTATTAATTTAGCACATATATAAACTTAGTGAATTATTAATTTATATATTATTTAACCGGCATTATTAATTTATTACATATTAAATTATCGAGGTTCTACTGTATATAGCCTTTTGAATATTGTAGGAGCTAAGAATTGACACACTTGCTCCACATTTAGTATTGATGCCATACTTTGTTTAGAAAAGGGCTGGTTATATATAATCATCTGCTTCAGTTATCTAGGGCTATACTTTGTTCAGAAAAGGGTTGGTTCTATATAATCATCTGCTTCGGTTCTCTAGGGCTGGATTTGGAATTGCTTATCAAGGCTGCTTCTGTTTATTTGTTTGACAAGCGGTCCTAGAAACTGTTTGGTAACATCATTTTATGGAAGAACTTTTGAAAAGTTGTTTTAATTTTAGGTCAACTTTTGAGAGTTGTTGGGAGATTACTTTTTGAAAAGCAGCAACAATCCCAGACCAGGCTTTAATTGTTAAAATTGCAAAAGAACATACGGATTTGCTAGTGTTAGAGAGAAGACGGTCCCTAAGAGTGCTGAATAGTAGATAAGGGTTCATGTAGCGGACCCTAGAATTTTTGCGATCACGAGTTTTTTTTGTTGTTGTACCCTCCATTTTGTTAGGAGGTTGAAGGATGTGTAATTGAAAATTATTTACAATTGCACCTATACAATTATGTACTACCTACCGCCCATGCATGGCTAGTGAGCCATAGTTTTTCGGTTGCTCGCATATTTTGCCTACATGTTAGTGAAAGCATGGAATGCTTATGATGGGTAGGTTTGTATGTAAGTACTATATATAACTAGGGAGTATGCTGAGCCATACTATCAAGGTTCATGGTATCGGAATCGGTATCGGACCCTTCATATGAGTATCGGGATTGGCGGTATCGACGGCAGTTTCAGATCGGAGTATCGCAATTTTTGGTATCGAAAAACAAATAATTATTAATAAATTATAAATAATTATTAACATTTTTATAAGTACTACTCTATTTAACTATAGGGAGTATAGTTCACTTTCATAACCTTAATTTGTCACAGCCTTTTTTCCGGATGAGAAACTGCTGTATAGACAGATCAAGTTTGAGAATTTATTACTCTTTTTATTAGAAGAGTTGCAATAAGACATGTTCCAACTTACGTATGGTGACCAACACCGTATTCTTAATCAATCTCCTATACAGTAGTTTTGGTGAAAGTATAGGACCTTTCACCTCCCTATTTTCTGAACGGTGTAGTAACTTACGCAGCTGCTAAAGCTTGTGAATCTGATAATTTGCTTCGTTTCATTCACAGGTTGAGAAAAGAGAGGCTTCTAAGGATTGAACGGTACAAACAAAGGCTCTCCCTTCTCCTCCCAACACAGGTGGAGCTAATAGTGAGGAATGATGCTACTCCCAAAAGATGATGCTTGGTATTGTGAAGTTGTTATTTATTACACAGAGACATCTTTGGCTCTCCAGCTGTCGAAACTAGCATTCAAATGGTTTCGAAGCTTGCAGAATGTAAAATTTGACGACCTGGGAGGCACATAGACGCACGTCTTCAAGTTCTTGTGTTGATGTGATCTGCGGGATTAACCAGCTTACTTCCCTTTCCTGTCATTTGACAAAAAAGCATCGATGTGAAAATGTTCTGTACAAGTAATGCATCAGAAAAGGGTTGTTTTCTTGTTTGGGATGAATAACAAAATTGTCATATATGCTAATGTAGTTCAGACTACATTGTGCTGCATATCGTGTTTGTACAATTTGATTTCGCCATTTTATTGAGGTGGCAATTCGATTATTGAACCTTAGAAGATTTTTCCTACAAATTGAAGATATGTGTAGCCTATGCCTTTAGTTTTAGCTGTTGGTTTATTTATGAACTGATGATGGTTGAACTTTGTGGTTTCTGACTGTCCACTAGGTGGAGATGAGCTGATATGTAATGGAGTGATATTGTCCTAATTGACTTTGAAAGATTTGAATTGTTATGATGTTCAACATGAATTGTAATGGACAAGTACAAAAGAATGACAATAAGCTGGTCTTAAATTGTGCTTCTAAATAAGTACTTTTGAGTTTGTTGTAATGCTGTGAGTTAAATATCACCGTCTGATATTTTGCCTCTGAATGTTGATCGTTGTTAACTTGCATGTATCCTTCGTGGAAGCTAGAAGAAAAAAAAAATCATTCCTTTCGGAAAGAACTGTAATAGGCCAGGAGTGAGCATTCGGTTTATTCGGTTTAAACCGAACCGAATAATCCAAAACCGAATTGGACCGAAACCGAATAAGCAAAACCGAAACCGAACCGAATTGGCCCAAAACCGAATCAAACCGAACCGAATTAAATCGGTTCGGTTTTCGGTTTATTCATATTTTTTTGAGCTTTTTTGTTAATATATATAGTAACTAAATATACATAGACATATTTAGTATATACCTATATATATTTAGTATACCTATATATATTAATACTTATATATATATAGTACACACACATATATATATATATAAATAAATTAATTAAATTTTCTTATTCGGTTTTCGGTTTTGGACCGAAACCCAAAATCGAAACCGAAACCGAATAAGAAAATTTAGTATTTTCAAAACTGAAACCGAACCAAATTTTTTTAAAACCGAACCGAACCTCTTATTCGGTTCGGTTCGGTTCGGTTTTTGGTCCAAAACCGAATAATGCTCACCCCTAAATAGGCTGCGTTTGATTGGGGTTTTTTTTCTTCATGGAAAATATTTCCATCACATTTTCCATCACATTTTCCACCAATTGTAGTGTTTGATAGCTTATATTTTCATGGAATTATTTTCCAAAAAATTATTATTTTTCATATTTTCTTCTAAAATAGTGGAAAATGAAACTTACGCAGCCCATAGGAAAATATTATTTTCCATAGAAAATAACTATTTTTCCGTGGAAAACAATGACAATCAAACACCCAAATTAAGTTTTCCATATAATTTTTTTTTTAATTTCATGAAATTTTTTTTCTAGGATATTAGTTCCATGGAATTAATTTCTTTTCCACATATTTTTCACCTTGCAATCAAACACACTTAAATAATTTTTCTAAAGAGAAAATTACACAGCGACTTCCATTTAAATCTATTGAATTTCACTAATTCAATGCATAAGAAAAAGAAAAAGGGAAAAAAAAGTATCTCGAGTTCAATGTAGTTGTTGTTAATGATACTTGTTACGAAATCAATCCTTTTGTCCTTTACTTTTTCTTTTATTTTTCTTTAGTTCCAAATAAAGCTAATAATCTCTATGAACGTGGATATTATTGCACAATAATTGAAATATGTCAAAATGGATATACATCGCGTTTCGTTTGGAGGACTCTTCTGACTATTCATAAAGCAATAGTAATAGTCGTGCACGTATCTTCTTCAAGTGTGTTCCTTGACCCATCCAATTTTCTTAATCTCATTTTGGACAACAAGTCAACAACTTGCTTGGCCATCAAAGAATATATTTTATCTTTCAAAAAAAACACGTGGTAATTAATTTGCTTTTCCATTAAGTGCAAGTACGTTTCTATGAAGCTTCTTATTTAGTGAGTCTACAACTTGATCCAAACTTGTGCACCTAGGCTAGACCTGGCCCACTAAATACCAATTCAAATTTGTATGAAATTTGCCAAATTACCAAAGGCTCCTTGGTCCTTCTCGAGACATCGCTGAGCCGCTGACCTTAATTTTGGTAAGAACGAGGTTTGGGTCATTGGGCCAATGCTATTTTTTTGGGATACCGCAATTTTGAAAGTCTTCTCACGAAAATAACTGTCAAAATTTTGACAGTCCTTTGTATAAATAGGACTGTCAAAATTTTTGACAGTCATTTGACATTTCTAATAATGAAAAAATATGTATAGGATTGTAAAATTTTTAGCAATTTTTTTTATGCAAATGACTACCAAAATATAATTGTCAAACCTTGGGATATCCAAAGAAAAAAAAATCTACGACACCAATAACACTTGCCTTTTATTAGCCTTCATAGCTTGACTATACATATTGAATATAGTGTCATAATAAGCATTACACGACATTAAAAGTATATCTTGTTGTTATAATAATATACTAGTCATAACCCGTGTTCATAGGACATGGTTCAATTAAGGTATTCTTCCTTAAAATCTTGGACCCCCAATTTTAAACGAACAATAATAATTTTGAGGCCCCCATCAAAATATTAAATCCCAACCACTGCTGGATGTGAATTTTTTTTGGATTTTCCATAAAATTCCACTCTCAATAATGCTCATCCACAACCATTATGAGACCCCCATCAAAATATTAAATCCCAACCATCAAAATATTAAATCCCCATCTTTGGATTCCCCATAAAACCCCACTCCCAATAATGCTCTTTCCCATAAAACCCCACTCCCAATAATGCTCTTCCCCATAAAATCCCACAGTTGATTTACCAAGATTAAATTCCAACCACTCTTTATCTTGGCACAGTCAGCCTAGGATTCAAAAACCTTTGTGTTTTGTATAATAGATATTATAATTCATATTAAAACTCTAAAAATCAAACCTAGGGGCCAGGGTTGTATATTTTACTTTTAACATTTCTCCAACTAGACCAAGTAAAGAGAGGGACATTATGGACACTATGTTAAGAGGTGACACAATCAAAATATTGACTACTCGACCATTACAAAGAGTATATATATGATCGATCAAGCTATTTAACTCTTATCATTTAAACAGTGGTTACTCCAAAAACTCTTTTCCCCACAGATTAATCAATAATGGCTGCAGAAGAATTTGTGAGCTCCATGCTGGGCGAAGTCAGCCTACCGAAAGTGCTCGTGTTCTTGGTGGTCCAGGCTCTGGTCTACCTGATCCTCACCAACTCGTCCACCCTCTTCTCCGGAAGCCGGACGGCGAAGTCCCTCAGCTTTCGCACCACGCGGTCGGTCAGCCTGCGACGCATGCGGGCCTTCCTCTCCGACATGCCTCCCGGCGGGGAGCTGTCGCCTCCGTCGTCGTCGAATTCTCCGTCGGGTCGTCGTGGTGATGAGGCTCTTATATGATATAGCCGTACGTACTGAGCTATTGCTATTACTGCCATTGGCGTAAGAACCAGTACAGGCTGACACAACCGAGTTTATTGAAATCTTGGTGTCAGCTTATATATTCTTTTGTTTGGATTCTTTATTGACACTGTTACGTGCATGTTCTTTACTTAATTTTCGGATTGTTTTTTTTTTGTATATATACTCCTTTGTGTTTACACATGTATTGTATTGCTATTGTTTGCAAGTAAATTTCAATAAGTTTGGGTCGAGTCCATTGATTTTATTGGAGCGGATGTACTCAACACAGTGGTATTGTTTCATTGATGTGAAGTTCGATACGGAACGTTCCATCCTTGATTGACAAAATCTTATTGAAGGAAAAGTATGAAACCTTTTTTTTTTTTCTTTTGTTGGCAGAAGATATCAGTTTTTAGGCTAAATTACTTCTAGTGGTGAACATTTTTTGGCATCTTAACTTTCGAATGCTCAATTTTGGCATCCCAAAATTTTAAATTGTTCTTTTGAGTCATTTTTTGTCAATTTTGAAGCACATCGAGACTATTTCAAAGACATATCTTGTAGTATAAAAGTGCAATTTAAATGCTTATATTGTCAGATTTTTTTTGAAGTGATCTCGATGTGAAATTGACGAAAAATGTCTCAAAGGAATAATTTAGAAAGTTGGGGTACCAAAATCGAGATGCCGAAATTGTTCATAGTTGGAGTGTCATTAGGATAATTTAGTCTCAATTTTTAACCTAAGGAATGTAACAATTTAGTCTTGATGTGAAATTTACGAAGACTCTATCTGGCATGTGAGGCTCCTGAATTTCATGGCAACATATCACACCTTCAAATAGACCGACTGGTTGCAATGGACGAATACTATTTCGCATATTCCGATATGGAAAATAATCTATAACATGGTATAAGTAATTATTATTTAAGAAGTTAGTAATTAATACGAAACACTAGAGTGAAAAATAGATAAATCCTAATTTAAGTTAGTATTATTTCACCTCCTTTTCCTCCATATCTTCAAGTGCGATACGTAGAGTAGCCAACGTATGAGTTTGGCATCTTGCTTAGTCGGCTTCCACCTACACATTCTAGGCAGTTGCACATCATAATCGCTATTAAGGGTAGCCCTCTTTAGCGTCGAAAAATGCTTGTATATCCATGCATGTACTTAGAATGTAGAATAATATCATATTAATCAACCAAAATTTATATTATTTATAAAAAAAATGTATTGTTTTATTTTCTTACATGGGGAGTAGAGTTTGACATCCAGCTATTGTCTTTGAACTGACTCGAGATGCAGTGCCAAGTTCGCGGTAAAGATATGCTAGTATACAGCTTCCTCAAGATATTTCTTCCACCGTGTCTAAATCCGCAAAGTTGTATAGATATTTGGCATGTATCAAGGTTCCGGACTTATCCGAAATGCCGACGTCCCCTAGGGTAAACTGTATGTACCCCCGGGCAACTGCATTGTCATTATCATCATCATCATTGAGTTTCTTCTTCAAAAAACTCAACTGAAGGCCGTAGGACTTCTTAAAGTCGGGGATGGTTACAAAAGTCTCTGCCTCAACTCCGAGAGAATTGGAGATCAGTTCCACAAGCTCATTGTACAACTCAAAGTCATCCTCAGAATAATCCCTAGTCATTGGACGGCCATCAACTCTAAGACCCAAAATATGGTGGACTACTACAAAAATTTGTCAGATTAGCGACGGTTAAAAACGTCGCTAACCTCGGTAAAAACGTCGCTAAATCAATTTAGCGACGCTTAGGGCGACGTTTCGGAAACGACGGAAAAAAATGTGTCGCTAAACGAGAAAACGTCACAAAACGTCGCTAGGGCGACGTTATTTGGCGACGTTATTAACATCACTAATTAGCGACGTTATTTGCGACGTTTATTGGTTGACGCTAATTAGCGACGTAAACGGCGACGTTATTGTGTTGTCGTCGTTTGGCGACACTGTTGCGACGTTTTGGCAACGACGAGCTGACATCAGATTATGGTGCCACGTGTTGCCACGTCAGCATTTAGCGACGCGTTTAGCGACATTTATTAACGTCGCTAATATTTAGCGACTAATGTTAACGTCGCTAAAAATGTCGCTAAGTTAAAAAAATATTAAAAAAATAGGTTCCAGAATGCAAATGGTGCTGGAGCCGGAGCCTGAGCCAAAATACAGAATACGAAATACAAAATACAGAATCCAATCCCTGGGTTCGCCGACCCCCTCGGTGGAACACTCAACACCGGCACGCACGATACATTCCAGAATGTACTAAAAATATAAAGAAAAAATATTGTCCGCAACGAACAATGTCAATATATAATATCCTCAACAAACCAAATCAATATCCGCAAATACGTACAAACTCAGTATCCTCAACGAAAAAACTGAATATCCCCAAATACGTACAAAGTCAAAATACAAAATACAGAATCTAATCCCTGGGTTCGTCGAAAATACAAAAAACAAAGATTGACACACAGTTCTAATTCATATGTGTTTTAAGTGTGAGAACGGATGGCTCAGAACACAACCCAAAATTCATTCTAACATACATTAGTGTGAATCATCTATGTTCTGTACATATGGTGTAGTATACGTTCTTATCGAATCTAGTATCTGAAGAATGTAACAGAATCAAGATGGACTCACATAATGTAATACTAAAACATCATCTACTACTATATAAGATATAGTGATAGGTTGTTGTATCATCATTGCCGAGGGACGAGGGTCGAAGGACAGTCAACTTTATCTATGGCTACATAGTTTCTGCCTTGCCAGTCGAATGGCTGCAGGGACTATATGTCTCGATCACCATGTAACCAATTAACCAACCAACAAAACTACTTGTTATAAATATCGGCACTATATGTCGCGAAACGTCGCTATGACGTCACAAATAGCAACTAATTTAGCGGCGTTAGTATGAACGTCGCTAAATTCTAATTATATTTCCCCACCAATTCATTTCTCCCCATTTTACTCTCTCACTCCCTCTCCTCCCCCCCCCTCCGGCGCTCTCACTCTCTCCGGCGCTCTCACAGTACTTAAGTGTGAGAACAGATGGCTCAGAACACAATCCAAAATTTATTCTAGCATACACTAGTGTGGATCATTATGTTCTGTACATATGGTGTAGTATATGTTCTTATCGTATCTAGTATCTGAAGAATGTAACAGAATCAAGATGAACTCACATAATGTAATACTAAGACATCATATACTACTATATAAGATATAGTGATAGGTTGTCATATCATCACTGCTGAGGGATGAGGGTCGGAGGGCAGTCAACTTTATCTACGGCTACATAGTTTCTGCCTCGCCAGTCGAATGGCTGCAGGGACTATGTCCTGATCACCATGTCGTACCATAGTTTCTGTCTCGCCAGTCGAATGGCTGCAGGGACTATATGTCCCGATCACCATGTTACCAATTAACCAACCAACAAAACTACTTGTTACAAATATCGGCACTATCGGTGCGTTCGAATCGGAGTATCACATTTTTCGGTGTCGGAAAATAAATAATTATTACTAAATTATCAGATTTTTTGGCACTATCGGCGCCCCTGACTAAGCCCCCCTACACCACCCCTAACCCGAACCCTAACCCTCCACTCCCCCCTGCTCCCCTCCCCCAGCCGTCCCTACCCCCCCTATTTCCCTCCCCAGCCGCCCACACATACCCACCCCTAACCCGAACCCTACCCCTAGCTCCCCTCCCCCATCCGCCCTCGTCCCCCCTGTCCCACCCCCCAGCCACCCCCCACTCACCCCCGAACCACCCGTATCCCCCCTGCCCCTCCCCCCCGAGCCACGCGCACCCCCCCAACCACCAACAACCAAAACAGCCAGAGAGAGAGAGACACAGAGAGAGAGAGAGAGGGAGGGGAAGAATACCACGTACCGGAGAGGGAGGAGAGTCGCCGGAGAGAGTGAGAGTCGTCGGAGAGAGTGAGAACGCTGGAGGGGGGAGGAGAGAGAGTGAGAGAGTAAAATAGGAGGAAATGGACCCTAACCCGAACCCTAACCCTAGCTCCCCTCCTCCAGCCGCCCTCGTCCCCCCTGCCCTACCCCCCCAGCCACCCCCACTCACCCTGTCACGCCCCCGAACCAGAACACTGGAGAGCGGGGGCAGACATAGCCAGCTACGTATAATAAAATGGAATCCACTCCACTATACAGTCACGGCTGTCTAGAAATATGAGGGTTTATCTACAAGCCATCAGTCTCCTATGGTCAATAACAAGCCTAATGTCTCAATCACAAGCAAGTAAGTAGATGTTACAAGATGTAAGACCACCAAATATATAATAGTAAGGCGTCCTAAATATTACATATTCGGCTGATCATGAAGCTAGTCGTTACAAAATGTGATGACTAGTAAGAGTTTCAGTCATACATGATCAATCCTAGGTTGCCAATCATGTTACAGCCCGTAGGCAGACAGTAAGTAAAATGTACACGAGCTAACACTTGTTCGGCGGCTAAACGCCTCAAAAGAATAATTTTACAATAAAGTGGGAGAGCCAAAAATAATCCACTCGCTGCCAGGGTTACGCCTGATGTTCACCATCTGGCTGGAAGACAGGTGGATCCTCTGGTGCTACTCCGATATCTAGCCATACAAAACCAGTTGGGTCAGACCCCAGAAAGAACAAGTGCCACAAAGGAGGCTTCACTTAGGAACTAAAACCAGCAATTAGCACAAGAGTAATGATTACATAATAAAGACAGTAATTAAGGCTTAACATTAAAAGAATATCAACAGTCATAATGGAGTACGAGGGAAATCATTCAAGTAACCAGGTCACAACCCTTAAACCAAACAAGGACCGGGGTTGTAACCCTTCACCTGAATAGAACTCCGTCCCCCAAATCTTGTTGGTAAGTAAAACGTATCAAGCATGACAGGTGATATACGATGAGATAACCATGGGACTATTCAGATAACCAGGTTACAACCCGTAAACCAAACAAGGACCGGGGTTGTAACCCTTCGTCTGAACAGAACTTGGTTTCTTCCACCATTTATCGGCAAGATAGATATAAGAAATCAGGTCAAGTAACAATCTTGTACATGATCAAGACAAGACTAGACTCCATCCAATCATTCACGACCAAGCAATAAGTACGGCTTGATACTTTAACTAACTAGGGTTATCACAGGCCTAGTTACTAGCAAGATGCAATGAGAATTCCAAGTCCGGTTACCTGTTTGTTACTACCTGAGTGATTCCAGCAAGAAAAGGAAAAGATAGCATGATATAGCAGACACACTGTAGTAAGATACATGTGTCCTAAGGTACCACACTCGACGGCGGGCTGAAAGTGCGCTCATCTCGACGGATAGCAACAAATCCCATGTATATATATATAAGGCCGGGACCAAAGGGGCAACAGGTAACTGGAAAATTCTTCATGAACTATTTGATCAAACTAGTCATTAACCTAGCCATATTCAGTATGAATCCCTGACCGTGGTACTCAGGGATCATGACCTAGACATGATGCAAGACACAACCGGACTAGTAGTTTATACAAGCACAATCATCCACGGTGTCCAGGCCAATGAATTGATTTGTCAAGAGTGCGCCACGATGGGCCACTATCATTATCATTATTACTTACCAAGAGTGCGCCACGACGGGCCACTATCAAGCATGTCAGGGTACTTGTCAAGAGTGCACCACTACGGGTCACTGTCGTGTCATGTATAGCAGGTCAAGTTATCAGGTCAAGTTATCAGGTCAAGTTATCATGTCAGGAGTGCACCACTATGGGTCACTATAAAGCATGTCAGTTCTTGGTCACACCATGCCAGGTACAATTGTCATTTCAATCATGCCAATCAAATCGGGATTATCAAGTTCGGGACAAAAGGCGTAAGGATATAAAATGGGCGTAAAAATATACAATAGGGGGTTACAAGACATGGACAAATAATAATAAAATAATAGTACACAGGGCTATAGGAAGCCATGCGGCTCAGCCATATGCAGCCAGGAATGATCTCATGCGGCTGGGAGGAGAACAGCCCATGCGGCTGGAGGGGACTCGGGTCTAAGGGAATGCATACGGCTTAGGGGAGTTCAGGGTCATACAGCGGAGTATCATGCGGCCAGAAGGGAGTAAGCTTCATGCGACTGGCGGGATCAAGTTCCATGCGGCCAGAGGGTTAAGAGCCCATGCGGCTCGGAACAAGAGCAGCTCATGCGGCTATCGGAAAAGCTGAACGTATGCGGCTGGAAAATGGACTGAGTTCCATGCGGCTGAATGATCACGAGCATATACGACTGGAAAAGGATGAGCGCACATGCGGCTAAGGAAGAAGTTCTCATGCGGCTGGGGTCAAGCAAGTTTCATGCGGCTGATAGAAATGGATTCATGCGGATCGGAATGAAACTCAGCCTATGCGGCTGAATAGGAAGTTCTCATGCGGCCAGCGGAAAGCAAGTATATGCGGCTCAAGAGAACAGAGTATTATGCGGCTAGATGAGTTCGGCCCTCATGCGGCTCAAAGTACTTCCAGCCATGCGGCTGAAGAGAACACTTGCCGCATGAAATATTCATGCGGTCAAGTCAAGCACAGTTCATCTTCTCCAAACTTCCGAAAAGAAGAACACCATGAGAGCCAAGTCCCTAAGCTCCATAATTTCATCATCCGGAGCCCAAATCCGAACTTCCATAGGTCAAAATGGGGCAGAATGAAATACTCTACAACATAGAACCATCAAAACTTGGAAATAACAAGATTAAATAGATCAAAACCCAGAAATTTGAAAATAAAATAAACTTAGATATACAAGAATCTAGCCATGGAAAGTAAAAATGCCAAGTACTAAAGTATGCTAGAATGCTGTAAGGAAGAGAATGGAACAATAGAATTAGAGTTCCTCCATGAAGCAAGCTGCACTTACCTAGACCTCTCTCCCTCTGGTAGATGAAGAAGTTATGGAGGAAAAAGAAGAAGATTAATGAGGAGAGAGAAAGGAGAATGGATAATAAATATCAATGGTGGTGGTAGGTAGGGGTTCACCCCTTGGTCCATGATGAACCAAAAGCAACCCCAAACCGAACCAAGCCAACCCGAACCAAGAACAAACCAAGCCAAAAAGAAAACTAAGCAAGGAATCAGGCAATACAAGATAAAATACGTACACATATTCCAAAAATACGTAATATGAACAACAGACATTACACACCCCCAACCACCCGCATTCTCCTGCACCTCCCCCCGAGCCACCCGCACCCCCCCAAACCACCAACAACCAAAACAGACGGAGAGAAAGAGAGAGAGAGGGAGGGAGGGAGAGAGTCACATACCGGAGAGGGAGGAGAGTCACCGGAGAGAGTGAGAGTCGCCGTCGGAGAGAGTGAGAGCGCCGGAGGGGGAAGGAGAGAGAGTGAGAGAGGAAAATGGGGGAAAATAAATCGGTGGGGGGGGATATAATTAGAATTTAGCAACGTTCAAACGACAGTCGCTAAATTAGTCGCTATTAGCGACGTTTCGCGACGACTAGCTCATGTAATTAATATACGTCGTTATTTCGTCACTAGTAGCGACGATTAGCGACGCTTCACTATAACGTCGCTAATGTACACAATTTAGCAACGTTAATCGAACGTCGCTAAATTTATGTCGCTAAATGAGCAGATTTTAGTAGTAGACGTCATCCAGGGTGATCGTCATATCTCTCGGTCCGAGATGAAAACTGTTGGTTTCTAGTTACCATCGTTCTACAATCAATGCATGGTCCACCATCTTATATGAGTATTTAGCCAATTTTGAAAGTCGTGGGGTTGATTTTGGTCTTCACACGTTCTCCTAAACTACCGAAGTCCCATGTATTGCACATCTTCGCGTGGTTGATGCCCCTCAAAATTTGCGAGCTTTTCTGAAAATAAATGGAACAACATAATGTAAGTATAAATATAAAATATAACTATTAATTCCAAAAGTCAATTTATATTAATGTAATGAACTTGCCGAATCGTTCCACGTTTGATAAAAAAAATGTGGTCCTCGATCGACGACAATAGAGAACAACCGATTGGACGTATTATCTCCTCAGCTGGATGAGACGGTCCGGAACCATCATCTCTTCTTCTTCGGACAATAGGTACATCATCATCATCGAGGAGGAAGAAGAATCAGGACGAGTCACCGGTGTTAGAGTGGGTGGGGTTCCCAACCTATGTGGAGAATACCCCGGAGAGCGACGAGTGCCATCCGTGTGTCGGAGAAGCTCGGAGAGTGCATGGATTTTATTTTGTTACATATATGGTAAGGAAATATATGATTGAATTTCTATATTTACTTTGATTATATATTTATGATTGGACCCTTCATATAGTAGCTTTCCATATAATTGGGCTTCCAATTATGGCAAGCCAATTATGATTGGATTTCCATTAAATATATGATTGATGCATATTGGAAGTTTTCATATATATTGGCCTTCCATGTATGGATTACCAAGGGCTTATAAAAGGGTAATGCATGCTAGTTGTAAAATTATCTCAAAATAAGAGTGCTTACAATCTTTGAGAGAGAGAGAGAGGATTAAGGACTATTGTGAAGGAGAGATTGTTTCGAATAATTTTTTGGCATCTCTTGTTCTTCGGAGTTCGCAATCAAAAATTTTCTTCTTTCAAGTGAGTTGTGGTGATCCGTGTTGGATCGAAAGGAGCTTGTAGAGGGTGTATTCTCTTTATTCCATTAGTGGAGGTTTTTCAGGGTTGGACTCCGATCGTCCCATAGTTTTTTTCGCATGGGTTTTCCATGTCAAAAATCTTTGTATCTGCGAATGTGTTTGGCATTTTTGGTTTGTGTGCTTTTGCTCGGTTCTTTCGCAGGACTTTCTGGTTTGGGGGAACGGTTTTCGCGCTTTATTCCCAACAGAGTGGTATCAGAGCTTTGGGGTTCAAAGAAGTGTCAGAAGTTGACAGTCAAACCAGGAAGCAGAGATGGACGCAAAGCCGGTGCGCATGGTGAACCTGAACAGTACCAACTACTATTATTGGCGGAGCAAGTTGAAGGATTTGATGTTCGTCAAGAAGCTGTATCTTCCAGTATTTGCATCTGAGAAGCCCAGTGACAAATTCGATGAGGACTGGAACTTCAAGCATATACAGGTGTGTGGGTACATGCGACAGTTCGTTGACGAGAACGTGTACAATCATGTTGCTAATATTGAGCATGCAAAAACGTTATGGGAGAAGCTGGAATCTTTGTACGCAAAAAAGATCGGAATAAACAAACTGTTCCTGATCCGGATGATGATGGGTCTGTGGTACAAAGATGTCACGCCCCAGTACCGAAATACGGAGACGGACTAGGCCAGCTACTCCACATGAGGTACGTAACGTCATACGACAATCGTGGCTGTCGAGAGACTAGGGGGTACATGCTACAATCAAGTCTCCTATGGTCCCACAGGGTTCTATGTCTTAATCAATCAAGTCACATCAGCAATTAAATGAACATTAAAGATAAAGCAGTAATGCGTCCCCGACGCTTCATCAAAATGGTCATGAGAGACTAGCTTTATAATTTAGCTATCTCAGAGAGCCAGGAGTACAAAATTATACACAGCTGCAGTCTGTTTAATTACAATTATGTACTGACACAAAATATCAAGTAATCCGGCTAACAGGTGCCGGTGGCTAAAAGCCGCACAAAGTATAAGCAGGAGTGGTGGAGAAGAAACCCACTCGAGTCCCCGAACCGCCATGCTCCTAGTATGCACCATGGATGTCAGGAATGAAGATCGTGTCCTCCGTCTCTGCTACGAGATCTGGCCAAACAAAATCAGCGGGGTCAGCCCCGAATAGCAAGTACCGCCGAAGGGGCACAAGAGTTAAGATAAAAACCCAGTTAATAGAATAATTGATAATAGTAATACTTATGCTACTATTATAGGGTAGCGCAACATCCTCGAACCCATATGGCACCCTTACAACCAAACAAGGACAAAAGGTGCCGCATGGAGTCGGGACGTGTCGTACTCTATAACTTTCACATAAGTTAAAAGGTAGAAATAATAAAATCTCCTGATCGTGACTTCGGTCTATAGCCTATCGTAGCACAATAACCAACCCAACAATCAAATAAGAACATGGGTTGGATCATGTACCATGATAGACCATGTTCCTCAGTCATTCACAGAAGTAATACTTCACAACCAGAATAAGTCTTCCGTTCATAACTTCGGTCCACAGCCTGTCATAGTACGATAACCAACCCAACAATCAAACAAGAACATGGGTTGGATCATGTATCATAACAGTCCGCTTTCCTCAGTTATTCGCGGAAGGTAATAGGATACAAGCAAGTCATTTCTACGGCCAATCAAGTCTACGAGTTTCTAGTAGGATGAGGTTATCCTCGCGTCATGTTATTTAAAAATCCTCAGATCGTATCTTTCCAGCAAGGCTAGCCAACCCAGGGGTTCGCGTAGACAGATATTATTGAGCACAGGTCCCTCGTAAGGCCAACTTGCCAAAACATATAATATTTAGCAGGAATTAATTGGATACAGTCATCCACTCGTTGCAGATGGCACAGTATCCATGGAGACCAGCCGGCGCGTCAAGACAATATCTCAAGGCGGCTGGTGTAACACGATCTCGGAATTCTGCCCTCCCCATGCATCTAGTATATTTAGTTGTCTAGTTTAACCCTAGGTGAAATCTTGGACTCACATGCTGTGGCTTGCATGATTATTCTCATAAAGTCGTACTCTAGTACGAGTACCCCAAGAGAGGATCCATGTCAATCAGTATGTCAACATGTTCTACCCTCCTTGGTGTAATGCATCATTGCAAATATGTCACGTGGGGTTACGAGTCATTTGTCGAGCATGAACAAGAACTGGGACATTCAGGTACATGTATCAGGTAAGAACACTTTGTTCACCGGGGTCACGTTAGTGCTCATATCATGCTCAGGACAAAAGGCGTAAGGATATATAGCTTACACAAACATTTACATATATATACAAGCAATATAAAATAAATAAATAAAAATATATATAGGGGAGTCCAGGTCAGGGCACGCTGGGTCAAAGTGCGCTGGGTCAGAGCGCGCTGGGTCAGAGTGCGTTGGGGTCAAGCGCACTGGGTCAGAGTGCGCTAGGGTCAAGCGCGCTGGGGTCAAGCGCGCTGGGTTAGAGTGCGCTGGGGTCAAGTGCACTGGGGTCAAGCGCGCTGGATCAGAGTGCGCTGGGTCAGAGTGCGCTGGGGTCAAGCGCGCTGGGTCAGAGTGCGCCGGGTCAGAGCGCGCTGGGTCGCGAGAGAGCTGCGCCCATCGCTAAAAAGTGCTGGACCAAGGGGCTGCGCGCGCCAACTGCTACAGGGTCATCTCCTTCCTCTTGGCTGAGAGCAAGAACACCATGAGCCCTAGAACTTCTAGGGACCATAAAATTCTCATCCTAAGCCCAAATTAGGACTTCTATAGGTCAAAATGGGGTAGAACAAAATTCCCTACAACATGGAACAATCAAAACTTGAAAATAATGAAGTTTGCTAGGTCAAAACCAAGGAAATCCGAAAATGGTTAAAACTTAGATCTACAAAAATTAAAGCTTCAAAATAGAAAATTTCAAGTTCTAAACTAGTATAGATTGAGAAGAAGAACATATTTTGACAAATAATTTTGTAAGAAAACATTAACAAAATTTATGGATCCATCTCTTGAGCAAGTTGGCACTTGCCTTGGTTGGTGGAGAAAATAAATGAGAGGAGAGAGAATGAGATGAGTTATATATATATATATATATATATATATATATATATATATATATATATATATATATATATATATATATAGAATCTTGAACCCAAGGGTTCATGATGAACCATTGGTGAACCAAAAATAGGTTACCCAAATGAGCCAAAACTATAGGCCCAAATGCAGAAAATAAATTACGAAATAATATTTTATCGAATATTTTAGAAAATGCATGAAGAAATACAGCATAATAAATATCGTATAAATACAAGGTAGATACAATTTATCGGTTTACGTATTAAAATACGTATTCCAGGATCGGAGAGTGACATCTCTACCATTCTTAGAAAAATTTCGTCCTCGAAATTTCAGCCAAGACAGGATAGTGAAATCAGGGCAAGCAAGGCACAATCATATACAAGTTAACTTACCATAGCAGTTATTATTATACATCACAAAGTGCAAAACAAGCAGGTGCAGATAAGCATGGAATCGTGTCAATATGGCGTAAAAATATACCTCATTAGTCAAACAAATACGGATACCGAGATCTGATCTCGTCCTCGCGCTCCCAGGTTGACTCTCCCGAAGAGTGATGGTTCCAAGAAACACGGACAAGGCTTATCGTCCGATTCTTGAGTACCTTCTCTTGCCGGTCCAAAATAGACACGGGTTGTTCCTCGTAAGTTAGGTTGGTACCAACGACTAACTCAGAATGATCGAGGACATGACTCGGATCCGGGACATACCCACATAATTGGAACACATGAAACATATCATATATGCCAGTTAACGAAGGCGGAAGGGCAAGTCGATAAGCCACATCGCCTACCCGAGCGAGAATCTTAAAAGGACCAACGTATCTTGGACTAAGCTTCCCTCGGGTTCCAAATCTGATGATACCCCGAGTAGGCGAAATCTGCAGAAATACTTGGTCGCCAACTCTGAACTCTAGAGGCCTACGATGCTGATCTGCCCAATGACGATGTCGGTCCTGTGCAACTCGAAGGCGCTCTCTGACCAACTTAACTATCTCCACAGTCTGCGTGATCATCTCTGGCCCCAACAACTTCCGTTCTCCGACGTCGTCCCATGCCAAAGGGGACCTACACTTCCTTCCGTACAATGCTTCAAACGGGGCCATCTGAATGCTAGCTTGATAGCTGTTGTTATAGGAGAACTCCACTAGATAAAGGTGATCCTTCCAAGATCCGCCAAAATCCAAGGTACATGCCCGTAGCATATCTTCTAACGTCTGAATGGTTCTTTCTGATTGCCCGTCAGTTTGTGGATGATAAGCAGTACTGAATCTTAACTTGGTTCCCAAACTTTGGTGTAAGCTCCACCAAAAATAGGAAGTAAACCGCATATCCCGATCTGATACTATACTAACTGGAACACCGTGCTGCCTTACTATCTGTTTCATGTACATTTCTGCTAACTGCTCAGTAGTCTGTCCAACTCGGAAGGAAAGAAAATGAGCGACCTTCGTGAGTCGATCTACTATTACCCAGACTGCATTCTTACCAGTCGGGGATCTAGGTAAACCGGTCACAAAATCCATCGTGATGTGCTCCCATTTCCATTCTGGGATAGGAAGCGGCTGTAGCAATCCTGCTGGTCTCTGCTGCTCGGCTTTCACCTGCTGACATACCAGACACTTGGATACAAATCTCGCTATCTCTCTTTTCATGCCATTCTACCAAAAGTACTGCCTGATATCTCGATACATCTTCGTTCCTCCTGGATGAATGGAGTAAATAGAACCATGAGCTTCGGACATAACTTCTTGCCGAAGGTCTCCACTCGGTACACAGAGTCTGTTTTCAAACCTGAGCGTACTATCTTCATGAATCACTAACTCCTTCCTACGGCCTGATTCACACTCCGACCGCAACTTCTGAATCTGTGGATCTCCTGCTTGTGCTGCCCTTATCCTCTCTACTAAGGTTGACTGAATCTGTATACTGGTCATTCTTCCTATATCTTTTGGCAAAACTACTTCAATTCCCATACTCTGAAGGTCTTCTAAAATATGCTTCTGCGAGGTCAAGATAAAGGCACTGTCTCTCCTACTCAGCGCATCTGCAACTATATTCGCCTTGCCTGGATGATACTGAAGATCTAAATCAAAATCCTTCAGCAGTTCTAACCATCTTCTTTGCCTCATGTTCAAATCTCGCTGCGTGAATACATATTTTAAACTCTTATGATCAGTATAGATCTCTACCCGATCCTCGTATAAATAATGCCTCCACAACTTGAGTGAAAACACCACAGTTGCTAACTCCAAATCGTGAGTCGGGTAATTCTTCTCATGGTCTCGAAGCTGCCGAGACGCATATGCTATCACATTTCCGTGCTGCATCAATACACATCCAAGACCCTTCCCTGATGCGTCATAATATACTGTAAAGCCTCCCGCTCCTACTGGAAACGTCAAGATCGGGGCTGAGATCAATCTCTTCTTCAATTCTTCAAACGATGTCTGACAGCTAGCTGACCAAACAAACTCTACGTCCTTGTGCGTCAAACGCGTTAAGGGCGCAGAGATCCTGGCAAAGTCTGCCACGAACCTTCTGTAGTAACCAGCTAATCCTAAGAAACTTCGTACTTCTGCAACCGTTCTCGGGACCGGCCAATGCTCTACGGCCTCAATCTTCTTCGGATCTACTGACACTCCTGCCCCAGAAATTACATATCCCAGGAACAAAATATGGTCTAACCAGAATTCACACTTGTCGAGCTCCGCATAAAGTTGATGCTCCCTCAATGTCTGCAAGACAGTCCTAAGATATTTCTCATGCTCCTCTTCACTGCTGGAATAGACAAGGATGTCATCTATGAACACCACCACAAATTTATCCAAATACGGCAGAAAGATGCGGTTCATTAAATCCATGAATA
Organism: Iris pallida; assembly: GCA_029216955.1. Taxonomy (NCBI): domain Eukaryota; kingdom Viridiplantae; phylum Streptophyta; class Magnoliopsida; order Asparagales; family Iridaceae; genus Iris; species Iris pallida. The sequence goes on along the minus strand of JANAVB010031416.1, from coordinate 5,947,272 downwards.
CTGCGGGGGCGTTGGTTAGTCCAAAGGGCATTACTAAAAACTCATAATACCCATATCTAGATCTGAATGCTGTCTTTGGTATGTCTTGCTCCCGGACTCTTACTTGATAGTATCCCGACCGAAGATCGATCTTGGAAAAGACGCTGGCCTTGCTCAACTGGTCAAACAGGTTATCAATCCTTGGTAGTGGGTACTTATTCTTCACCATTATTGCATTCAGCTTACGGTAGTCGATGCATATCCTCGTCGACCCATCCTTCTTGGGAACTAGAATCACTGGCGTAGCCCAGGGCAATTTACTGTCTCGGATGAATCCCTTAGACTTCAACTCTTCTTCATGTTGATACAACTTATCCTGTTATGACGGCGACATTCTGTAAACTCTGTCTGCAATAGGCCTCGTTCCATGGTTCAACTCAATGCTAAATTCTACCTCTCTGACTGGAGGTATCCTTGGGAGCTCATCAGGGAAGACGTCAAGAAAATCTTCGACCACTCTCGGAATCTGTCCTGGCTCTGACAATGCTGCTGAGATGACGCCTCCGGCCTGATTCTTCAAGGTTCGAGTAAAGATGAACTGTTCCATCCCAGGAACGCTGAATATGACCCTACCTCCTCTACAATCAATTGTCGCATGACTGTCTCTCAACCAGTCCATGCCAAGAACAACGTCAAAATTCCCCATAGGGAATTCAATCAATGATGCGGGCAGTAAATGCCCACACACCTCTACCGGACATGAAAAGCGCACTCTGCTAACTTCTACGAGCCCATTGCCGGTGAGTATATCCATCCTCTCCGGCAATGCCTCAAACTCTAATCCAATCCGTATAGCATATTGTGCAGAGATGAATGAATGAGTAGCGCCTGAATCAAATAATGCTACAGCGGGAAATGAGGTGACGAGAATTTTACCTGCCACCACGTCACTAGACGCTAGAGCCTCTCCCAAGGATAATGTGAGAGCCTGGCCCTGGCCCCGCGGAGCCCCTTGTTGAGGCCTTTCTCGACCTTGTTGTTGCTGCCTCTGAGGGCCTCCGTCTTCCTGTGCTTGGTGAAACATCTGAGCCTGCGTTGGTAGACGCTGGGCTAGGGGCCTTACAGCTAATACTGGCCCTCCACTCGGGATTGCCACCGGAGCTAGCAATGCTGGAAACTGCTGAGCTGGCCCTCCTGGCCTCTGCATCATAGGACAAGTGGAAATACGGTGGTCTGAACTACCACACCTCAAGCATAAGCCATTCGCTGACCGGCACACCTCCCTCGTGTGCCCTACCTTACCACAGAATGTACAGCCCTGGGGTGCTCCCTGACGCTGCTGTTGGTTCCTCGGCTGCTGATGCCGAACTGGCGCTGTATTAGTTGACACGGCCGTCCTCCGCGGTGCTCCTGTCTCATGAATACGTACACCGGGTGCTGGTGCCGACGTTCGCTGCATTACTCCTCCTCCAACCTGGGAATGAGATCTCTTCTGACCCCCTGTCCTCGATGCCAACCTCTGCTGGGTAAGCTCGTGCCTCCGAGCGGCCGTCAAAACAGCGTCAAACGTCTGGTAGTCGTGTCCCTTCACAAGCTGCAGTAGTTCCAAATGAAGTCCCTGCTGGAACCTCATAGCTTTCTCTGGCTCCGTTGCCACTATTGCTGGTGTAAAACGGCACAATCTGCAGAACTCCGCTGCATACCCGTCTACGGTCTTGCCTGCTTGCTTGAGACTGATAAACTTCTGCTGGAGCTCATATCGAGCTACTACGCCAAAATACTTGGCCTTGAATCTTTCACTGAAGGTGGTCCAACGAAAAGGGCATCTTATACCAACTTCTTCTGATGCCCACCAGTCGCGGGCAAGATCCTGAAGTACTAATTTGACCTGATCAACCTTCTCATCATCCGAAACCTTGGCTGCTACAAGAATGGCTTCGATGTCTTGAATCCATGCATCCGCAGTGATGGCATCCTCCGTGCCATCAAAATACCTTGGTTCAGCAACACGTTCTACTCCTGCTGCTGAGTCTGTTGCTGTTGGTGAGTGACAAGAAACCCCCGGATGATCTCCAGGAGTGCTACGGCATCTGGTACTGCCGTTTCTGCTGGTGCTGCAGGAGTTTCAATAACCTGCGGCTCCACTGCCTCTGGTTCCACTTCTGCTCGTGTCTGCCCTGGGAAAGGTTCTCTCCCCTGTTGGTGCCCAGTCGAGCCATGCTCTTGCTGCTCTTCCTCATGGGCCTCACCCGCTACTGAGAATGAAGCACCCCTATAGAGAAAGATATAAGATTATCAAGTCCGAACGAGAAAGATTTCGAGGATGCAAGTCAGGTTAGAGATCAAGGCAAGGACAGAGAATTCGAAACAGAATTTCAAGGGGAACAAGTTTTGATTGAGACTCCTAATAATTCGTAATACCCCACAAGTCTAAAAATAGACCTGCATGGGCCACCACTAAAACCTTGTCACGCCCCAGTACCGAAATACGGAGACGGACTAGGCCAGCTACTCCATATGAGGTACGTAACGTCATACGACGATCATGGCTGTCGAGAGACTAGGGGGTACATGCTACAATCAAGTCTCCTATGGTCCCACAGGGTTCTATGTCTCAATCAATCAAGTCACATCAGCAATTAAATAAACATTAAAGATAAAGCAGTAAGGTGTCCCCGACGCTTCATCAAAATGGTCATGAGAGACTAACTTTATAATTTAGCTATCTCAGAGAGCCAGGAGTACAAAAGTATACACAGCTGCAGTCTGTTTAATTACAATTATGTACTGACATAAAATATCAAATAATCCGGCTAACAGGTGCCGGTGGCTAAAAGCCGCACAAAGTATAAGCAGGAGTGGTGGAGAAGAAACCCACTCGAGTCCTCGAACCGCCATGCTCCTAGTATGCACCATGGATGTCAGGAAGGAAGATCGTGTCCTCCGCTCTGCTACGAGATCTGGCCAAACAAAACCAGCGGGGTCAGCCCCGAATAGCAAGTACCGCCGAAGGGGCACAAGAGTTAAGATAAAAATCCAGTTAATAGAATGATTGATAATAGTAATACTTATGCTACTATTATAGGGTAGCGCAACATCCTCGAACCCATATGGCACCCTTACAACCAAACAAGGACAAAAGGTGCCGCATGGAGTCGGGACGTGTCGTACTCTATAACTTTTACATAAGTTAAAACGTAGAAACAATAAAATCTCCTGATCGTGACTTCGGTCTATAGCCTATCGTAGCACAATAACCAATCCAACAATCAAATAAGAACATGGATTGGATCATGTACCATGATAGACCATGTTCCTCAGTCATTCACAGAAGTAACACTTCACAACCAGAATAAGTCTTCCGTTCATAACTTCGGTCCACAGCCTGTCATAGTACGATAACCAACCCAACAATCAAACAAGAACATGGGTTGGATCACGTATCATAACAGTCCGCTTCCCTCAGTTATTCGCGAAAGGTAATAGGATACAAGCAAGTCGTTTCCACGGCCAATCAAGTCTACAAGTTTCTAGTGGGACGAGGTTATCCTCGCGTCATGTTATTTAGAAATCCTCAGATCGTATCTTTCCAGCAAGGCTAGCCAACCCAGGGGTTTGCGTAGACAGATATTATTGAGCACAGGTCCCTCGTAAGGCCACCATGCCAAAACATATAATATTTAGCAGGAATTAATCGGATACAGTCATCCACTCGTTGTAGATGGCACAGTATTCGTGGAGACCAGCCGGCGCATCAAGACAATATCTCAAGGCGGCTGGTGTAACACGATCTCGAGATTCTGCCCTCCCCATGCATCTAGTATATTTAGTTGCCTAGTTTAACCCTAGGTGAAATCTTGGACTCACATGCTGTGGCCTGCATGATTATCCTCCTAAAGTCGTACTCTAGTACGAGTACCCCAAGAGAGGATCCATGTCAATCAGTATGTCAACATGTTCTACCCTCCTTGGTGTAATGCATTATTGCAAATACGCCATGTGGGGTTACGAGTCATTTGTCGAGCATGAACAAGAACTGGGACATTCAGGTACATGTATCAGGTAAGAACACTTTGTTCACCGGGGTCACGTTAGTGCTCATATCATGCTCAGGACAAAAGGCGTAAGGATATATAGCTTACACAAACATTTACATATATATACAAGCAATATAAAATAAATAAATAAAAATATATATAGGGGAGTCCAGGTCAGGGCGCGCTGGGTCAAAGTGCGCTGGGTCAGAGCGCGCTGGGTCAGAGTGCGCTGGGGTCAAGCGCGCTGGGTCAGAGTGCGCTGGGGTCAAGCGCACTGGGGTCAAGCGCGCTGGGTCAGAGTGCGCTGGGGTCAAGCGCGCTGGGGTCAAGCGCGCTGGGTCAGAGTGCGCTGGGGTCAAGCGAGATGGGGTCAAGCGCGCTGGGTCAGAGTGCGCCGGGTCAGAGCGCGTTGGGTCACGAGAGAGCTGCGTCCATCGCTAAAAAGCGCTGGGCCAAGGGGCTGCACGCGCCAACTGCTACAGGGTCATCTCCTTCCTCTTGGCTGAGAGCAAGAACACCATGAGACCTGGAACTTCTAGGGACCATAAAATCCTCATCCTAAGCCCAAATTGGGACTTCTATAGGTCAAAATGGGGTAGAACAAAATTTTCTACAACATGGAACAATCAAAACTTGAAAATAATAAAGTTTGCTAGATCAAAACCAAGGAAATCCGGAAATGGTTAAAACTTAGATCTACAAAAATTAAAGCTTCAAAATGGAAAATTTCAAGTTCTAAACTAGTATAGATTGAGAAGAAGAACATATTTTGACAAATAATTTTGTAAGAAAACATTAACAAAATTTATGGATCCATCTCTTGAGCAAGTTGGCACTTGCCTTGGTTGGTGGAGGAAATAAATGAGAGGAGAGAGAATGAGATGAGTTATATATATATACATATAGAATCTTGAACCCAAGGGTTCATGATGAACCATTGGTGAACCAAAAATAGGTTACCCAAATGAGCCAAAACTGTAGGCCCAAATGCAGAAAATAAATTACGAAATAATATTTTGTCGAATATTTTGGGAAATGTATGAAGAAATACAGCATAATAAATATCGTATAAATACAAGGTAGATACAATTTATCGGTTTACGTATTAAAATATGTATTCCAGGATCGAAGAGTGACAAAAGATGGTGCATCCAATACGGATCACTTGAGTGAGTTCCAGGGCGTGGTGGACCAGCTATCCTCGATGGGAGTCAAGTTCGACGACAAGGTTCAAGGACTTTGGTTGCTATGTACATTGCCAGACTTGTGGGAGACCGTACGAGTATCTATGATCGCTTCTGCTCCAGAAGGCGTGGTCAGTCTGGAGTTTGCCAAGAGCGGGGTGCTGAATGAAGAGATGCGGAGACGTTCTCAAGGCACTTCTTCCATATCCCACTACTCAGAGGCATTGGTTTCAGAGAGCCACGGAAGGGGCAAAAGCAGGGGTCTAGGTGGTGGCAGAGACAAGAGCAGAGAAAAGTCCAAGGGTCGGTACGAGGACTCGGAGTGTTACCATTGTGGCAAGAAGGGCCACATCAAGCGTAACTGTTTCGCTCAGAAGAGAGAGAAGAAGGGCGACAAGGGGAAGCAAGATGAGAACACTACAGCGACGGCTTCGATACATGGAGGCGATGTGATCGTCGTAGGTGATGAGGTTATCACAAATCTCGCCTGCGATGACAATTCTTGGCTGGTGGACTCAGGTGCTTTAGCGCATGTATCTCACAACAGGGCACTATTTGTCACTTACACGACAGGCGATTGTGGAGTATTGAAGATGGGCAATAGAGATGTGTCAACGGCGGTTGTCGTTGGAGATGTGCATTTGAGGACGAAGACGGGTGCAGTTCTTGTTCTCAAAGATGTTCGTCATGTCCCTGATATCCGTTTTAACCTGGTGTCGGTTGGAAGGTTGGATGATGAGGGATTCTTCAGTCTCTTCGGGAATAGTCAGTGGAAGCTTTCCAGAGGTTCGATGGTGATTGCCAGAGGAAGCAAGAGGTCCGGTCTCTACTATATGGAGGGGAGCGCACAGGGATCACAGGAGGTGAACGCCGTCAGTGATGCGTCTACCGAGTTGTGGCACTTGCGGCTCGGCCATATCAGCGAGAAGGGATGAGCTACTTGGTGAACAGGAAGGTGATTCCAGGGCTCAAGTCTACAAAGTTGGAGAAGTGTACGCACTGCTTAGCTGGGAAGCAAAATAGGGTGTCTTTCAAAAGTCACCCAAGTTCAAGGAAGCTGGCGTTGCTCGAGTTGATTCACTCGGATGTCTGCGGTCCTATGAAGGTAAAATCTATTGGTGGTGCTTCTTACTTTGTAACTTTTATTGATGACTATTCCAGGAAGGTTTGGATCTATGTTTTAAAGACCAAGGATCAGGTGCTGCCTACTTTTAAAGAGTTTTAGGCTTTTGTTGAAAGAGAGACGGGTAAGAAGTTATTGTGTGTTCGGTCCGACAACGACGGCGAATACATTGGTCCCTTTGATGCGTATTGCAGAGAGCAAGGAATACGACACCAGAAGACTCCGTCTAAGACACATCAGCTCAATGGTATAGCGGAGCGCATGAACATGACACTGATGGAGAGGGTGCGGTGTTTGCTGTCAGAAGCAAACTTGCCGGACAGTTATTGGGGTGAGGCTCTTCTCACAGCTGCTTATGTTATTAATTTATCTCCTAGTGCTCCTTTGCAGGGTGATGTGCCTGACAATGTATGGTACGGCAAAGAGCCGTCATACAATCACCTGCGAGTGTTTGGCTGTAAGACCTTCGTGCATGTACCGAAGGACGAGAGGACCAAACTTGAGCCGAAGACGAGGCAATACGTTTTTGTCGGCTACGGTCGGGATGAGTTTGGCTATAGACTCTACGACCCGGTGGAAAGAAAGCTCTACAGAAGCAGGGACGTAGTATTCGTCGAGGATCAGACCATGACCAACACTCAGGATTTCGAGACGCCTTATGAGGCTGAGGAATTGCCTAAGTTAGAGTCATTTTGCTTCGAGCAGTTTCTAGAGGACATCGCAGAGGATCCAGTTATGGGGGAGCCAGTACATGGAGTTGTTTTCAACCTTGATCACCAGCCTGCTGATGATGGTCAGGGTGTCCCTCAGGAGGATAAGCATGCCTGAGAGGCAGTTCCTGAAGGGGAGGAGGCTGTTGGTATACAGCCAGCACCAGTGGCTCCACTGAAAAGGAGCGACAGAGAGCGTCGACCATCTACGAGATACTCACCGGATGAGTATGTGCTACTGACTGACGGAAGAGAGCCCGAAAGTTTTACAAAGACTATGGAAGACGAACAAAGGCAGGAGTGGATGCAGGCTATGCAGGAGGAGATGAGTTCCTTACACGCCAATTCCACTTATGAGCTGGTACGGTTGCCAAAGGGCAAGAAGGCTTTGAAGAATCGATGGGTGTTTAGAGTGAAGCTGACGGATGATGCTACTCACCCTCGATACAAAGTGAGGCTGGTAGTTAAAGGCTACGGTCAGCGAAAAGGCGTAGATTATGATGAGATCTTTTTGTCTGTCGTTAAGCATTCATTTATTCGGGTGGTGCTAGCATTGGTAGCCAGTCTCAACTTGGAGGTCGAGCAGATGGACGTGAAGACGACATTCCTCCACGGTGACCTTGAGAAGGAGTTACACATAGAGCAGCTAGAGGAATTCTGTGAGAAGGACAAGTCACATTTGGTCTGTCGGTTAAGGAAGAGCTTGTATGGTCTGAAGCAGGCTCCGAGGTAGTGGTACAAGAAGTTCGAGTTGTTTATAGGAGAGCATGGCTATGCACGGACGACGTCGGATCACTGTATATTTGTGAGGTATTTTGTCGATGATAATTTTATTGTTTTATTGCTCTATGTAGATGATATGCTATTAGTGGGTCGGAATGCCACTAGGATAGAGGAGTTAAAGCGCCAACTGGGCACGGCCTTCTTTATGAAGGATTTGGGTGCAGCAAAGACTATTCTTGGGATGAAGATCAGCCGAGAGAGAGAGAGTCCAAGTTGCTACATTTATCCTAAAAGAAGTACATTCACCGGGTAGTTCAGCATTTCGGTATGGACGGGTCGAAGAAAGTGAGCTGTCCCCTTGCGGCCCACTTTAAGTTCACTGAGGAGCAGTGTCCATCTACCGAGGACGAAAAAGAAGATATGGAGCGGGTTCCATATGCTTCAGCTATGGGGATCCTTATGTATGCTATGGTGTGTACGAGGCCAGACATCGCTCATACAGTTGGCACAGTTAGCAGGTATCTTTCAAATCCTGGAAGGGTACATTGGAGTGCGGTCAAGTGGATTCTACGATACCTTCAGGGCACTGCCGATTGGAGACTTTCTTTTGGTGGTGACGAGCCAAAACTGGTTGGGTATACCGACGCTGATATGGCTGGAGATGTAGACACGAGGCGATCGACATCGGGCTATGTGATGATGTTTGCTGGAGGAGCAGTATCGTGGCAGTCGCGGTTGCAGAAGTGTGTTGCCTTGTCGACGACAGAGGTAGAGTACATTGCGGCGACGGAGGCTTGCAAGGAGTTGCTGTGGTTGAAAAAGCTGTTGCAGGAAATGGGGCTGAAGCAAGAGCAGTATACTTTGCTTTACGATAGCCAGAGTGCCATTCACCTTGTGAAGAACCAGACATTTTATACTAGGTCCAAGCACATTGAGACTCCGTATCATTGGATACGAGATATGGTTGAGAAGAAGGACGTGATGCTTGAGAAGGTCCATACTGATGACAATGGAGCGGACATGATCACGAAGGTTCTACCAAGGGGAAAGTTTGAGTACTGCAGGCGGATCGTCGGGATGACGAGTTCCTCCACCTAGTTGTAAGGGGGAGATTTATTGGAGTGGGTGGGGTTCCCAACCTATGTGGAGAATACCCCGGAGAGCGACGAGTGCCATCCGTGTGTCGGAGAAGCTCGGGGAGTGCATGGATTTTATTTTGGTACATATATGGTAAGGAAATATATGATTGGATTTTCATATTTACTTTGATTATATATTTATGATTGGACCCTTCATATAGTAGCTTTTCATATAATTGGGCTTCCAATTGTGGCAAGCCAATTATGATTGGATTTCCATTAAATATATGATTGATGTATATTAGAAGTTCCCATATATATTGGCCTTCCATGTATGGATTACCAAGGGCTTATAAAAGGGTGATGCATGCTAGTTGTAAAATCATCTCAAAACAAGAGTGCTTACAATCTTTGTGAGAGAGAGAGGATTAAGGACTATTGTGAAGGAGAGATTGTTTCGAATAATTTTTTGGCATCTCTTGTTCTTCGGAGTCTGCAATCAAAAATGTTCTTCTTTCAAGTGAGTTGTGGTGATCCGTGTTGGATCGGGAGGAGCTTGTAGAGGGTGTATTCTCTTTATTCCATTAGTGGAGGTTCTTCAGGGTTGGACTCCAATCGTCCTGTAGTTTTTCCCGTAAGGGTTTTCCACGTCAAAAATCTTTGTGTCTGCGAACGTGTTTGGCATTTTTGGTTTGTGTGCTTTTGCTCGATTCTCTCGCAGGACTTTCTGGTTTGGGGAAACGGTTTTCGCGCTTCGTTCCCAACAACCGGTTGCTTTGAACGAGTTGCAGTGTCTTTGCTTCCTCATCGTCTAACTTGAGAGGTTGCCTTTGGTTCTCCGATAGTTATTGGTTTTCAATAATTCTTCCAGCTTGACGTGCCTTGCGCTCTGATGCAGTAGAGTGTTTTCTTTTAGGACCGGTGTCAACGTCCTTCTTCTTTGGGTCACGACTATTAATATTGAAATTTAATTAACAAAGATTAAAATTTAAAAATAATCAAGTTTTGGCATTTTAGGACTGCCAAAACTTTTGGCAGTCCTAGCAGCAAGTAGAACTGCCAAAAATTTTGGTAGTCCATATAAGCCCACGTCCTGAGTTTTTTTTTAATTTTGATTTATTTATTTGTTTTTAGTTTAAATATTTTCTAGTTAGAAAATAAGTTTTATTTTTAAATTCTAGTATAGATATTTTGAAAAGAAAGGAGTTTTACCAAATTTATTTTTAAGGAGATTTTATATTTACAAAAATATAATTATTTGATTTATTATTATCATTTATTTTAAATGATTTGAATTTATAAATTGTTTTAAATATTGTTTGATAACATTAGATATTATTTGGATTTAGATTCAATCAATCTAATTGATTGAATTAAATCTATAGGACAAGATTTGTTCCAAAAATCATATTTCTTCCCTAATTAGGGAATCCCCAACTCCTATATATAGAGGGGCCTTCCTCTATTTTCTTCCCACAATCCACAAGTCCACAAACACCATTATCGTGCGCGCACCGTGTCCGTGTCAACTTTTCCTTCCAATATTTTATTTACAAATTACGGTTCTTCCGTGTCCGACATACAGCCCATGGGCCGGATTGATGAATATTAGGTTTGGGGATTTAATTTAGTGGTATTAGGTTTTGATTCATTGGGTTTTTCCAATATATTAGTTTGATGGGTCGGGTTGACAGGCCTTGGGTTGCTGGGCTGTCTGCGAGGCCAAGAAAAAGAAACAATAGTAAGGGAAAAAGGAATTTATGTATTAGTATTGTATGTATTATTATATATATGTATATTATTTTTTTTTCTTTAGTAGTATTATTATTATTATTAGGTCATTAGTAATTAATTATAATTATTTTACGTAAAATATATAGTATTGAATTTAGCCCTACATTATTTTCAAATTGGGTTTAGTTTTAAAATAATTTTCTAGATTTTTAAAGTTTTATCTAAAATATATTTTCTCTAGTGAAATATAGTTTTCAAGTATCTATTAAGTTGTAAATGTATTTCTAACTAATCTATTAGTATGTCTCTTTAATAAGTTTATATAAAAGCTTATAATTACTTTCTAAATGATTTTAAATAGTACATATATTTAGCATATATATGGGAGCGGATCAAAAGCCCCCCTTAGAAAGTCCCCCCAAAACTCCCCTCACTCTAATTCGTAATATTAATGTTAATATTAATGTTAATGTTAATATTAATTTTTTTTTAATTTTTTTATATATTAATATTAATGTTAATATTAATGTTAATGTTAATATTAATTTTAATGTTAAGTTTAATCTTAATTTTAGTATTTAATGTTAACATTAATATTAACATTAATATTAACATTAAATTACGGATTAGAGTAAGGGGGGTTTTTGGGGGGCTTTCTAAGGGGGGCTTTTGATCCGCTTCTATATATATATATATATATATTTTTTTTTTTTTTTTTTTTTTTCTAAAAACAAATCTGTTTCGATTCATTATATCTTGACCGTGACTAGTCATATGTTCCTATTTCTTGTGATGGTGACTACTTCATATCGACCCTAAGCTAATTGGACCATTCCGGACCCAATGGCACGGTCTGTTCATCATTTGGGGTCGTCTTGCGTAGTTATGACATCCACGACTATCTTGTGCCAACATGATTATGTCACACTTCAACTGCAACCTAACTTGAGGCAAGTACACTATTGCTTATTGTTCTTATTACATTATAATGCTATCTTTCATTGTGTTTCATTGAGTATCATGTTGAGACACGATTGTGACACGATAGGCGTGTTGAATCATTGTTCGTTTATTGATTGTTTAGTGAGTCAGGAGGAAAAATGCTTAGTAGGTATGTGAACAAAGTCCAATGATTGTTATTGTGGATAGCTAAGTCATACACCTCACATGGGTTAGTCGTACCTTTTTATTATGGATAGCCATCCATGATGTGCCGTATTAACCTAAGCCGTTCACATGTCGAAAAGTATTTTAAACATTGTCTGTTTACTTGTACATCTTATTGCTAGTTGTCTCGTTCATACATGTTCTTGCTAGGTATTTCTAGTACATGTTTATTGTTTCCAGTTCATTTACATGTTCCTTTATTGTTTTACTGCATCTCTACTATCTAGCTTATTTTGTATTAAATTACATAAATGCAATAGGGTTGTACTTTACTTCTTTTCTGACTTGATCATTGCAGGTGACTTGGCATGCTTCATACTTTTGCGCTAAAGACCATAAGGGTGGAGATAAAGACCTTGGATGCTGACCTTAGATTCTAGATTAGATAGTTCTTTTATTTTTAGTTGGTTTGTTCCCGAATGTCATTTTCAGTGTATTATTGGATTTATAATTTAAAATTGTTGTGAATGAGCAAATAGATGTGCTTTTGTTATATTTTAGATTGATATCGAGACCTAAACAGCGTACTACCGCTGATGCTTGCAGGGTAGGCTGGACTTGGCTACGAACTCGTATATGAAAAGCGGGTGCGGGTCATGACAGACCTAAACTACAGCAAATCCTGTTTAGGGCTGCCAAAAAATTTGGCAGCAGTTTAGGTCTGCCAAAAAATTTGACAGTTCTACATGCTGCTATGACTGCCAAAGTTTTTGGCACTCCTAGGTAATTTTTATGTTGTAGGACCTTATGAATAATTTCTGTATACATGTAATTTTTGATCTGTCATCACTAGGTAATTTTTTGTATACAATAATTTTTGACAGTCCTAAACTCCATCTTCTCCATACAATAATTTTTTTCAAAATATTTAACAGTCCTAGGATTAGGAATAATTTCTTCCAATTTTTTTTTTCCAAAAATAATAATATCAACCGAATACAATAAGCATTAGAGTTTGTACCTTTTTTGTGAGGAACATTTGGGTGCCATTTCTAAAATTGGGAACAAGATTGGGAAGGAATTTAGGATTTTGTTGGAGATGGAAATGGTGGAGAAGGAAGTAGGGGTTTGAGAGATTTTGGGAAGAGAGTGAAAGGTTGAAATGAAAGTAAAAAAATTGGGTTTTGGGGGGAAAGTAAAAAATGGACTGTTCTGAGTAATTTTTTCTCTAAATTGGGTTAGTCACAACCCTGGACTAGCCCTGAATAAGAAATGAGGTGCCCTTATAATTAGCCCTATTCTTTTGTATGATTTCATCTACTAATTAAGCCTTTCTTTTGCATCTAATAAGCCTTTTTCAAGTTCTTTTTTGGTTTATGTTACTTATTTGCTTGATGACAGCGCATTGGATTTAGAATTAGACAAATCAGCTAACTACGTGTGTTAAAGTCCAAAGATTCATTCTATTTCCTATTTTTCCAAAGAGTGCTTTGAATTTGAGTCGGGGGACGTCGAAAACATGTTCAAACAGTGTATAAAAGGTACATTCGGGATAAAATCACCCACAAATCAAATTCTCAAAAATGTCAATTGCCAATATTATTCATCCCACTAGTAAAAGCACATGTGCGTATATTTTTCTTTCTTTCTAATCTTACCAAAAATTTATTTAAATATTTAAATTTAAATTAAGATTTGTTATATATATATATATATATATATATATATATATATATATATATATATATATATATATATATATAAGATTTGTAAAAATAAATTAAATTTTAATTATAATTTGTTACAGATATATGTGGATAAAAAGCAAGGGTATTCGATTATGCAGAAGAAAAATGAGAAAAAGTTTAAAATTATACTCTTCCGTAATTTTTAGTGGATAAAAAAGATATTCGATTATGCGAAAGAAACATTAAAATTATATTATTCTGTAATTTTTTTAAAATGAAATGGTTAATGATATACATACGACTTATATGGCTTAATTTGGAACCATTTTGAACCCCCTTATAATAGTAGAGATGAAGGCAACTAGAATATAACATTTTGAAGGAAAAGGCTAATTAAATGGGCCATGAGCACATTACAGAGAGCGAGAGCAAACTGAGCATGCTCATATCAACTTAAATGTTACACTATCTTACAACAAATAATTTTCTAGCCTTAGATTGCAATTCATGAGTGGCTTGCAAATATAGTCCTCAAAATGTACAAATTACAAGAGAAGAGGTTCATCCTAATGAAGTACACAAGAAGCCCCAAAGCAATATATATATACAGTTACCATTAGTGTCCGGCTCCTTGACAGCAACAAAGTATGAGATTATGTTTGTTTGGTTCCATCTTTCAGGCTCTCAGCCTCGCTTTAATCGCATCTGCCTGTATTTCCATGCCACTTGAATGCGTATTGCCGCTATATTTCTCCAATATGGCGACTCGTATCTTACATAACCAAACAATGAGAGTAGTCAGTTCCAAAGGATTCAAAGATCAATACATCTATAATGATGAGATGAACATAATTTTTTTTATATAATGTACTTGAAACTCATTTTTTCTCTGAACTGGTGCATATGACAATTGACTTGTATCCTTTGCTAAGCGAACCTCTTATACTTGTCTTTATTTGAGGTTCTCTAATGAAATTGGTGAAGGGGTCTTGTGAATACGAGATGAACTATTTAAAGGAATCTGTTCCTCGAGCCACACCAAAAGGAACATCCTTTGTGGAGGTTACGATATGCCTTCTTCTCCCACTTGCTACTAGGATGGCATAATTATTTCTTTCTGATAATCCAGAGAAATGGTAACATTGCAAAGCCAAAATCCAACAGGGTTGGCCAATTACTAAAATCAGTCATTGATGCTCCTACTGAATCTAGGTAAGGTGATGTGTCCCTCTAATATTAGAAAAACAATGGTGGCAACTGATGGTTCGAAACATGAAATCAAACTATTGAGGGATAGATTGTCCATTAAGTAGACTATGAGCCTAACTTTTAGGTTTTAGCATGCGACAACAGAAGATAATGTCAACGTAGAGATAAATACATCATATCAAGCCATTGACATCATATACTTTTTAATCCAGTTAATTGGTGACTTGTTAGCCTTGGGGAAATGGAAGGTATATGTCTTTTAACTTGTTATTACATCAGGAACAAGAACTAACCCAAATAAGGGAATTATGTTTCAAATTTCCAATGCCTCTTTTGGCTTATACAATGCCATAGAGATTACTGCAATTTCCGCTAGCATAATTTATCAACTCTCTCTCTTTAAAGACTCCTTAATCTAGGAGAACTTGAAGGTTTTCCCTCCCATTGCATGAGCGTAACCTGTATGACCAATAAGGTTTTCCTACTTGCCAACTAAACTTCTAAGCAATGTTACCTGGAATGCAGAAGATATGGTACATGGAATGAAAAATATTACCCACCAAGTAATGTTTCCTACTTGCTATGGATCGAGGTAGGCTTCTTTGGAACATTTTAGCATAAAGAACATAATTCTGGAATGTGGCATAGGGGTGAGCATTATTCAATTTTTGACCGAGAATCGAACCGAATAAGAGATTCAGTTCGGTTTGAAAAAAATTCGGTTCATATTCGGTTTTGAAAATACTAAAATTCTTAGTTCGGTTTTGGGTTTCGGTCCAACGGAAAACCAAAAACCGAAAACCGAGTAAGACTTATGAAATTATGTAAATACCCTCAACTCTATGCATATTTTATGATTAAAATGTGTATATTTTTTGTATATTTTGAAAACAACAATTCTATGTATGATTTTAAAGCCCAAGTTTGATAATTTAACAACTAGTCCAACTTTGTTTCAACTTTGAAAATACAACAATTGTATGTATAAAAATTGTATTTTTAATATAATTTAACCATAGTCCCAACTTTGGGCCCTACCCATTAAATAATAAAAATAGCCCAACAAAACAAACCGAATCGATTAGATCGATTTTGTTCGGTTTCGGTTATGGCCAATTTCGGTTCAGTTTGGATTTTTAGAATTTCGGTTCATTCGGTTATGACTATTTCGGTTTGGTTGAAACCGAATGCTCACCCCTAATGTGGCATGCGTTCCAATCGTGTGTGACCATTTGATTCAGCTTACAACTATTCGGTTTAGGATTTAGAATAGGACTTAGGTTTCATCCTTTCTCCCTCTAGAATGTTTTTGATTGTTAGATTTACAATTATGGGACAAATAGCAAACAATATCTATGTTGTTTTCATGTAACTCTGCTTCTAGTTATACAGAAAAAAAGTGCAAGGAATAAAATGATCATTAGGTCCCAAATTTACGAGAGAAAACAAACGACTTTTCCCACAATGGCACTTAAATATATTGAAACTGAGGCAATTGAGGCGACAGATGAATAATCTTGAAGACATTATCACTAACATGACGTGTGATATTACGTATAGCTCCCTGGGATCTGAGGAGAGATTAAAACCCTGTTCTGTTCAGATAAAGATCTAAAATAGATCTTCATTTGAAAATCCTTGGACAAAGGCAATTCAAAGATGGCTAAATAATCAAAATCAGGGAAGAAAAACAACTCCACTTAAATAGTTAACTAAAAAGAAATCGGAAAGGAAGACTCTCTTTTTTTTTATGCAAGCCCTTAGATACTGGGTGAATTTCAGATTGTTGCAGTTTGTGATGTCTAACAGCCACGTCTTCTAACTTCTATAGCATGAATCATGGTACTTCATTAGGAAGGCAAACCCATACTGGGTATTGGTACTAGGGTACACCTAGATGCATATGGCATATGCACCCTTTTCTTTTCTTTTTTTTCCTGTATGCCTTGGTACTCCGTGGGTACATTGACCCAGGGCACAAATTATAAAGAAAAAGTTTCAAATATAATAAATTGAACTTGAGACCTCTTGGATGAAAGACCCCTTCACTTACCAACTATATAACCATTCTAATGTAAATTTTTCGTAATACATTAATAATATTAGGACAAAGAAGACTATATAACGTGATACAAAAAAATCGGTGGTTAGGGTCCACCCCCCAACCCCACCCAGCAATAAGTCCATGTATACTATGTAAATTAGGAACATTTAGATATAAGAGAGGAAAATTAGTAGAAATAGTAAGATTAAGAGAGAGAAAAGAGAGGAAATCACTGGCGAATTAAGAGAGAGGAGTGAATATGATAGAGAAAATCAGGATATATACATATAGAAACAGCTAAAAAGGATATTTGCATGTCTTATATGGTATGAGAAATCTCCCATCAATAAAACAGAAAAGAAGACTTTTTTGCAAAGCCTATTGCATTTCTTAAGCAAATATTTTCCTTGTCATCAGAAAGAGTAACTATTGAGAGTATTAATGGGCTTTTAGTCACACATCGGTTAGAATAATAGGGAGAGGGGTTAGCCTCTCCTATATAAGTGTAGCTACACATCAATAATAAACAAGTCAATTATTCTACTAAATTCTATTTGGTATCAGAGCCACCACCTCTCTCTCCACCAAACCCTAGCCGCCATCCCACTCCACAAAACCCTAATCCTACTCCACAAAACCCTAACCCTACCCCACAAAACCCTAGCCGCCACCCCCAACCCCTTCCCACCTTCTCTGCCCCCACCCGCCCTGCCTCCGCCCGCCTCCCCTCCCCCTCAGCACCGCCCGGCCTCCGCCCGCCTCCCCTCCTTCGCCTCCAGCACCGCCGCCCCGCCCCCCCCCCCCCCCCCCCCCCCCCCCCCCACCGTCGTCCCACCCCCTCTCCTTTCACATCGGCCTCCACCCCCCACCGGCCCTTCTCCTCCTTGTCGTCCGGCCATGCGACCTCCAGTCGCAACCCGGTATGGGACATGAGGAGCGGCTCTCAGAGACGTCGCTACCGCTGAATGAGGAACAGTAGACGTGGAGAGGACAGTGACCAAAGGTGCAGACGGTCTCGATCTATCTTGTTGATGGAAGAGGAGAAGACGAAGATGATGGAGACGATCTACAGCAAGCTGATGGCCAAAGAGATGAAGGCTTTGGTCGACGATCTCTTCTCCAGGAGGCTGACCGAGACTAGTTTCCGTCCTGCACACACACATGTGGATCCTTCACCATACAAAATGGCGAAGTTAGAGAAACTGGAAGTAAAGTTTGAGGGTACTTCCAATTATTTGAAGTGGTCGCGTCAGGCGATACGGACACTGAAGGCAAGAGGCTTGGTGGGTTATGTGAATGGTCAAACCAAGCACCAGAAGATCACTCCTCACGGGAGTTTGCTGTGTGGGAGATCGTCAACAATATTGTAGCAGGATGGTTGACAGCCTCCTTGACCAAGTGTCGGGCAACGTAGAGGCAATGGAGGGAGCCGGTGATATTTGGATGACACTGAAGGACATGTACTTGGGGACGGGCAACCCTATGAGAGTCTTCCAACTACAGGATGAACTTGATAAGGTAGTCCAAGAAGATCATACCATCTCCGAGTATGCGTTGTGCTGAAGAAGTATTGGTCAGATCTCGACCACTATGATCCCATTGGTGTAGAAGATGAGCAAGTGGAACCAACATTTGCGAACCATTACCAGAAGTTCATGGAGTATATCTCGCGACAGAGGATGATGAAGTTCCTGAAGGGGCTCAATCCAGCATTCGAGAAAAGGAGGAATGTGCTACTCGCACAACCCGGACTGCCATCACTAGAGGAGGTCATTGCTGGTATGGCACAAGAAGAAGCACGGTTGAAGTTGATGCCCAGCACCACTAACACTCCGGGAGAGAAATCAGCTCTAGCAGTTTTTAACCCAAACCCTTCAGAAGGGGGAGGGTGCTACAACTGTGGAGACCCATGACACTTCATTGGATTCTGTACGAAGCCTATGAGAGGCCAGTCCAGCGATCGTGGACGCGGCCGTGGAGGACGTCGAGGTAGCAGAGGAGGCTATGTCGGTGGCAGAGGACATTATTCTGGAGGGCACAAGACAAACCTGACAGAAGGGGGATTTAAAAATCAGTCATCCGATGTGACCCCTAGTGAGAGAGAGATGTTGAAAATATGGAGGAACATGAAGCTGGGAACCAGCGACAGTCGTGCCAACACTGCTGGAACGTCGACTCCAACTACCTCCGGGGGTAACATCACATACTATGCCAGTATAAGCACAGGTATATCTGCTCATGCCCTTGTATCTACCCACAAACCAGGAAGTGTAAATTGGATAATTGACTCTGGGACATCCTGCCATGTTACGGGTGCCCGTGATGAGTTCCAAGATTACACTCACCTGATGACACCTGAAAGCATTCAGTCTGCTGATGGTACTGCTAGACCTATTGTGGGTAAAGGGACAGTTGAATGCACCCCTTCGATGTGTCTTACTGATGTCTTGCATGCTCCATCCTTTCCTGTTAATCTATTGTCCATAAGTGCCATTGTTCTTCAACTTAATTGTGCTGTTTTCTTTGACATTTCGAAGGTTATTTTTCTGGAAAAGGGAACGGAAAGACAGTTGGAGACTGGCACTTGGCATAAAGGACTATGGTACTTGGACAGGGGTGAGCTGGATACAGCACTGGCAGCACTGGTGGATGAAGCACAACCGGAGGAGCCGCGAAGTACCGTAGAAGAAGAATTATTACTCCAACATCAGCGCATGGGACACTCTTCATTTAGTCTACTTAGCCGAATGTTTTCATCTATGTATCAAAAAGCTAATAAGCAAAAGTTGGTTTGTGATGCTTCTGAACTTGGAAAACACACCAGAAGCTCTTATGTGAGTTTTGGAAATAGAAGTTTAGCTGCTTTTGATATGATACACTCTGATGTGTGGGAACCTTGTCCTACAACTGCTGTTAATGGTTTTAAGTGGTTTGTCATATTTATTGACTGTCATACTCGTGTCACCTGGGTATACCTAATGAAGAGTAAGCGTGATGTCTTTGCATCCTTTTAAGACTTCCATCGCAGGATTTTAACACAGTACGGTGCCAAAGTGAAAATTTTGAGGTCTGACAATAGGACAAAATATACCAACAAAACCATTGAGGAGTACTTATCAGCCAATGGGATACATCATCAGACTTCATGTGCCTATACACCAGTACAAAATGGCATGGCGGAACGGAAGAACAGACACCTGTTGGAAGTGGCAACGTCGATGATGTTTGCTACGAATGTTCCGAAATACTTGTGGAGACATGTCGTGTTGACGGCTGCATACCTTATCAACAGGATGTCCTCTCAGATGTTAGGATGGAAGACACCGTTTAAGATGCTTATAGGTGAGAACAAGTACATTGTTCCCACAAAAGTATTTGGTTGTGTATACTTTGTGAAGGATAATAGACCTGTAGTAGGAAAATTGGACCCTCGGACAGTGAAGCGTGTCTTCGTTGGCTACTCAGGGACTCAGAAGGGATATTCTTGCTGGAGTCCAGTGGAGCGAAGACTCTTTGTGAGCATGGATGTTACATTCGGAGAGATGGAACCATATTATCACAATGGTTCAGGTGAAGGCACCGTATTTGGTGACACTCCTAACACAGGAGGTGTTAGGAATGAGGGGGAGATAGTCCCAAGCGTGGTTGTTGGGTCAGTTCCATGTCCAATGAAGGAAGTTAGTCCAAAAAAGCAGAAGGAGATAGCGGGAGTGAGGAAAGTGATGATGATGCATACAATCAGGAGGAAGGAAGTGATGCTCCAGTGCAGGAGGAGACTACAGAACATGGGGAGGAGCGAACTACAGAGCTCCAAGTCTACAGAAGAAGGAATCAACAATCCACTACTGTGCCTATTGCCCCTACTGTGCCAACTATGTCATGTCCCTCGCTTAACCCTGCCCCAACTCCTGAAGATGCACCTTCCGCACCGGATCCCTCTGATTCGGATGGTATGATCTCTTCTCCACTATCTCATATTCTCTTAAGAAGATCTTCTCGTAGTAATGCAGAAAAATCTTCTATTCGTTATGGTTATGAACATGATATTGCTTATTTTCTATCATACTCTAATCTATCCCCTACTTATGAAGCATTCATTGCATCGTTAGACACCATCTCTTTGCCTAAGTGTTGGCAGGAAGCAAAGGAAGATCCAAGGTGGAAAGCTGCAATGTTGGAGAAACTTGGGATACTGGAAAGAAATGGGACATGGAAACTTGTTCCATTACCTGAAGGAAAAAGGACAGTCGGGTGCAAATTGGTCTTCACGGTGAAGGAGACGCCAGAAGGAAAGGTGGAACGATACAAGACAATATTGGTTGCAAAAGGATTCACTCAGTCCTATGGCATCGACTATGATGAGACGTTTGCTCATGTAGCGAAGATGAGCACTGTAAGAACCCTGGTCTCTCTTGCAGCCAACCATGGGTGGCAACTTCATCAATTAGATGTAAAGAATGCCTTTCTTCAAAGAGATCTACAGGAGAAAGTATACATGGAGACTCCTCCTGGATTTTGCACGAGGCAGTCAGCAGAAAAAGTATGCAAGCTGAAGAAATCATTATATGGACTCAAGCAATCTCCTCGGACATGGTTTGAAAGATTCAGAAAAGCTGTCACGGACATGGGGTACAACCAGACTAATGCAGATCACACAGTATTCTTCCGACATGTGAGAGACCACGTTACCATACTTGCGGTATACGTGGATGATATAGTGATCACAGGTAACGAGGAAGGGGAGATTATCCAGCTGAAGAAGAAACTTGCCAAATAATTTGAAGTAAAGGACTTGGGAATGATGAGGTATTTTCTTGGGATCGAGGTAGCTCGAGGAAAAGATGGGATCGTCCTCTCTCAGAGGAAGTATGTACTAGACTTGCTCACAGAAACTGGTATGCTAGGATGTCGTCCAACAGTCACTCCGATTGACCAGAAAGATAAATTGGGGGCAGAGACAGGAGAGCCGGTTGATCGTGAAAAATATCAGAGACTTGTAGGCAGATTGATTTATCTGGGTCACACTCGCCTGATATCTCATTTGCTGTGAGTGTAGTGAGTCGTTACATGCACGATCAAGGAAGGGTCATATGGATGCAGTTTTTCATATTTTGAGATATCTAAAGGGAACTCCTGGAAGAGGGATATGGTTCAAGAACAATGGACACCTTAGTGTTGAGGGATACTGTGATGCAGATTGGGCAAGTTGCATTGATGACAGAAGGTCTACCTCAGGGTATTGTGTATTTGTTGGAGGGGGTGGGAGAAGTAACCTAGTCTCATGGAGAAGCAAGAAACAATCTGTGGTAGCTCGATCAACCGCTGAAGCAGAATATAGAGCTATGGCTCTGGGAGTGTCAGAATTGTTGTGGGTAAAAGCATTGCTGACAGAGTTGAATCTGGACCAAGGAACACCATTGCGTCTTCTGAATGATAGCCAAGTAGCACTGAGTATAGCTAACAATCCAGTTCAACATGATAGTACGAAGCACATCGAGATCGATCGATTTTTTATCAAGGAAAAGCTGGAGAAAGGAATACTAAAGCTCGACCATGTTCGCTCAGAAGAACAAATTGTAGATTGTCTTAGTAAGGGGCTTAATTCATTAAGTCTCGCTAAACTATGTAACAAGATGTGGATGATTGATATCTATCGCCCATCTTGAGGGGGAGTGTTGAGAGTATTAATGGACTTTTAGTCCCACATCGGGTAGAACAATAGGGAGAGGGGTTAGCCTCTCCTATATAAGTGTAGCTCCACCTCAATAATAAACAAGTCAATTATTCTACTAAATTCTATTGTAACTAAGAGAGAATTCATATGGATTTCTTAAATTTTTTATCCACCTTTTACTTCTCAATTTATCTGGTTCCGTGCTAACTTTTGTTATATATATTGTCTTTCTCATGTCAGACTTTTTCTCCAACAAAATTGGAAAGAAAATGTATTTTTATACGTATCTGTTTTATGCACAATTATTGTAAATTAATAGGTCTTAATTCAAAATTCGGAGACACAGAAACAATACCTACTTTGGACACGCCCTAGTGTATAGTGCCTATGACATGCTCGATATTTGTCCGATGTGAAGCAATACGGATACAACACCTCGAGGATATGTGTCCAATACGAAGCAATACAGACATAATTTCTGACTCAGCCCTAGAACCAACCCTAATTTTTTATTGATGCGAGACAATGATTTGGTACATTGGTGGAGATGAATCTTATCTATTTAATGGTGCTGGAGTTCTTGAAAGTGCCCTTGTCACTTGGTGAACCTGATCTGGAAGCTGTATTGTTCATGGAGAATGGTGATGACAATGAAGAAGAGGAGGGTGTTGATGATGCTACTTAAGAAGAATCACTATGTGTTCTATACTTTTGCACATTTGCTTGATTTTCGAAGACTGACTTATTTGTTGAATGTTACTATTTTGAAGTTGTAGTACCGACGTACCGGTACTGGACCTGAACCTATGCCTTACAGTAAAACAGATTATTATGCATGATACTAGCATGCATCATGCTTTCAGAGATTCCAAGCCTTATGGTTTTAATATACATATTAATACGATAATATAAAAAAATCGTAAGTCAGTTTAAAATCACTAGACCTATCGAATTAGATATCAAAATAGTAGGTGCTCTTAAAAACATACCATTTAATTCAGGGTATCAGGCATCTATTAAATGTTTATAGCCAAACTTAGAGAAGACAATTAAATTTTAGTCAATAAAGTTTCATAAAGAAAAGAAAACCTCAACAATAAGACAATGAAATAACATCTTTCTAAGAAGTAGAGATGGTTGCATAGCATGTGAAATTTACCTGATTGCTCCTTGAACACGAGGGTTGCGTAGGAACCGTGCAAATAGAACAGTTACTTCTTCCAAATCAGCAGCTCGGAGTGCAAAAGCTCTACATTTGTTAAACATTAACTGTCCGTAGAAAGAAAACAATCGATGGTCCTGGGAACCTAATTTTCCTCCATCTGCCAAGTAAATAACTGAAAACATTTATCCATGTATTGTAACCTCCAGTCGGTACACTGATGTACTCAAAAAAGATTTGATATTATATATCACGAGTAAGAGAAACTTTCCAAACCATAGTTACGGCGTACACCTAAACCCCCCATCTAACCATGTTCTGGTATGAGCATTTTGCTTTGAAGTACATTTCCAATCCGAATTGTACTCAAACCGTATCGTAAATTTGACGATGCAAATCAATCTTTGAAATCTCACAGTACACTTGCTTTTGCTAGAGACATCAGGAGATATCTTGAAAAGGAAAAAAAATCCATAATCTTAACACAAAGAAATTGTGAAAAGAACTTTTTTTCTTGTCAATTTGGGACTCAATAGCCACGCATTTCTTATGAAATTTGACTTTATAGTTTCTAACATTTCATCGCCTTGTAAGTCATTTATAATTTTATTTTGTTTTATGGTTTATTTACATTTTCTTTGGTTCGGCAATGTTGTACAATTTTATTTTGGAATGTTGCATTCTAGTTGATAATGTATGACTAAAAAAAGTTGACTTTACATCTTATTGAATGAATGATGTGTTTAACATTTTATTTTACAATTTTGCTCTAAGAAATTATTTCTCAATTTTCTTATCTATATAAGGTATTCATTCTGTATATGCATTACTGAGTCAAACTGAAGAAGTAACTAGAATTGACCCAATTCACATTTTAAAGCACACAGCAAACAGAATTGGTGAGAACCAACTCACCCTACACCTTCTACACCGAAATAAAGAGATGAAGCTTACCCATTCCCGATCAATACCATGGCCCATAACGTACCACTTTCCAGGTAACTGTTGTCCAACACTATTTGTTTTCAAGAAAATAACTAGTCCGCATAATTTTCATGAATATAACTTGTACATTTAAATTGGACTTTCTCTCATCCCTTGCATCTTATAACTTCTCCTACTAGGGAAAATGACAAAATACTTACTTTTTTTTACTGGACCAACTACACACTAGTTTTTATACGTAAATGTGATCTATGAATAAACATTTATCATGCATCAATCAAAAGAAGCTTTTTGTATAATAATTTCAGATTTGTTTAGATGAAACAAGCAAAGAATATGGTTAGTAGGTGTTGAGAGTATTAATGGACTTTTAGTCCCACATCGAGTAGAATAATAGGGAGAGGGGTTAGCCTCTCCTATATAATTGTAGCTCCACCTCAATAATAAACAAGTCAAATATTCTACTAAATTCTATTTGGTATCAGAGCCACCACCTCTCACCACCAAACCCTAGCCGCCACCCCTCTCCACAAAATCCTAACCCTACTCCACAAAACCCTAGCCGCCACTCCCTCACCACCTTCTCCGCCCCCTCCCCCCCCCCCCCCCCCCGCTGCCAGCACCGCCGGCCCCACCGCCGCCCCACCCCCCTCTCCGTCCAGCGACCCCCCTCCTTTCACGTTGACCTCCACCCCCTACCGGTCCTTCTCCTCCTTCTCGTCCGGCCATGCGACCTCCAGTCGCAACCCTGCATGGGACATGAGGAGCGGCTCTCGGAGACGCCACTACCGCTGAAGGAGGCACAATAGATGTGGAGAAGACGGTGACCAAAGGTGCAGACGGTATTGATCTACCTTGTTGATGGAAGAAGACGAAAATGATGGAGACGATCTACGACAAGCTGACGGCCAAAGAGATGAAGGCTTTGGTGGACGATCTCTTCTCTAGGAGGCTGACCGAGACTAGTTCCGTCCTGCACACACAGATATAGATCCTTCACCATACAAA
The DNA here is from genome assembly GCA_029216955.1 of Iris pallida. NCBI lineage: Eukaryota > Viridiplantae > Streptophyta > Magnoliopsida > Asparagales > Iridaceae > Iris > Iris pallida. Next base: position 5,921,866 of record JANAVB010031416.1, on the reverse strand, counting down.
ATGGCGAAGTTGGAAGTAAAGTTGGAGGGTACTTCCAACTATTTGAATGGTCGCGTCAGGCGATACGGACTCTGAAGGCAAGAGACTTGGTAGGCTATGTGAATGGTCAAACCAAGGCACCTGAAGATCACTCCTCACGGGAGTTTGCTGTGTAGGAGATCGTCAACAATGTTGTAGCTGGATGGTTGACAGCCTCCTTGACCGACCAAGTGTTGGACAACGTAGAAGCAATGGAGGGAGTCGATGATATTTAGATGACGCTAAAGGACATGTACTCAGGGAAGGGCAACCCTATGAGAGTCTTCCAACTGCAGGATGAACTTGATAAGGTGGTCCAAGAAGATCACACCATCTCCGAATATGTGCTGTGCTGAAGAAGTATTGGTTAGATCTCGACCACTATGATCCCATTGGTGTGGAAGATGAGCAAGTGGAATCAGCATTTACGAAACATTACCAGAAGTTCATGAGTATATCTCGCGACATAAGATGATGAAGTTCATGAAGGGGCCCAACCCAGCATTCGAGCAAAGGAGGAATGTGCTATTCGCACAACCCGGACTGCCATCACTAGAGGAGGCCATTGATGCTATGGCACAAGAAGAAGCACGGTTGAAGCGGATGCCCAGCACCACTAGCACTCTGAGAGAGAAATCAGCTCTAGAATTGTTAACCTAAACCCTTCAGGAGGGGGAGGATGCTAATTGCTACAACTGTGGAGACCCAGGACACTTCATCAGATTCTGTACGAAGCCTATGAGAGGTCAGTCCAGCGGTTGTGGACGCGGTCGTGAAGGGCGCAGAGGTGGCAGAGGAGGCTACGTCGGTGGCAGAGGACATTATTCTGGAGGACACAAGAAAAACCTGGCAGAAGGGGGAAGTTAGAATCAGTCATCCGATGTGACCCCTAGTGAGAGAAAAATACTGAAAATATGGAGGGACATGTAACGCCCCACAACGGAATACTGGAGAGCGGGGGCATACATAGCCAGCTACGTATAATGAAATGAAATCCATCCCACTATACGGTCACGGCTGTCTAGATACATGAGGGTTTAACTACAATCCATCAGTCTCCTATGGCCAATAATAAGCCTAATTGTCTCAATCTCAAGCAAGCAAGTAAGGTCACAAGATGTAAGATCACCAAATATACAATAATAAGGCGTCCCAAACATTACATATTCAGCTGATCATGAAGCTAGTCGTTACAAAATGTGAGACTAGCAAGAGTTTAGTCATACATGATCAACCCTAGGATCTGTCAATCATGTTACAGCCCGTAGGCAGACAATAATAAGGTATGCAATACGAGCTAACAGGTGCTCGCCGGCTAAACGCCTCAAAATGAAATTTTTACAATAGAGTGGGAGAGCAAAAATAAACCCACTCGTTGCCCTGTCACGCCTGATGGTCACCATCGGGCTGGAAGGTAGATCCTCTGAGGTAGCTTCGAAATCTGGCCACACAAAACCAGCTGGGTCAGATCCCAGAAAGAGCAAGTGCCACAAAGGAGGCTTCACTTAAGAACTAAAACCAGTACATTAGAAATATATTAAAGCAGTTACAAGAAATGAAAGTAAAAGAATAACAACAGTCATAATAGAGTACGAGGGAACCATTCAAGTAGCCAGGTCACAACCCTTAAACCAAACAAGGATCGGGTTGCAACTCTTCACCTGAATAGAACTCCGTCTCCAATCCTGTTGGTAAGGTAAAGCATTACAAGCATGACGTGGGGTGCAATAAGACAATAAACGAAAAGAGGACTTAGAACTGTTCCGGAAGCCAGGTTACAACCCTTAAACCAAACAAGGACCGGGGTTGTAACCCTTCGCCTGAACAGACTCAGCCTCTGATCTTTATTGCTAAGAGTGACAATCATGCGATCAAGCCTGCAATAATCGAGCACTGAAACTATACCATACAATCGTACCCGGCCAATCAGTGACTACGGCTTTCTACATTAGCTAACTAGGGTTTTCACATTCATGCAGTGAGATGTTCCTCCACCACAAGCCCTGCAGCTAATCCAGGTTATCCAGGCGACTTGGGTTCATTTAAACTGTGCATCGTTCTTTCCATATATCAGTGAGTTTGGACTTGTGTCCTACTCGTCGGCAGGCTGCAAGTCCCACAATGGTGGCCGGATAACGGAATTGCCTGTAGCTGGAGAAATCTCTCATGACTACTGAATTATTCTAGTTATTAGCCTTAGCCATTTACATTAGGTACCCCTGACCGTGGTACTCAGGGATCCCCGTCCTAGACATGATACGAACATTATCGGTTCAATTGTACAAACACAATCATCCACGGTGTCCAGGCCATTCAATCTTGTCATATCATGTTCACTGTCAGGAGTGCGCCACGTCGGGCCACTATCACGTCATGTCAAAAGTGCCCCACAACGGGTCACCATCGTGTCAGGGAACAACTAATTTAGCACAAGTACACATTTAATAAAATATTAAAAGGCAAGGGCTGTGGGGGAACTCATGCGGCTCGGAAAATTTCCATGCGGCCAGCAGTCACTTGGCCATATGCTGCCGAGCATGCATGCTTGCATGCAAATGCCTTTAATATATTTAATATAATGCATTAAATATAATGCATTAAATAATGCATTGATGCATTAAATACATTATTTAACATAATGCATTATATTAAGATATTAATAAATATTAATATTCCTTAATTTAATATATATTACATTAATACCCAATATATAATATATAAAATGTATATAGCATGCATCAGTATAATGCATTAACATGCATGCGGCTGACTATTGGCTTTTGCATGCGGCCAGCAATTAGCTCATGCGGCCAAGTGCTGGTACATGCGGTTGACAGATTGTGGCCATGAATATTAAAAATAAGGTTGCAGGGCCAACTTTAATGCATGCATGCAACTAACGTATTAAAATATTCATGCAAGCATGCATAAAATATTAGGCATGCGGCTGATGCTATATATTTTGTTTGCTCGTGGCCAAGCATGCATCCCATGCGGCTGACTATTGCTAAGCATGTGAATGCTTAAGGCCATACTACGTATATATATATCTGCATGCAGAGATATATATATATAAGCATGTCTTATATAGCATGCAAGCATGAGTGCTTGCACAAACCACTTTAAATATTTCCTAAGGCCTTTGATTGCAAATGCTAATAAGCATTCGTTTATGGCTGACTATTGCTTCTTCATGCGGCTTCAAGTTTTACATGCGGCTGAAATTGGAAGATGCATTAAATGCATGCTTTGAATGCTTTTTAAAGAATGCATTATAAAAAGCCTTACACACATGCTACATTGCTACTGAATGCTTCCTAGAGAATGCTTTATTAAAGGCATTAAATGCATGCCACAGGATGTATATATAGAATGCATTCTTAAATGCATGCACTTGAGTATATATTAAAATAATCATTGAAATAATTCATGCATTAGTATAATGCAATGTAAATGCTAAGGAAATATTTAAAGGGAAGCCATGCGGCTCATTTTTCATTTGCATGCTGCCAAGTGTTTGACGTAGGCCTGCAAGCTGATGCTTGGTACTGCATTAAAATGTGCATGCTTGCCACTATATCAAAATGAGCAAGGGCCATGCGGCTGAGTGCTAAAAATGTCCATGCGGCTCAGCAATTCCCATAGGTAAAATTTGGATCCATACGAAATTCTCTGCAACCTGGATCATCAACTCGCAAAATATGCAAGTTTGATAGATCGAAACTCCCGAAAACCGAAAATACCACAAAGCTAGATCTACAAGAATTTAACCATGGAAATGGAAAATGCCAAGTACTAAAGTGGGTTAAAAACACATGAGGAAGACAATGGAACAATAAAAATGGACTTCCTCCATGAAGCAAGATGCACTTGCCTAAGCTCTCCCTCTCTCTTTCTCTCTCTGGTGGTTGAAGAAGTAATGGTGGAGAAGAAGTAATGAAGAGAGAGAATGTTAGTGGGATATTTAATGAAGAGGGTGGTGGTAGGTGGGATATTTAATGAAAGTGGTGGTAGGTGGGAGTGGTTCACATAAAACCGAACCATGCAAACCAAGCCGAACCAAGTCAAGTTGGGCCGAACCAACCAAGGAAACATGCAATATGGGTCTAAATACGTACATGTATACCGAGATACGTGATACGAACAATGGTCATTACAACTCTACCCACCTTAAAAGAATTCCGTCCCCGGAATTTAATCAAGTGGCTAGAGACGCAAGGACAAGCTATACTACTCACAGGCAAGCTTTACTAGTTAAGCAATCAAGCAATTATTCGTACAAGCAAGGAATCGAAGACATGAGGCATAGGAAAGATATTATACCTCACGAGTCAAACAGGTCGGGATATCGCGATCGGATATCATCCTCACACTCCCACGTTGACTCTCCCAAAGAGTGATGACCCCAAGCAACACGGACTAACTTGATAGTCTTGTTCTTGAGTATCTTCTCTCTTTGGTCCAATATGGATGGGTCTCTCCTCATACGAAAGGTTGGTACCAACAACCAATTCCGAATGATCCAGGATGTGGCTCGGGTCGGGATATACCGTCGTAGTTGGGATACATGGAACACGTCATGCACCTCACTCAGAGACGGCGAAAGAGCGAGACGATAGGACACATCTCCCACTCGCTCCAGAATATCGAACGGCCCTATATACCTAGGACTAAGCTTTTCCCGTACGCCGAAACGAATGACGCCACGGTTAGGCGAGATCCTCAGGAATACATGGTCGCCGACAGAAAATTCAAGGGGACGCCGATGAGAATCGGCCCAATGGCGCTGACGATCTTGTGCAACGCGAAGATGATCTCTGACTCTCCTGACCACCTCAACTGTCTGAGCGATCATCTCTGGTCCAAGCATCTGCCTCTCTCCCACATCGTCCCAGGCTAGTGGAGATCTGCACTTCCTTCCATACAGTGCCTCGAACGGTGCCATCTGGATACTAGCTTGGAAAACTGTTGTTGTATGAGAACTCCACCAGGTGCAGGCGATCTTCCCACGAACCACCGAAGTCGAGTGTACAAGATCTCAACATATCCTCCAGAGTCTGGATCGTGCGTTCCGACTGACCATCTGTCTGCGGGTGGTAAGCTGAGCTGAACTGGAGGTGAGTTCCCAAACTCTCTTGCAAGCTACGCCAAAAGTGTGACGTAAATCTCGAATCTCGGTCCGAGGTGATACTGACTGGTACACCGTGGAATCTGACAATCTGCCGAAGATACATCTCTGCTAGTTGAGTTGTCGATTGACCCACTCTAAATGGGAGAAAGTAGCCACCTTCGTGAGCCTGTCAACTATAACCCAAATAGCATCTCTACCGACTGGGGATCTAGGTAATCCAGTCACAAAATCCATGGTTATATGTTCCCACTTCCATTCTGGAATTGGTAAGGGCTGAAGAAGTCCAGCTGGCCTCTGGTGTTCAGCCTTGACTTGTTGGCAAACCAAACACCGAGAGACAAACCGAGCTATCTCCCTCTTCATGCCATTCCACCAGAAGTGCTGACGGATATCTCGGTACATCTTCGTGCCACCGGGATGAATCGAATACTGAGAACTGTGACCTTCCGCCATCACCTCATGTCTGATATCTCCACTGGGTACACAAAGACGCTTACCATGTCGAAGTGTACCGTCGTCGTGAATGCATAATTCTGGTCGTCGTCCTGCTTCACATTATGCTCTAAGCCGCTGAAGCTTAGAATCGGAGGACTGAGCGATCTTGATCCTCTCAACTATACTGGACTGTACTAGCATGCTGGCCATCAATGCCACATTGGTAGGAAGCACAACTTCTATACCCATCTTCTGAAGATCTGCTAACAACTCTGGTTGCACTGTCAGAAAATAAACTCCGGCTCGCCTGCTCAACGCATCTGCAACAACGTTGGCCTTTCCAGGATGATACTGTAGGTTGACATCATAATCCACAAGTAGCTCTAGCCATCTTCTCTGACGCATATTAAGGTCATTCTGGGTGAAAACATACTTCAGGCTCTTGTGGTCGGTGAAAATCTCCATCCTATCTCCATACAGGTAGTGTCTCCACAACTTAAGTGCAAACACTACAGCTGCCAGCTCTAAGTCATGGGCTGGGTAATTCCTCTCATGATCACGAAGTTGACGTGACGCATAAGCTATTACCTTCCCATGCTGCATCAAAACACATCCTAGTCCTCTGCCTGAAGCATCACAGTACACTGAAAATCCTCGGTCCCATCTGGAAGTGTGAGAACGGGTGCCGTCATCAAGCCTCGCTTCAGCTTCTCAAAAGATTCCTGACATTCTGCTGTCCAAGCAAACTGCACATCCTTGCGGGTCAACTGCGTCAGTGGTGCTGAAATCCGAGCAAAGTCCGAAACAAATCTCCGGTAATAGCCGGCCAATCCAAAAAAATGCGAACTTCTGCAACTGTGCGGGGTACTGACCATCTTTCAATAGCCACTATCTTCTGGGATCCACTTCCACTCCACCCTTGGTAATGATATGACCCAAGTATGAAATGCGATCGAGCCAGAACTCGCATTTACTGAACTTGGCATACAACTGGTGCTCTCGGAGAATCTGGAGGACAACTCTGAGATGCTGCTCATGCTCCGCTTCACTCTTGCTGTAGACCAGGATATCGTCTATGAACACGATCACGAACTGATCCAAATAAGGCATGAAGATACGATTCATGAGGTCCATAAATACAGCCGGCGCATTGGTTGCTCCAAAAGGCATAACAAGGAACTCCCAATGCCCATATCTGGATCTGAAAGCTGTCTTCGGGATGTCCTGCTCTGACTCTGATCTGGTAGTACCCTGACCGCAAATCAATCTTCGAGAATACTGCCGCTCCTCTGAGTTGATCAAACAAGTCATCTATCCTGGAAGAGGATATCTGTTCTTGATTGTCACTGAGTTCAAGGTACGATAGTCAACACATAATCTGGACGTACCATCCTTTTTCACAAGAAGCATCGGGGCTCCCCAAGGCGATCCACTTGCACGAATGAATCCCTTGGTCCGGAGTTCTTCAATCATCTTGTACAATACCTCCAATTCTGACGGTGCCATCCTGTAGACTCTCTCTGACACTGGTGCTGTCCCGGGAATCAAGTCGATAGTAAACTCGATCTCCCGCTCTGGCGGCATTCCTGGAAGCTCTTCCGGGAAAACATCTGGAAATTCCTCGACTATCGGGGTAACTGCAATGCTGCTACGGCCATCCGCAATACTGGAGGAGAAGGTTCAACGTCGCCTCGAGAAAAGGAAAACTCCGGCTCGCCTGGAATGCTAAAAACAACTCTGCCAATATGGCAGTCTATTCTAGCATACTGATCTCTCAACCAATCCATCCCTAAGACCATATCATAATCGGCCATCGGGAATTCTATCAGCCTAGCGGGAAACTCTCTACCGCTAACCACGATTCGACACGAGAAAAACACTCTATCTACCCACAAGACCATTACCGGTAAGTATATTGAGCCTTACTGATAACGACTCGGGCTCCAGTCCTATCCGTGTCGCGAATCGTGCAGACATGAATGAATGCGATGCACCAGAATCAAATAACACTGAAGCGGAAAATGTGTTGACGAGAATAGTACCTGCCACTACCTCACCTGGTGCCACTCCTTCTCCCATGGTCAAAGCCAACACTTGATCATGTCCTCTGGGTGCCGGCCCTCTCTGCTGGAATCCTCTCTGCCTATTCTAGGCTTGCGCCGGGGCAAACTGCTGAGGCCTTTGCTGATGAAAAGTCTGGACCTGTGTCGGCAATGGCCTCGGGGAAGGAAACTGCTGCTGGACTGGTACTGGGGCTGGTCCCCTCACTGATGAACTGGTCCCGGCTGGTGATGAGTCGGTCCTGAACGGGCAGGTCCCTACCTTGTGGTCCGGTGCTCCACAAAGCAAACACAATCCTCGAGCCTTGCGACACTCTGAAACAACATGTCCGGGCTTCCCACAATAAGAGCAGCCCATGGGGGAAGACTGCTTCTGCTTCTGCTGCTGAGGATACGGGGTTGAATGCTGAACCGACGTAACTGATGCTGCCCTTCTCGGAGCTCCAATGGTTAAAGCTCTAGCTGCCGGGGCTGGAGCTGACGACTGATTCATCTGGCCGTGAGATCGCTTTCGACCTCCGGTCCTGTCCACTATCCGCTGGGAGGTATACTCATGCCTCCTAGCTGCCCTCAATACCGCATCAAAAGTCTGATGCTCGAACTGCTCCACTGCCAGCAAAATCACTAGGTGGAGTCCCTGTTGAAATCGCTGGGCTCTATCGAACTCGGTCCACCAAGGTGGGAGCAAACCGACTAAGCCTAGAAAACTCGGCCGCATACCCATCGACCGTCCTGCCCATCTGCTTCAAATTGGTGAACTTGGTCTGTAGATCGTACCGAGCCACCGCATCGAAGTACTTGGTCCGGAACCTCTCACGGAATACTGTCCAGGCAATAGGCGCCACCAATCCAACGGCCTGCGCCGCCCACCAATTGCGGGCTAGATCTAATAACTGCAGGCGCACCACGGCCACCTTCTCATCTTCTGGGTCTTCGCTGCTTCCAATATGACCTCCGTATCCTGAAGCCACGCATCAGCAGCGATAGCGTCTTCACTGCCATCGAAGAATGGAGGGTTCAGGCGCTTGAAACTGTTCGCTGCACTGTTCCCATGATGTCCACCTCTGCCCAGAGCATCTGCCACGGCCTGATGCAAGGCATCTCCTCGACGGTCCTGCGATGCAAGCAACTCCCTGATAAGTCCAACTAAGGCTCCGTCATCCTCTCGCGGGCTGGGCTGACTGCACCGGGGGTTCTGGATCCCCGGAAGGCATGGCCCGGGAGGCTGCTCCTGAGTGCTGGGCCTGGTCTTCTGGTTGCTGTTGGTCCATGGGAGGTGCGTCGCCTTGCTGATCGGCAGGTCCAGGAACAATGCCGCTGAAGAAGACGACATAGGGAACAATAAGGAAGGACCAAGACAGATCAACGATACAAGCATGTGTTCAGGTCGAGAATCTCAGGGATTAGAAAAGTCGGACAGAGATCAAAGGCGAGTGCTGATTGAGACATCTATTCAGTAAACCCTCACATATCTTGATTTACAAGACCTGCATGGGCCACCACTTAAACCATGTAACGCCCCACAACGAAAATACTGGAGAGCGGGGGCATACATAGCCAGCTACGTATAATGAAATGAAATCCATCCCACTATACGGTCACGGCTGTCTAGATACATGAGGGTTTAACTACAATCCATCAGTCTCCTATGGCCAATAATAAGCCTAATTGTCACAATCTCAAGCAAGCAAGTAAGGTCACAAGATGTAAGATCACCAAATATACAATAATAAGGCGTCCCAAACATTACATATTCAGCTGATCATGAAGCTAGTCGTTACAAAATGTGAGGACTAGCAAGAGTTTAGTCATACATGATCAACCCTAGGATCTGTCAATCATGTTAACCCGTAGGCAGACAATAATAAGGTATGCAATACGAGCTAACAGGTGCTCGGCTAAACGCCTCAAAATAAAATTTTTACAATAGAGTGGGAGAGCAAAAATAAACCCACTCGTTGCCCTGGTCACGCCTGATGGTCACCATCGGGCTGGAAGGTCGGTAGATCCTCTGAGGTAGCTCCGAAATCTGGCCACACAAAACCATCTGGGTCAGATCCCAGAAAGAGCAAGTGCCACAAAGGAGGCTTCACTTAAGAACTAAAACCAGCACATTAGAAATATATATTAAAGCAGTTAAAAGAACTGAAAGTAAAAGAATAACAACAGTCATAATGGAGTACGAGAGAACCATTCAAGTAGCCAGGTCACAACCCTTAAACCAAACAAGGACCGGGGTTGCAACCCTTCACCTGAATAGAACTCCGTCTCCAATCCTGTTGGTAAGGTAAAGCATTACAAGCATGACGTGGGTGCAATAAGACAATAAACGAAGAGAGGACTTAGAACTGTTCCGGAAGCCAGGTTACAACCCTTAAACCAAACAAGGACCGGGGTTGTAACCCTTCGCCTAAACAGACTCAGCCTCTGATCTTTATTGCTAAGAGTGACAATCATGCGATCAAGCCTGCAATAATCGAGCACTGAAACTATACCATACAATCGTACCAGGCCAATCAGTGACTACGGCTTTCTACATTAGCTAACTAGGGTTTTCACATTCATGCAGTGAGATGTTCCTCCAGCCACAAGCCCTGCAGCTAATTCAGGTTATCCAGGCGACTTGGGTTCATTTAAACTGTGCATCGTTCTTTCCATATATCAGTGAGTTTGGACTTGTGCCCTACTCGTCGGCAGACTGCAAGTCCCACAATGGTGGCCGGGATAACAGGATCGCCTGTAGCTGGGAAAATCTCTCATGACTACTGAATTATTCTAGTTATTAGCCTTAGCCATTTACATTAGGTACCCCTGACCGTGGAACTCAGGGATCCCCGTCCTAGACATGATGCGAACATTATCGGTTCAATTGTACAAACACAATCATCCACGGTGTCCAGGCCATTCAATCTTGTCATGTCATGTTCACTGTCAGGAGTGCGCCACGTCGGGCCACTATCACGTCATGTCAAAAGTGCCCCACAACGGGTCACCATCGTGTCAGGGAACAACTAATTTAGCACAAGTACACATTTAATAATAAAATATTAAAAGGGGCAAGGGCTGTGAGGGAACTCATGCGGCTCGGAAAATTTCCATGCGGCCAGCAGTCACTTGGCCATATGCTGCCGAGCATGCATGCTTGCATGCAAATGCCTTTAATATATTTAATATAATGCATTAATATATAATGCATTAAATAATGCATTGATGCATTAAATACATTATTTAACATAATGCATTATATTAAGATATTAATAAATATTAATATTCCTTAATTTAATATATATTACATTAATACCCAAATATTAAATATATAAAATGTATATAGCATGCATCAGTTTAATGCATTAACATGCATGCGGCTGACTATTGGCTTTTGCATGCGGCCAGCAATTAGCTCATGCGGCCAAGTGCTGGTACATGCGGTTGATAGATTGTGGCCATGAATATTAAAAATAAGGTTGCAGGGCCAACTTTAATGCATGCATGCAACTAGCGTATTAAATATTCATGCAAGCATGCATAAAATATTAGGCATGCGGCTGATGCTATATTTTGTTTGCTCGTGGCCAAGCATGCATCCCATGCGGCTGACTATTGCTAAGCATGTGAATGCTTAAGGCCATACTACGTATATATATGCATGCAGAGATATATATAAGCATGTCTTATATAGCATGCAAGCATGAGTGCTTGCACAAACCACTTTAAATATTTCTAAGGCCTTTGATTGCAAATGCTAATAAGCATTCGTTTATGCGGCTGACTATTGCTTCTTCATGCGGCTTCAAGGTTTTACATGCGGCTGAAATTGGAAGATGCATTAAATGCATGCTTTGAATGCTTTTTAAAGAATGCATTATAAAAAGCCTTACACGCATGCTACATTGCTACTGAATGCTTCCTAGAGAATGCTTTATTAAAGGCATTAAATGCATGCCACAGGATGTATATATATAGAATGCATTCTTAAATGCATGCACTTGAGTATATTAAAATATTCATTGAAATAATTCATGTATTAGTATAATGCAATGTAAATGCTAAGGAAATATTTAAAGGGAAGCCATGCGGCTCATTTTTCATTTGCATGCTGCCAAGTGTTTAACGTAGGCCTGCAAGCTGATGCTTGGTACTGCATTAAAATGTGCATGCTTGCCACTATATCAAAATGAGCAAGGGCCATGCGGCTGAGTGCTAAAAATGTCCATGCGGCTCAGCAATTCCCATAGGTAAAATTTGGATCCATACGAAATTCTCTGCAACCTGGGATCATCAACTCGCAAAATACAAGTTTGATAGATCGAAACTCCCGGAAACCGAAAATACCACAAAGCTAGATCTACAAGAATTTAACCATGAAATGAAAAATGCCAAGTACTAAAGTGGGTTAAAAACACATGAGGAAGACAATGGAACAATAAAAATGGACTTCCTCCATGAAGCAAGATGCACTTGCCTAAGCTCTCCCTCTCTCTTTCTCTCTCTGGTGGTTGAAGAAGTAATGGTGGAGAAGAAGAAGTAATGAAGAGAGAGAAATGTTAGTGGGATATTTAATGAAGAGGGTGGTGGTAGGTGGGATATTTAATAAAAGTGGTGGTAGGTGGAGTGGTTCACATAAAACCGAACCATGCAAACCAAGCCGAACCAAGTCAAGTTGGGCCGAACCAACCAAGGAAATATGCAATATGGGTCTAAATACGTACACGTATACCGAGATACGTGATACGAACAATGGTCATTACAGGACATGAAGCTTGGAACCAGCGACAGTCGCACCAACACCGCTGGGACATTGACTCCAACCACCTCCGGAAGAAACATCACATACTATGTCAGTACAAGCGCAGGTATACCTGCTCATGCCCTTGGATCTACCCACAAACCAGGAAGTGTAAATTGGATAATTGAGTGTAAATTGGATAATTGACTCTGACGCATCCTGCCATGTCACGGGTGTCCGTGATGAGTTCCAAGATTACACTCACCTGATGACACTTGAAAGCATTCAGACTGCTGATGGTACTGCTAGACCCATTGTGGGTAAAGGGACGGTTGAATGCACCCCTTCGATGAGTCTTACTGATGTCTTGCATGCACTATCCTTTCCTGTTAATCTATTGTCCATAAGTGCCATTGTTCTTCAACTTAATTGTGTTGTTTTCTTTGACATTCCGAATGTTATTTTTCTGGAGAAGGGAACGGAAAGACAGTTGGGGACTGTCACTTGGCATAAAGGCTATGGTACTTGGACAGGGGTGGACTGGATACAGCACTGGTGGATGAAGCACAACCGGAGGAGCGCCGCAGAGTAGAAGAATTATTACTCCAACATCAGCGCATGAGACACTCTTCATTTAGTCTACTGAGCCGGATGTTTCCCTCTATGTATCAAAAGGCTAATAAGCAAAAGTTGGTTTGTGATGCTTGTGAACTTGGGAAACACACCAGAACTCTTATGTGAGTTCTGGAAATAAAAGTTTAGCTGTTTTGATATGATACACTCTGATGTGTGGGGACCTTGTCCTACAACTGCTGTTAATAGTTTTAAGTGATTTGTCACCTTTATTGACTGTCATACTCATGTTACCCGGATATACCTAATGAAGAATAAGAGTGATGTCTTTGCATGCTTTCAAGACTTTCATCGTAGGGTTTCAATATAGTACGGTGCTAAAGTGAAGATTTTGAGGTCTGACAATGGGACAGAATATACTGACAAAGCTATTGAGGAGTACTTATCAGCCAATGGGATACATCATCAAACTTCATGTGCCTATACACCAGCACAAAATGGCGTGACGGAACGAAAGAACAGGCACCTGTTGGAAGTGGCAAGGTCGATGATGTTTGCTATGAATGTTCTGAAACACTTGTAGGGACATGCCGTGTTGACTGCTGCATACCTTATCAACAGGATGCCCTCTCAGGTGTTAGGATGAAAGACACCGTTTGAAATGCTTACAGGTGAGAATAAGTACATTGTTCTCCTAAAAGTATTTGGTTGTGTATGTTTTGTGAAGGATAATAGACCTGTAGTAGGAAAATTGGACCCTCGGACAGTAAAATATCTTCGTTGGCTACTCAGAAGGGATGTTCTTGCTGGAGTCCAGTGGAGCGAAGACTCTTTGTGAGCATGTATGTCACATTCAGAGAGATGGAACCATACTGCCACAATGGTTCAGGTGAAGGCTCCGCATTTAGTGACACGCCTAACACAAGAGGTGTTAGGAGTGAGGGGGAGATAGTCCCAAGCGTGATTGTTGGGTCAGTTTCATGCCCAATGATGGAAGTTGGTCCAAAGAAAGAAAGGGGAGATAGTGAGAGTGAGGAAAGTGATGATGATGCATACAATCAGGAGGAAGGAAATGATGCTCCAGTACTGGGGAGACTACAGAACAGGGGGAGGAATGGACTACAGAGCTCCAAGTCTACAGAAGAAGGAAGCAGCAGTCCACTACTGTGCCTATTGCCCCTACTGTGCCAACTATGCCATGTCCCTCGCTTAACCCTGCCCCAACTCCTGAAGATGCGCCTTCCACACCGGATCCCTCTGATTCGGATGTGGATTCCTCTGATTCGGATGGTATGATCTCTCCTCCACTATCTCATATTCCCTTAAGAAGATCTTCTCGTAGTAATGCAGAAAAATCTCCTATTCGTTATGGTTATGAACATGATATTACTCATTTTCTATCATACTCTAATCTATTTCCTACTTATGGAGCATTCATTGCATCGTTAAACACCACCTCTTTGCCTAAGTATTGGCAGGAAGCGAAGGAAGATCTAAGGTGGAAAGCTACAATGTCGGAGGAACTTGGAACACTGGAAAGAAATGGGACATGGGAACTTGTTTCATTACTTGAAGGAAAAAGGACAGTCGGATGCAAATGGATCTTCACGGTGAAGGAGACGCCAGAAGGAAAGGTAGAGCGATACAAGGCAAGATTGGTTGCAAAATGATTCACTCAGTCCTATGGCATCGACTATGATGAGACGTTTGCTCCTGTAGCGAAGATAAGCACTGTAAGAACCCTGGTCTCCCTTCCACAAACCATAGGTGGCAACTTCATCAATTAGATATGAAGAATACCTTTCTTCATGGAGATCTACAGGAGGAAGTATACATGGAGACGCCCCTTGAATTTTGCACGAAACAGTCAATAGAAAAAGTGTGCAAGCTGAAAAAATCATTGTATGGACTCAAGCAATCTCCTCGGACATGGTTTGAAAGATTCGAAAAGCTGTCACGGACATGGGGTACAACCAGACTAATACATATCACACAGTCTTCTTCCGACATGCGAGATGCCACGTTACCATACTTGTTGTATACATAGATGATATAGTGATCACAGGTGATGAGGAAGAGGAGATTACCCAGCTGAAGTCGAAACTTGCCAAAGAATTTAAAGTAAAGGACTTGGGAATGATAAGGTATTTTCTCGGGATCGAGGTAGCTCGAGGAAAAGATGGAATCGTCCTCTCTCGGAGGAAGTATGTACTAGACTTGCTCACAGAAACTGGTATGCTGGAATGTCGTCCGGTAATCACTCCGATTGACCAGAAAAATAAATTGGGGACAGAGGCAGGAGAGCCGGTTGATCGTAAAAGATATCAGAGACTTGTAGGCAGATTAATTTATCTGGGTCACACTCGCCATGATATCTCATTTGCTACGAGTGTAGTGAGTCGCTACATGCAGGATCCAAGGAAGGGCCACATGGATGCAGTTTTCCATATTTTGAGATATCTAAAGGGGACTCCTGGAAGAGGGATATGGTTCAAGAACAATGGATACCTTAGTGTTGAGGGATACTGCGATGCAGATTGGACAAGTTGCATGGATGACAGAAGGTCCACCTCAGGGTATTGTGTATTTGTGGGAGATAATCTAGTCTCATGGAGAAGCAAGAAACAGTCTGTGGTAGCTCGATCAACCGCTGAAGCAGAATATAGAGCTATGGCTTTGGGAGTGCCAGAATTGTTGTGGATAAAAGCATTGCTGACAGAGTTGAAGCTGGACCAAGGAACACCATTGCGTCTTCTGAGTGACAGCCAAGCAGCACTGAGTATAGCTAACAATCCAGTTCAGCATGACAGAACGAAGCACATCGAGATCGATCGGTTCTTCTTCAAGGAAAAGCTAGAGAAAGGAATACTGAAGCTCGATCATGTTCGCTCAGAAGAACAAGTTGCAGGTTGTCTTACTAAGGGGCTTAATTCATTAAGTCTCTAAACTATGTAACAAGATGGGGATGATTGATATCTATCGCCCATCTTGAGGGAAGGTGTTGAGAGTATTAATGGGCTTTTAGTTCCACATCGAGTAGAATAATAGGGAGAAGGTTAGCCTCTCCTATTAAGTGTAGCTCCACCTCAATAATAAACAAGTCAATATTCTTACTAAATTCTATTGTAGGTATTAGAGCTGTGAATTAATACAAAAATGTGCCTTGCTCCAGTCACATATAATGAAGCTACAATTATAATGAAGGTCAAAAGCGAGATTACCTTTATGAACTGAAGAGTTTTCAAGGTACCAAGTGAGGAGCTCTTCACCACAAACATCTCCTTCTGACAAGGAGGCTGTATTTCCATCTACTCCAATGCTCTGCACTTTACCCCTTACAATGAAAACCATTTTTTCAACAGGACCCCGTTGATAAAAAATGTCACTTCCTCTTATGTAGAACTTTTGCTTTAGCTTTTCACACATCGCATCTATGATGGGTTCATCCATCAGTGTGAAAAGGCGAACCTGCAAAAAATAATCATAGAATTATATGAAGTATCCAACGTCAAAAGTTAAATAAACAACACAACATTTTAAGTATGGTTCGACCCATTTCTTTGGTGATCTGGTTCTTTGGTGATGTGGCTAAAGATACGGGAATTATACGCGACACAACTCATTTCTCCATATTGGCATAAAAATACAGCTTCTCAGTATGGTTTGACCCATTTCTTTCGTGATCTGGATAAGGTACGGGAATTATATGTAACACAAGTCATTACTTCATTTGGCAAAACTACAGGTTCTCAAAGTTAGTTCAATAACTCACATGGACAAGTGAAATTTGGAACTTATGTCAGGGTTAGGGAAAAAAGAGAGAACAGAACATGCAAATTAATTTCAAGAGGAATGCATACATAAAAATACATCAGTTGCTATGCATAAACTTAAAAGGGCAACCATCCCTTCAACTCCAGCATAACAAAAGAAACTCCAGATAATTCCTTGCGTGAACCTTATGCTGGCATGGTCCAAAATGCACCCTCGGTTCAAGTCCTACGCCATAATGCCGCGGGAGCCTTTCAAATGCATGCACTCTTTCTAAATCTCTCTAAGCAATCCACCAGTCATCATGAGCATAAATGCATAATGATAAAGTTTTCTCCACAAGATTAACAAAATTTCCGATCAATTTTCTACACATCAACCCTCTTGGTGTCAATTTAACGACCAAGGAAACAATGGCAAGATGGAGTTCCACAAATCCTAGAACGCCAATACTATTAGGAAGCCAATCCAGAGCCAAACTACACAATTTTGTCAAAGAGGGGCTTTTGGGAGCCACAAATCCGCGATATAGCAAACCATCTTACTTGCTTATATAATATTGTTAATGTTACAGCGCACGTGGCCCTTAACAGAGCTGAATGGAAGAAAAGGATTAAAATAGCTGATCCCAAAAATTTGGGATAAAGGCTTTGTTGTTCTGTTGTTGTTGTAATATCAGTCTTTTAAATCCAACAAACATGACCAGCTACAAGTTTGGTAACCAAAGTTTATGGCTTGGAATAGCCATAACTGCTCCAACTACAAAGCAACACTTCCATGCTTCACATATCTGGATGCATAATTTGATCTATAATATACAGAAACCTCAACAAAGAATCTTCCAATCTCCCTATTGATTCAAGTTTTGGGGTTATTATTGCTACATCATGTAGAGAAAATATTACACATATATCCTGACCTTCCCAAGGCCATGCCTTCTATAGTATGGAGTTGCACAACTACACAGTAGATCTCAGCCATCAAATCAATGATTGGCACCAATCATTGTGGTATACACAGAGTGTTTTTGATAGTTCAAACCCACGCATCAAGTGGAATCAAAATGACATTCCAAGGCAGAATCAACAATGACAAATGTAGTAGATCAATAATTCAAGAAAAGAATTGACAAAGACGCATTCTTTTTGTACAGAATAAGTCACAAGATAATTTGAAAACTCACTTTTTTGAGAAATTTGAAGAAATGGCGGCGTATATCTCTTTGCAGATCTTCTGGTAAATTCTCAAGTAGCTCTTCCTCGTTTACACCTCTAGTGGCAGCCCAACTAAATCTCTCAGCTTGTCGTACTTGCCTAAATTACAACTCAAAAGATAAGAATGAAAAAAGAAACCAGTAACAGGTGGGATTTGAGTGATGTGACCCAATAGCATTATCATTAAATAGAGAAAAGAAAATTTATAAATGTGAAAATTAGGAACACAATGACTAACATGTATTCTACATTGAACTTACTACACCTCAAATTTCTAAAGATTTGAGAGACGTGTGACTCATCTTTCTTCTTTTCTGTCTTAGACATAAGACAGCTTTTAGATGCAAGTGAGTCTGAACCTAGGACTCTTGCACAACCACAATAAGACTTTACCACTATGCTACGCGGCATCCATGTGTGCATCATCTTTACCCTACGAGTACTGATAGTCAAATATAACAGAACCATCACAGGTAGCGCTTCAATGCTATAGTTTGCCTAGGAAAATTTCTGAGAGTAATTATGGCCAATTGAAATAGTATACTAGAATAAACTTGTTGTGACTAGGAGGGGAGAACAAACTCTCAGTGAGGATCCTATCCAGAGGTTTATGCAGAAACAGCTAGGAAAACTCGAATTCTAAATGTGAATTGACTCGGGTCAGCTGATGGCTCACAGTGAGTATTTTATCCTACCAATACAGGGAATAAGGACCACGACAGCAAACCTAAGCTAAGGGGCTGTTTGGTAAACCGTAAGTGTTGGAAAATATGGATTTGGACTTTCAAAGAGGAAAGTTGGATAGGAATCCATGTATGGATTTGGACTTTCAAAGGAAAGAAATGTGTTTGGTTGAGATAGGAAGTGAGAAGTGAAAAGTGATAAATCAGAGGAATGTGTTTGGTTGAGATAGGAAAGTGGAAAGTGGAAAGTGAAATAATTAGCTTTAATAAATAAAATAATTAGTTTAGTAAATTAACAGAGTGAAATAATTAGCTTTAAATTAATTTAAATTAATAAAAATTAAATAATTAGTTTTTGCTAGATTACAAAATTAAATAATTTAGCAATATTAAGCTCATCCGGCTGATTAAAAAAACCACATCCGGCTGCAAAAAAAATTCCACAAAAAAAAACCAAAGCAAAATGAACCAACAATTTGATTTTTTTTTTTTAGGAAAAGCAAAAAAAAAGCGAAATAATATTATTATTATATTATTATTATTATTATTATTATTATTATTATTTTCATTAAATAATTTATTATTATAATAATTCGATATTATATAAAGAGAAATCGGTATATAATAATAATATATTATTATAATTATAATTATAATTATAATTATTTAATTATTTAATTAGTTAGTAAATATTTGTGATTAACTAAGTACTATATATATAATTAATTACTTACTTCTACCTTTTTTTCACTTTCCAACCCACATCCTCAACAAAAAAGAGGAAGTTGTTTTCCGGACTTGGAGGTGGGTCCCATGGATTTCAGTAACTGCACTTACCAAATCCCACTCCCACATCCGCGAACCAAACACCGGAACTTGAATTCCTACTCCCACTTCCAATGAACAGTAGAATCCTACTCCCACTTCCAAGTTACCAAACAGGCCCTAACTGCACAAGAACAATCAGCCAAATAGTACCCTCATGCATGGGTTCAAGTATACATCCAACAAACTGCAAAGAAGCACAGGGAATCTCCCTCTAAATTCGGGCATAAGTTGGGAAGTAATTTTGGAAGACAAGAGATGATGCCAATAACAAAGATGAATGCAGTCGTTGGTCCCGCTCTGGCACTGATCAGGACATTGGGATGACAATGAGGTGAAGAGATTGCGTCGGCAGCACAGATGGCAAGAATGTGATGTGGAAGGCAAAGTCAGAGGTGGATCTAATATCAGGCGGGAGATTGAGGTTGTCATTGAGTTGTGGTGATATGGTAGCGCAGGTGAAGTCAGTAGAGGTCTGTAGCAACGTCATTCTAAGCATTTTTAGTTACACCCTTGATTCTTAGCCTGTTACTGGCGCTGCAATGGAGACAAGATTGAAATGGGGGTGGGTGCAATGGAGAGAGCTGGCATGGAGATTGAAGGTAGAAGGGCAGATGAGTCTGGTGGTCAGACCTGGATTGGAACCGATGTCAAGTGAGTCTCGGCAAGGAGCCGGTGACATCGTCGACATGTTCCTGCAACAAAGGATTTGTCTATGGTGTCGGCAGCAGCCTAGTATTGATTGCTAGACTCCTAGTGTACTGGCAAAAGAAAAGGAAGGCGAAGAAAGAACATAGGAGAGATCATTTCTACAATTACATAAGCACAAGAAATCTACTAGAACAGAACCATAACCATTTTCTTTTCTGCAATTTTTTGCTTGTTATAAATCACACACAACCATTTCTACTGAAAAGATTAGCGTAGGCTAAATTATGAATTTTGATGATACTAGAATATAATACAGAACCCTCAACCCTCCTCACTACAAGAGTTTTGGTGTAGTGATGGGAAATTTAACATGGTATCGGAGCAACCTTCGAATCCCTTATGGTGTGCACAATTTATGTGGATTTATATATATATATAAAAATACCGCTGTGTGAATCTAGCTCTCTACCCAAAATGAGCCTTTGACCTGCAGGGTTGTATTGGCATAGAAAATATAACCCTCAACCTCACTACAACTCTAGAGTCTGTTGTAGTGGTAAGGACTTTAAGAAATGAGAAGATGAAAGAGTTGGTTAGGTAAAGAAACACCATCAAACAAATATCCCATTATGGATAAAAGAGAAGAATCAATACGATCATTTTAAAATGGTCATCATTTTTCAAAAAAGTGGGAAAGTCGAAAAGGCATTTCTCATCACTCCGTTTGTGCCTTAGATGGCATTTGAAGAAAAACATTAGCACAATTGGCTAACGCAAAAGCGACAAGGTCAATGTTATCCTTCCACTGCCAATTTCCTACCAACCAAAATGGAAGCAATAATGCAAAGGTATGAAAATGAGAGGAAAACAGGAAAAATTGATTCAATATGAATGTGCTAGTAAGAGGGCTTGATAACACAATGCTAGAACCAAGGATGATTGATATGAATGATTGACGCAGTTCATTTGCTAGCAAATTTATGTCATAATTTCCTTGGCATAGCTATAATCACCCTGTGCTGACTTTTTTTATAAATTATAATTTACCGGCAAACATAAAGTTCCTTAGCGACTACCAAAAAAGAAAACATCAATATCACTTCAGAGAGTTACTGAGGTGAATTGAGTAATTTACAGTGGTACAAGTTAATGATAATAACTCTTATAAACACAATGTTGTAATACTCATGAATATCACAAAAAAATAATAATAAGTCATACAGAAAACTAGACCATCAGAAAACCACGAGAGCAAGAAATTTGAATTCATGTTTTCTGCATAAAATGTGATCGAACCAACCTCCTAAGCCCTTCTGGTAAACGGCGATGGCTCATCCACTGTTCAACATCACGCCGTCTTAGCTGCATTTCCAATTTCCTTTTTAAAAAATGAAAATCAGATATGATTGCTGGAGTCATAAGTAATGTACAGAAGTAAACATATATTGACGCAGAACCTATCAATACACAGTGAGCATCAAAAATTAATGACCATGTACATACATTGTTGTCAAGAAAGAACAAAAAGCTAGGTTATCAGGACTATAGTTCAAAAAAGTGAGATCTATTTGTAATGCAAGTCTAGAAGTATTCCATAAGAAAATTAGCCAAATAGAGTAAATTGCTCACTGTATTTTGAGATGAAAATTGTTAGTAATTAATTATTTTGTTATTTATATACAAATAACTTTGTGGGAATGCCATTCCTTGGTATCATTGTACCTCTTCGTCTAGACTCTTTATAGTATAGGAGAACTCGAAGGATGCTCCTTCGTTGCAGGAGTTTAAACTGGATTGCAAAAAGGTAGGTATACTACCAAAACTGGCCATCTAGCCGTCTAGGTTTTATGGCATGACCCTCTTATGCTCATAGCAACCTTGGTAAGAATTTGGACCAACATAAAGCGTTGACGTTTTGTCGACAACCGGTTATAAAAACTTTATCAATTCTTTTATGGAACTTTCTTAATTATGCTCCATACCTGACCCCATTCTAATGGGAGAAGGCTTGGATGATGATGATAAAAAAATGACTTACAATACCAGTAGTTAAACTCATAAGATCAAGGCATGAACGGCTTTCATTGTTATCAAACTTCTACAAATTACTTCACGTTACAAAGCAGTGCTTCCTGAGTAGCATGAGTGCACTCAATCTACACATATACTGAGGGAGTCTGTGACATCTTGCAATTTAGGAGTCTATACCCATGCCTTAACCTTCTAGCACCATCTACCCATGACTCCGTGAGCAATTTCTTCTGTCAGAAAATTCCCATGAGCAATTCCTAAAGTATTACAACATAACCATTAAATGTCGGAACTGCTTCAAATATAAAAAAAACGTAAATTAATATCTTGCCATGATACTTTATCGAGAACCAGACCATGGTAATTATGAAGTTATAATCCGTAATAAACAGCTAGAAATTTATATTACCATTCTATGATAGACATACATGTTATTGTAAACAGACAAAAATAGAAAATTTAACTCCGCGGATACGATTAACATAAAGAAAATCCACATTTTACTACTTGATTTTGTTCAGACTGAGAAGCATTCACATTTTACTTTTGGTTTATTGTTCAAACTGGGAAGCAACTATGAACTACAGGCCTCGTCTCTATTCATAGAGAACATGGTACTCTAGCGATTTTTATTACATTTCAATAGCATCAGTCACTGGATTGTCAGTATCAAAGTTACCAGGAAACATGCTAGGTATCCATGACCCCAAATGCGAAAACGGTTCCCAATTCAGGTAGCCAATAGTGACAAGCCGGATGAACTAGGTCTAATCAAATGGTAAAATAGAAGACAAAGCAATCAATTAATTGTCAAAATGAAGCTATTGCAGAGCTCGATACTAAGTCTTCCGGATGAACTAGCCACTAGGTCTAATCAAATGGTACCACATATACCAAAACTGCTCTTAAGAGAACTAGTATATTAGTTAATATTAAGTAATTAAGACAATTAAATTCCTACCTCCGTAATAAGTATTAACTGATCAATAATTGATACGAATTAGTATTAAAAATAACCAATTAAGATAATTAACGTTCTGTAGTTAATTACGATAATTATGATGTATTAATCAAGATAATTAATAAATATAATAAATGAATTAGTAATTCTTAATTAATGTGCAATTAGTTAGGATAATTTATTAATATTGATAATAAATTAAAATAAGTTGTATTCATAAATAAGTATGATAGAGTTACAATGACTGTGCAATATTGGAGGAGATAGTAACATGTTTCCTATTACCATTGGCTTACATTAAGGATGAATGTTGAGTCCTTATCTTTTTGCAATAGTTATGGATGAAATTACTAGGCATATCTAAGAGGAGATTTTGTGATGTATTATGTGGTTGATGTATATGTTGGTTGATGAGAGTAGAGAAGGGTGGGATCATAAAACAGAAGTTGGAGAGAGACTTTGGAATAAAAAAGATTTAGAATTAGTAGAACAAAAATATAATATGAAATATAATATTAACCCCAAGTCAAAGAAAGATGGCATATAGACGGACAAGAAATACCTAAGAGCGATAACTTTCGGTACTTAGGATCAATCATTCATCATTATAGAGAGATTGAGAAGGATGATATGCATAGAATTAGAACATGATGGTTGAAATGGACGAGTGCTTCCAGAGTACTCTTTGATCACACGATACCCCTAAAGTTGGAAGAATTTTTTTATTAAGATTGCTATAAGAACAATTATGCTTAATGGATCAGAGTATTTAGCAATTAAGAAACATGTCCATAAAGTTAGTATAGATGAAATGAGAATGTTAAGATGGATGAGTGACAATACATTAAATGATAGGATAAGAAATGAGTGTATTCGTAGGAAGTCTAGTGACGCAAATTGAGGGCAATATACAAAAAAAAAACGACTTACGTGGTTTGGACATGTGCAACACAGACCAATAGATGCTTCTATAAGGAGGAGTAATACTATAGTAAGTTAAAGGGGTCGCTAGGACTAGAGGTATACCTAGACTAACATCGTCTGAAGTGTTAAAGATGATGTGGATCTTGTTAGCGTTAAAGCGGACATGACCCATAACATGACTGAATGGAAAAAAGGGATTCAACTAGCCGACACCCCAGAAATTTGGGATTTCCTTCTTGTTTGTATTAAAAAAAAAGTAATTAATATTTCTTAAATAACTAATAATTCTTAATTAATATATTATCACAAATTAATTATTAACAAATAAGTAAGATATTCAATACTATTAATGAATTAACAATGCTTAACTATTATTGTGATTCAGTAATCAAGTTAAATTTAATAATTAGTAATCAATTTACTTGGCTGTTAAACATTTTATACTAAAATCATCATGCACTTTTTACTTCCTTCCATATTGGTTATCCGAACACAATTTTGAAGAATGATAAGATAAGAAAGTCCAATGACTTAACACTAGAACTCCCACTTTCTGACCTCCCTCACAATTCTCGCTATCCAAACAGGCCTTGACAGCATGTTTCACTCTCACGATCCCATTTTAACTAACACATCTCAAAGATATACTATATATTAGTAACAAATATTAATTGATGTCAACAGTTCTTTTTCCATTCTTTCCATATATTAAACAAATGCACGTACCAAATATATATTACCAAGTTGGAATTCATATGGTTATTTGTTGTTTACCAAGTTATTTGGATTGCTCTGCCACTAAGAAAACAATTGTGACAACAGAATTTACACTATTAGCATATAATATTAAAATTTCGCATACCTCCTTCCAAGAGCTTGGAGAAAGTTCTGCATATTTCCAATGAGTAAGGCAAATAGCAACAAACCCAGTCCAACGATAGCCATAGTGAAAAGAACTTCCCCCTCGAAATAACTGGGAACTTGGTTACCAGCTAAAGTACTGATTTGCTACTGACACAAATACAAAATAGTTAAAAAAGAAACTTTTGCGTACGTGAGACCTTGTTGAAAGTTGAAACAATACAAGGAAACACCGTATCCTTCATTGTTAAGATATTATACTAATGGGCATTATGCTTGTTGATAAAGTTAATGTACATGACCACAACAAATAAACAAATAGATAATGATCTGAAATTTCAGGCAATGAGTACATAACTGCCATTGTTTTGCACATCACCTAGAATTTAGTGAGAAAAAGATGGATGTCTAAGTTGTGATATCAACTCTTATAAACCTTCTTGACATTCTACTTGTTAAGGATTCAAAGAATGCAAGACATCTCAACACTTTCCAGTAACATTTTTCTAGGTTCTTCCTGATTTCTCCCAACATTACATGCGGCGCGGTTCACAGTGGTGTTTGGTATGGGAATGTCATGGGTACAGTACTTTTCCTTTTATGTAGTATAGGGTAGGGTTAACTGGCACATTGTATAGGATTACACTCTGCTTTAGGGCGGGACGACTGTGTTTTTATATGTATTCGTATCTAGTAGGGGAAAGTCCATACTGAATCCTACAAGGATATACTCATGTGTGATTCATTTGACAATTAAATTTATTTTTTTTGTTTTTTTATTACTGTTTGATTGATATTCTTGCTGAACTTCATAGTTTAAGATTTATTGTTTGATTGATATCCTTGTTGAACTTCATAGTTTAAGATCTGGAACACATATAGCTCAGGAACCAGTTAACTATCTCAGTCTCCTTCTACAAACATTTGAAATCCTTGAAT